>JANFOE010000383.1:0-501005 GCA_025667525.1 Glebionis coronaria | reverse complement strand
TATTTGATTTTGTATCCTATTTTACATGTTTTAAATCCATGAGCATTATGATGTTTCTAAATGTCCGTTTTCGATTAATAATATGGGAGTATTATTAAACTAAGACAATTCAAAATAGTGACAGAGTATACTTGAAAGTATATTGGTCAATTTTGGATGATATTTGATGGATCAAATATTGGACTTATCCCAACTATATGATTTTATTTTATGGATCTTTGTCATTAAGTAAATCATAAATAGTTATCCTTAGACCTGAGATACCAGGAAACTGTCGTGGATCTAGTGCATTTCTGTGGAATAATCTAACGCTAAACGTAACTGGTAGTTATAAGGATTATTTCCGGAAGTGTTGCAAAGTTCATAAGTTTTGCTTGTAGTCAAAATGGGATTCGTTTCCTTCAAAATTTATTTTGAAGTATAATACAGCTGGGCCCCTCGGGGGAGTAGTAAGATATTTGTGCGGCCGCACCCAAATTTGTTTTGGTGATCTTGCTATATCCATAAACGAGAAACAGAATGGTTAATGTAAGGAATGACTGAGATCCATATCCTATTAACGTTTGTATTTGAAATGAAAGGATAATAATAATAATAATGATTTAATCATTAAAAGGTTTTGTCCAAGAAACCTTACTCGAGTTGTACTAGTGACATTGCTAGTGTAACTAGACGCTAGTCAATGTGATCACGATATTAGAATTTTGTCCAAGTGGGAGCTGAAAGTTTATGGACTTAAAATTAATGTTCGTGAGATAGGATCGAACTCGAGATCACGGGATTGCACACATTACGTGAAGAGTTAATTTATTTATTTATTAAATATATTTATTATATTTATTAAATCAAACCGTAGCTAACGATCGTTAAGTAATTAAAAGTTAAGTATTAAACGACCGTTATAGAAGGTTAAAGAAGCTAAAAGAAGGAGTCGGAAAAGTTCCGGAAACCTCTTTTGGAGCATGTATATATCCGGCCTAAATAGAGGAGACAAAGATAAGGAGAAAAGATTTTGTGGCTTTATCTTGTTTAACCTTGGAAGAGAAGTTTTCCAAGGTGTATATAAACAAACCTAAAGCCTCATAATTTTTCACCACACATCTCTCTTTCTCTTGCTCTAACCGCCGGCCAAACAAACACCCTATTAGGGTTCTTCTTTGATTTTCAATAAGCTATTCTAGATCTAGTCCTAGCCCCTCTCTAGGGTTGTTGGGTAGATCTTCCATAGACTTGGAAGCTCGGTTTGTTCGTGCTAGACTCACGGTTAACTCGCCGTATCACGTGTGTACAAGAGCGTGATATAATCTTCCTTTAGATTATATTCTTGGTGGTGTTCGTGATAAACCCTAGTTGTTGTTTGCTCCGTCGTCTTGTGGATCTTGCTAGGATAAAGGTATGTAACCCTAGCCTTGATTAATCATAATTGTGTTAAATTAATGATCTTGTTAATCGCTTCCGCTATGCGCTCTTTGATCCATATTAGGGTTTTAAATAATTGTTATGAACTCTATAAACCAACAATAATTTGTTATACGTTTGACCAACAGCCAATAATGGTCAGCTCTAACTCATGATTTTAAAACCATTAACATTATATTTATACTAGGCCTAATGTGAGTCGGATCACCTAACCAGACTCCGTTACATAAAAAACAAGCACCATATCGGCGCCAAATGAAGATGAGAAGAGTTGGCCAAAACGTGCACAGAACATCCCATGAATATTACAGTAAAAGGGTCTTAACATGAGGGGAAAAAGGAAACCTGCAATAAAAGAAACGTTTTTTTACAAGTAAAGTCAAGCCCAATTATTTGAGCTTGATAAAAGAACAGTTTGGAAAAGCCTTTCATTTTCAATTAGGGACAAGCACAACTATGCAACATGAGAAAGGAATAGTTGGGAAATTAATTGACATGTTTTTGTGATGAAAAGAATTCAAGTTCTGCTTGTCAAGTACAACATGTGGAAGATATTACGGCTAATAGATCAGGCTATGTTTGTCAATGTTTTCATATTGTAATAGTATACTACAAGAAGCCTATATAAAGGCAATAGCAAAGTAGTAGTAAAATGTACCAGCCCCAAATAAATAAAAATAAAGTTTACCAAGTTTTCAATAACAATATTTTGTGTCTCCAGATACAAACGAGTTTTATATTTTATCGAAACAATATTTTGTGAGTAATATTTTTGTGAGAGTAACGTCTCATATATCCAACATAAATTGGTATCAGAGCTTGTTCGAATCCATTTGGGTTAAACGAGTTCTTACCATTTTTATAGATGGCACGATGACAAGGTTTCGATTTAAGTCATGTTGTCGTCCAATTTTTGATGGCGAAAATTACGATTACTGGTGTGTCAAAATGGAGACTTTGTTTGATTCTTTAGATGTGTTTGATGATGTCAAAAACACATTTGAAGAACCCGGTGATACAGAAAAATTAACCGAAGAAAAAATGAAAGTTTTAAAGGAAAAAAGAAGCCGAAATGCAGCCGTTTTAAGTATGATCCAACGAGGAGTCACGCCGTCAATATTTCCAAAAATCATGCGCCTAAAAAAGGCCAAAGAAGCTTGGGAGGTGCTCAAGCAAGAATTTCAAGGAGACGTGAGAGTAAGAGCTATTAAGCTACAAACTCTCAGGCGGGATTACGAGAATACAAAGATGAAAGAGAATGAGTCACTAAATGACTATTCATCGAGATTAACCGATTTAATTAATCAAATGAAAAGTTATGGTGACGAAATTGAAGACCAACGAGTTGTTGAAAAAATCCTCATCAGCATTCCTGAAAAATTTGATCCGATCATAGCAGTCATTGAAAACACCAAAGATTTAAAAACTTTGGGTATTCAAGAATTGCTAAGTTCTCTCAAGTCATATGAGCAGCGGATGGCGATCGAGAGTGCATTTCAATCCAGCTTGCAAGGAGACAAAAGACCACAATCAAATTTTGGAAGAGGGAGTTCATCCCGAGGTGGTCGCGGAGGAAGAAATTTTAGAGGCCGTGGACGTGGACAAAGTTATGGAGGATACAGAGATCGAGGCAATTTTGAGAAAAGATCATTTGGCGATGGTGACACTTACAAGTGTTCCATTTGCAAGAAAGACAATCACGAAGAAAAAGATTGTTGGTTCAAAGGAAAATATAAATGCACCAATTGTAATCAATTTGGTCATTTAGAAAAGTTTTGTCGACAAAAGAACCAACAACATGCAAATTTTTCAGAAGAAAGACAAGAAGATGGAAATGTTTTCTTTTGTCACTCAGCTAACATTCAAAGAAGTGACACATGGTTTCTTGATAGTGGTTGTAGTAACCATATGACGGGCGATGAAAGTATTTTGGTCGATATTCACGCTGCAGGAAATTCTCAAGTAAAAATGGGAAATGGAGCAGTTGTACAAGTGAAAGGAAAAGGCAAGATCCCAGTCAAGACGAAAGCAAGTATCAAATATATAAATGATGTTTTACTAGTTCCTGACCTTACGCAAAATTTGCTTAGTGTCGGACAACTTGTAGAGCATGGATACTCTGTTATTTTTGAAGGAAAAGGTTGCAGTATTTATAATAAAGGAAGAAACAAAGAGTTGATGCAGAAGATAATAATGGGGCGAAACAGAAGTTTTCCGATCACCTTCAGATATGAAGAACACACTGCGTTGAAAGCCACAACCGCAGATGAAGCTTTGTTATGGCACAGGAGACTTGGACATCTTAATTTCCAAAGTCTAAATTTACTCCACCAGAAAAATATGGTTGGAGGTTTGCCACAAATTCACGAGACTGGAAGAGTTTGTGAAGGGTGTGCGCTCGGTAAGCATCATCGGAAACCATTTCCGAAAGGAGTCGCTTGGAGAGCCAAGGAAATCCTCGAGCTAGTACACACCGATTTATGTGGTCCTATGAGGAATCCATCTCATGGTAATAATCTCTATTTCATTCTATTTATTGATGATTTTAGTAGAATGACATGGGTTTATTTCATGAAAGAAAAATCTCAAGTTTTTGGAATTTTCAAAAAGTTTAAAATTTTTGTTGAAAAACAAACGGGGAGTTTTATCAAAATTTTGAGAAGTGATCAAGGAAAAGAATACAACTCAAAAGAGTTTGACAAGTTTTGTGAGGATGAAGGCATGCACAGACAGCTCACAACTCGATATACACCTCAACAAAATGGTGTAGTCGAGAGAAAGAATCAGACCGTTGTAGAAATGGCGAAATCAATGATGCATGAGAAAGGTTTACCAAAAGGTTTTTGGGCAGAAGCAGTTTACACAGCAATTTACTTGTTGAACCGAAGTCCAACAAAAGCCCTCGATAACAAGACTCCACTTGAAGCGTGGAACGGAAGAAAACCTTCGGTAAGACATCTTAAAGTTTTTGGGTGCGTTTGTTATTCTCAAATACCAAAGCAAAAAAGATACAAGTTAGATGAGACAAGTGAAAAGTGCATTTTTGTAGGCTATAGTAGCAAGTCAAAAGCATATAGATTGTATAGCCTAAAAACCAAAAATGTTATTGTTAGTCGTGATGTAATTTTTGATGAAAATTCTTCATGGAATTGGGAAGAAGAAAAAAAAGAAGAAAGAATTTTTCCCACTAACAATATGCAGGATGAAGCACATGTGGAAAGTGATGAAAATCAAGCATCACATGAAGAAGTACCCAACGAGGAAGCTGAAGAAGAATCTCAAAGTCCACCACCACGAAAATTTCGTTCGTTGACAGAAATATACAATGCTAATTTTTGTCATGTAGAACCAGAAAGTTTTGAAGAAGCAATTAGAGAGGAATCATGGAAGAAAGCCATGGAGGACGAAATTCAAGTTATCGAAAAGAACAACACATGGGAGCTCACAGACAGACCTTCAGACAAAGACGTTATTGGTGTCAAATGGGTTTACAAAGTCAAGTACAATGCAGACGGTTCCGTTCAAAGAAACAAGGCGAGACTAGTCGCAAAAGGTTATTCACAACAGCCTGGAATTGACTACGACGAGACATTTGCTCCAGTTGCTCGCATGGATACGGTCCGAGCAATCATTTCACTAGCAGGCCAGAAAGGTTGGTTACTTTACCAACTTGATGTCAAATCAGCGTTTTTAAACGGTGAACTCAAAGAAGAAGTTTACGTGAATCAACCTCAAGGATTCGAGGTTCAAGGAAAAGAAGAAAAAGTTTACAAGTTGAAGAAAGCTCTTTACGGGCTCAAGCAAGCACCGCGAGCGTGGTATAGCCAGATCGATGGTTATTTCAAAGAAAAAGGTTTTAATCAAAGCAAGAGCGAGCCGACCTTGTATGTTAAAAATCAAGGTACGAATGACATTTTAATTGTAGCGCTCTATGTCGATGATCTTGTGTTCACAGGGAACAACAAGAAAATGATCGAAGATTTCAAGAACGAAATGATGCAAAAATACGAGATGAGTGATTTAGGACTTTTAAATCATTTTCTCGGAATGGAAGTATATCAAGATGAAGCCGGCGTATTTATTTGTCAAGAAAAATATGTCGAGAAGATTTTAAAAATTTTCGATATGTCGGAATGCAAACCGAAGGACACTCCTTTGGTTGTCAACGAGAAGCTCATGAAAGAAGACGGTTCAAGTAAAGTGGACGCTACACTTTACCGAAGTCTCGTGGGGAAATTGTTATACCTCACAGCAACAAGGCCCGACATCATGTTTGCCGCAAGTTTACTCTCAAGGTTCATGCACAATCCTAGTCAGATCCATATGGGAGTCGGTAAAAGAATTTTAAGATATTTACAAGGTACAAAAGATTTTGGAATCAAGTTTGAAAAAAATGCAAATATAAATTTGCATGGTTTTTGTGACAGTGATTGGGGAGGATGTACGGATGACATGAAAAGTACATCCGGATATATTTTTTCACTTGGTTCAGGTGTGTTTAGTTGGTGCTCAAAGAAGCAACAAACGGTAGCACAATCATCAGCAGAGGCAGAGTACGTTTCAGCAGTTCTAGCCACATCACAAGCAATTTGGTTACGAAGAATTTTTGAAGACATTGGGGAAAAGCAGTTGAAGCCAACAATAATTTTTTGCGACAGCATGTCAGCAATCGCAATCGCGAAGAATCCCGTTCATCATAGCCGCACAAAGCATATTGCTTTGAAACATCATTTTATCAGAGAAGCAATTGAAGACGGAGAGGTGCAACTTGAATTTTGTGGAACGAATGATCAGTTAGCAGACATTTTCACAAAAGCACTTTCGCGAGAAAAGTTTCAGGAGCTCAGACGAAAGTTGGGAGTTCAGCCAAAACACATTACGGGGAGAATGTAAACTAATGTGTTTTACCAAAAATAAAAGAAACGTTTTTTTACAAGTAAAGTCAAGCCCAATTATTTGAGCTTGATAAAAGAACAGTTTGGAAAAGCCTTTCATTTTCAATTAGGGACAAGCACAACTATGCAACATGAGAAAGGAATAGTTGGGAAATTAATTGACATGTTTTTGTGATGAAAAGAATTCAAGTTCTGCTTGTCAAGTACAACATGTGGAAGATATTACGGCTAATAGATCAGGCTATGTTTGTCAATGTTTTCATATTGTAATAGTATACTACAAGAAGCCTATATAAAGGCAATAGCAAAGTAGTAGTAAAATGTACCAGCCCCAAATAAATAAAAATAAAGTTTACCAAGTTTTCAATAACAATATTTTGTGTCTCCAAATACAAACGAGTTTTATATTTTATCGAAACAATATTTTGTGAGTAATATTTTTGTGAGAGTAACGTCTCATATATCCAACAAAGTCGCCTCTGGAACTCACGTCTAGCTAAGTGACCAGTACTAGGAGGGCCCAATATTCCTTCAGGATCCTTCCTTCACACAAATCACATAACATAACGTAAGAACAAAAAACAACGTTTACTACTACTAGAAAAGTCGTGGGGCCCTTCGAGAAAGAATTTTGGTGAAAAATATGTCTACATATGCCTATAATTGTTAGCGGGACAAATTTTAGGCCCCTGAAACTTTTTGGACCTTTAGGGGTCGACCACCTTGCACACCCTGAAAGACGGCCCTACGTAGTTAAAAACATATATAAATATACCCATCCAATGCATTGAATTCTGGTAACTCTTCTGAAACTGGTGAGCCTAGTAACTCTGGCATGGTTCATGTTTAAGAAAGTGGTGGTGGAGATACCGAAAATGCCGGCCATGGTGCTTGTGTTTTTTAAGGATGTTGTTTTATATTATTGGTTCAAATTCGCGCACAAAGAGAAAATGTTATCCTGTCTTATCACAAGTTAATATAGTACAAAAGTATTTGGATTGGGCTGCTGATATGTTATGGGCTTGCCAATAGTATTTGGATTGGGCTGCAAAAGAATAAAACTTTAGTATTGGCAAAAGCAATGAAATTCTTATAGTGGATTGGGCTGCATTACGGACCGCGGATCAGATAGAGCCGAGAAACCGGTCAGAACCGGACCGAACCGAACAGACATGAACGAACCTATTTTGATCCGGTATTAGGTTTACACTTTACCTCATGTTTGGTCTTTGGCCCGGTCAAGTCATACGGACAACCGACGATTTTGCCTTCTCGGTCCGGACGGATGGCTTGTGTTTCAATGACGGGTAATACGGTCAAGCTACTTACACTTGTCTGATCGGATCGTATAACAACTCTTTCTAAGAGACGAGAATGTAAATAGAAAACATCATTTAAGAAAGCCGTGACAGGACCGGACCAAACACATATCATGCGGTCCTTGGTCTGTGATTTTCTCGGTCCGACCCGGGTATAGCTCACCTAAAAACACAAGCCCATTATGCTAGGGTTTAGGGGTAACCAAAATACTCACGACTTGAAAGACACACAAAACTCAACTCGAAATTAAATTGATTTTTGTGTAATTAGGTTAAAACCTTAAAAATAAATTATGGGTTCGGAGTTAGTGTTAAGCTGTGTAATGCCTTACATTCAACAAGACATTGATGTTCTTAATTCTGTCTCATTAGTCTCTAAGAACTATTATGAAATCGATTCTTTAACTCGTAAACACCTCACTGTTCACGTTCTTTTCGCCCCTGACCCGGAACATGTTAGCCGTAGATTCCCGAATATCGAGTCCTTGACACTTAAGTCTTATTCCCATGGATTTTTTAGAACTGACAAATGTTGTATTCCGGTCACCCCTTGGATTCACGAGATAGCTGTTAAGTTTGAGTCTTTGAAATCTCTCTCTATCCGTCACATGGCTGTCTCTCCGACTGATCTCCAGCTTCTGGCCAAAACCCGAGGTGCTAGTTTAAGGAGTTTAGAGATTTCTAGGTGTAAAATGTTTTCAGAGGATGGTTTAGAAGATGTCGCTAGGAATTGCATTGATTTAAGAAGCTTGCGCTTAGATTGGAATGCCATAGGAAATGATTACATAGGTGGTTACGGTCCAAATGGGAAATGGTTACATGAGTTGGCTTCGCATAACACGGGGGTTATGGAGTCATTAGATGTTGCTTACCCATTTCGTCATTACGACGAGGAAGATGTTGCACTTCTTGCAAAGAAATGTAGCAACTCTTTAGTTTCTATAAATGTTTTTCCATTTTTTTTAATTGCTTTCAAACAAGTCTTTAAGCATGCTAAGAAGCTGGAACACTTTGGCATTGGGATTATTGATGAGGATGAAGACTATAGTGGGTTTGAATTACCCCCGAATATCCGTAGTTTACGTGTTAATTATTTGCACCAAGCTTCATTCCCTATTCTACTCCCTTTTCTCCATCAGCTACGGGAATTGGATGTCAGATCTGTTAGTATTGTACCAGAGTGCCAATGTTACTTTTTTGAGAGGTGTCCCAATTTGGAGGTATTAGATACCGGGGATATATGTGAAAATATCGGATGTCAATTGATCGGTCAGTTTTGCAAGAAATTGCGCAAACTTAGGCATCGTGGGGAGGTGACTCAATTGGGACTCATAGCTGTGGCACAAGGATGTCCTGATTTGGAGTATTTAGATGTTTCTCTCTTAGACATTTCAAATGAAGCTCTCGAGTGTGTAGGAACTCATTTGAAGTATATTCGTGATTTGCGCATTGATTGTGAAGACAGTATAACTGATTCACCGCTAGACAATGGGGTTCGAGCTATACTTATGGGTTGCAGCAAACTCGAGAGGCTGGATTTCGGTCTTGGTTTTGATGGATTGACAGATGTGGGTTTAGGAATTATCGGGAAGTATGGTCATAATCTGAGATCTCTCGATCTAAGACGTACAGGAGAATCTGATGTAGGACTTCTAGAGTTAGCAAAAGGGTGCCCCAAATTAAGAAAGCTAAAATTGCATGATTGTCCCTTTAGCGAGCAAGCAATTGCCACTCATGTGTTCAACATAAATCAGTCTCTAAGGTACATCAGGGTTAAAAGTGGTCCTCGTGATGATCTCGTACTCACTCGTCCAATGGTTTTTGCTGAGGTAATACTACGCAAAGCTTGACTAATAAATGTTAAAGTTTTAGGTTGTAATTTATATGAATCTCTTTTGCGAACACTTTCTTTTATTTCTTTACAAAATGTAAACGGTTACATATGATTACCAAAAAAAAAAAACATTTTTGCAATAGTTGGCAACTGTTGTAAACATGTATGATTACAAAAAAAAACATTATTGCAATAATTGGTAACTGTCGTAAACATGCATGTACAAGGATAACTCATCTTGGTCATTTCTATTCATGTCGACAGAATAATGTCACTGTCCTAAAGCGTTATAGCCTATTGGCCTATTTGGTCTTGGTAGTGCATTGTCTTTAAACGGTCTGTTGTATGCGTATTCTACTAAAGCGAGTACTTATGCATTCTTTTTAATACATTCAGGGAGATAAAAACCAAAGGCGAAGAAAGAAGGGAGAAAAAGTTAACCATAGAACCCGACCAGAATGGAAAAATTATTGGTGAGAAGATGCCAAATTCAGTAAAAGGGTAGACGTTGGAATGAAAGAAGGGAGAAAAAGCTAATGTCCTGCACCCTTATGGAAAAATTAGGAAAATTACGAGTAGACGTTGGTGAGAAAAGGATGATTGACTATTAAGTCAAAGTATCTCTTTGTAATGTTTGTTTCTTTAGAGACTTTATGCTTCAATAGTTCAATGTACACCTTTTGTTATCATATCTTCAGGAAAAAGTTGAAATTGGCTGCTTTGGTGAACAAATGACTTCCGATTAACTTAAGATGTTAGTGTCTCCCCCCTCCTACGGCCTCCTTTTGTATCTCTTTTGAAGTTGAGCAGGTCAGATGGTGAAAAGTGAAGGAGTAGGGAATATGTTTCTGGATCGATGCTTAAGAGCAAAGGAATGCACTAGGTTCTTATTCTGGCTTTACAGTTGATGTGAAGGGCCAAAAGGTTATTCAATTCTTTTCCAACTCTCTGGATCTGGGGGTGTTTGTTTGGCCTATACAGCGGGCTTATGGCTTATTTGGTTTTTCGGGTTACGTTTCATAAGGTCACTTTGTGTGGCTTATTTTAAAACTTTTTGGCTTGTATAACCTTATTCTGTCATAATAAGCTTAATTTCGCTGAAAAGTTTACAAATAAGCCCAAAAATTGAGGTTATGAAAATAAGCGGAAAACCACATAAGCCCGCTGTATAAGCAGAAACAAACACCCATAAAGCTTAAATAACTGCAGTATTACTTTACTGGGTGGTCGTGTTTCCACTTGATACTATTGTCCTATGCAAAAGTATTAAAGTAAGCGGGGAGCCGAATGTCCTTCATTATATGTATCAAAGGATAATGATATTTTGTTGGGACAGGAATAACAAGTTTCTTTGTAGATTACGGGTGTTTGTTTAAGCTTATACATCTAGCTTATGGCTTATTCGGCTTATGGTTCATAAGCTCACTTTTTATGGCTTATATTGAAACTTTTCAGCTTATACAAGCTTATCATGTCATAATAAGAGTTTGAGGTGCTGCTGTCAAATTGTCTTTTCTGTTGTTACATCCCCGTGTTTGTTTCATTTCGACTTTTTGTTTTATCTGAACAGGAAACCACACACTCTTCCTAAAACTTCTTATATAGATGTATTGTTGCCACTTGGAATCCCAAAATGACCATAGTTATAGATGGGCGCTTCCTACATGCATTGCCACCAGTTCTACGTAGAGTTCATTATCGCTTTATGGTTTTACGGTTTACCATTTTACCATTTAGTCGCAGCAGTGGGTTCACGTAGTTTGTATATCTAAGTTGCGTTTTAGCCATTCTTCTTTGGTGTTTGCTTATTGCATCATGTAAGCTTCTTTTGATTATATTATTTTTGCTATTTGTCTTTGTCCCCTGTTTCCAGTTCTCATTTTATGTTTACTTTTGCAGATTGAACATAAAAAATCGCCTCCTGGGTTTGTGACATGATAAATTCCTGAATAAGCGCAAAAGTTTAGCATCCTAAAATATACTGAATATTTAGCATTCTTTATAAACTCCCAACGTTCTGCATCCTCATCTTCTTGGGAGTTAAGTACGAAATAATATTTGCCAGCATCAATTTGGATGTTGTTGGTCATGAGACTCGGGTTTTCGACAAGAATGACGTTAATGACTCGTTATTTGTTACTGTACTTTTCGTTTCCAAAAAAAAACAAAATTGTTACTGTAGTTTTGTTTATACCAGGGGTACTTCAGTTGTCATGGTACCAAAGGTTGTTTAAGAAACCATGACTGAACATGTAAGTCATACATTCGATGGTGGATCTAGCCAAAACCCGACACCACTAGTCGCGGATCTAGCGGTATGTATTGGTGGTGGTGATTGTAAAGTCTTTGTATGGTTTCGTAGAAGTGTTTTAGTTCTTTATGCGGTTTAGTCGGCCTAATATAGAATAACCAAATTAATCGAGTGTCTCTGGTGGTTCGGCGATCAAAGAAAAATGGACCGAAAGTGTTACAGGTCGATCAAAACATGACATGATCCGCTGCATTTTTAAATTATTGGACCACAAGTGTTATAACCAGTAAATCACACCGAACCAAACGGACGTAAATATACAAAATCGAAAATTGAACCGAAAATGGTCGGTTCGATATCTGTTCGGTTTGGTTCGATTTGTCGGTTGGTTTTCTCGGCATACAAATATGTGAATGTCAGTGTCTGGTCAACAAGTCAAACATACATTAAATACTGTATGATTTAGGATACGTAATTTGTTGTAGTAAAATTACAAATTCATTTAAGAATAAAATTACAAATTCATTTTAGAATATTTAAATTGGTGGGTTATACGGGTTGGATAATGTTATTAATTATATGTTAATTGGTTTGGTGGTCGAATTGGTAACGTAATGATTCGGATGAATTGATTTGATGATTAAACTCGTGTGTTGGGGATTCGATTGGGTTGATCTGATGGTCAATCTCGTGACTTGGTGGCTCGATCAGGTTGACGTAGTGGTCGATCTCATGATCCGATCATTCGACCGGGTTGATCTGATGGTCGAACTCGTGACCCGGTGATTTGACCAGGGATCTTAGGTCAACTTGGTGACCCGCTCGAATTGATCCGGTGATTTGATCGGGTTAACTCAGTGATCGAATCCGTGACTTAATATTATGTGAAAAAGACAATCTCGTGACTTGATGACTCGATCGGGTTGACGTAATAGTCGATCCCGTGATCTGATGATTCAATGATCGAACTCGTAACTCGTTGATCCACTGATCGATTAAATGACTCGATCAAGTTGACCCAATAGTTCAACTCGTGATTCGATAATATTGTTGAATATGTTGTGTGACATTTTTTCCTTTCATATCGCGAGATGTCACGGTAGAGTAATTCGCGTCCCAATTGCGACCCGAATAAATTTCAATATCAGTTCAAAGTGAAAAATAAATTGTATTACTATCTTCGTCCTATATTAAATGTTCATATTTAATTTTTATAGACTTTCTTTTTAAATTTTGACTGTAAATAACTTTTATTGTGTTTTATAATAATTTATGAAATTTGTACTAAAGAAAAATACATTCAAAACACAATCTATTCAAATACTTTACATAGAGTATTATATAACACATATAAAATATTTAAAGTCAACGTTAATAAACAAAGACTAAAGAAAATCAAAGTGAACATTTAGGCCCCGTTTGGTTCGTTGTAATTCGATGTAATTGGATGTAATTATAATTCAATTACATTACATATTATGTTTGGTTCACAGAATGAAATGAATGTAATTCACTTTACATTAAATAAGGTGTTTGGTTTGCATTGTAACTGTAGTTAAAACATTACCATTACACCAAATCATGTAATTGAGATTACATAGAAAATTGAATGTAATGTTTTGAATTACGGCGTAATTCATAATTTATACTTTAAATCATTATTAATAATAACATTATCATATAATTATTATTATTAATATTAATATTATTAATATCAATATTATTAATATTATTATTATATAAATATTTAAAATAAAAATAATTTTTGTTTTTATTATTTATATAAATAATATAAATATTAAAAAACTAATAATAATAATAATTATTATTAATATTAATAATATTATTTTTTTATTATTATATTATTTTATTATTATTATATTATTAATATATTATTCTTATATTATTAGTTTTTCTTATTAGATTTTATTATTATTTTTTATCATAATTAATATTAATAATTTTTTTTAATAGTTAATATTATTTTTCATTATTTTATATTTTAACTTAAATTTTATATTTTTATATCTTTTTATTTTTTATTAGTTTATATTTTTTATTATTATTTAATTATTATTATTATATTATAATATTAATTATTACTATTATTATTTATTTTTTAATTCATTATTGTTATTATTACAATATACTTTTTATTAATATTAACATTTTATTATTATTATATTTTAAAAACATTTAAATTATTATTATTATAATTATTATCATTTTATATAATAATATTATTAAAATAATTATTTTATTATTATTATTATTATTTATTTTTATTTATTTAACTATTACTACTTTTTATTCACTTTTAAAAATTTTATAAAAAAATATTTGAATTACATTACATTGGGAGTTAACCAAATACATTGTCAAATTTAATGTATTACAATTATAATACATTACATCCAACACATTTCAATGATTCAATCTATTCCATTACAATTATATCAAATTATAATTCCTTCCAAAAATTACAATTCCGTCAAAAACATTATGCGAAACAAACGGGGCCTTAATATGAGTTGGAATTTATAAAATGAATATGCAGACTGGATTTCTATTTTTAGTAATCTAGTACTAAGAAAATGACAAAAGTCAAAGTATTTTTCTTGACAAAAGTCAAAGTCTAGATATCTGGCCCAACATAACATGTTGACTCGAGTCTAATATTAATGCCATCCGTTGGTTTTAAAAAACAAGTCGAATGAACACAAAAGTTATTTTGCATAAAATACATTCGAATATTGAAAATATAAATTGTTTATTAATCAATATAATATGTAAAAATAAAGTTTCATCGTAAATACGTAAAATTTACATATTAAAAAGAAAACCGGAAAAAATTGAAACTTGGTCAGGTTTCGAGAACTGGATTGACCCGAGTCACCTCAAATCTAGCGGGTCTAGCCTTGTTTCGAAAATGTGACACCCGGATTAATATGACCTGTTTTTTAAACTAAAACCGGGTAAACCGGTTGAACCGAGTCTGAAAACACTGTTGATAAGTACTAGTACTAATTTGGTTATTCAGTTTTACTCGATATAAGAGGGAAGGGTATCGTGACGAGCATCCTCGTCAAATTCGACATGGAGTGTTCGCAGAGACCTGCCATGACTCGCCAACACATCAACCCTCTCCTCACTTTCCTTCGAGGCAGACCAAATGACCGAGACGACTTGTACTTATATCGGACAGTGTCAAGGTATGGTTCAAAGTTATCCCGGATCTTTTAGATGGCTCGATCACCTAAAACTATTTTGAGAACTTTTAAAACGGGGTTGTCAAAAATAAGAATTTGCCCTTTCTATTTTTAGTAATATAGTAAGAAAAGGACAGAAGTCAAAGTCTTTTCCTTTTTTTCTCATAGGAAAAAGTCAAAGTCAACAAAACATGTTGACTCGAGTCCTAATATTAATCCTATCCGTTGGTTTTAAAACAAAAGTCCAATGAATCAGCCACTGAAACCTTAAACTGTGTTGTGTCGGACAAAAAACAGCCCCCAAAACCAGTAAAAACTCTAAAACCCTTTCTTTCTAATTTTGGAAAGAAAATGGATGAAGCTAACATTGATCAACTCAAGCAATTTGTAACTAGCTGCGAATCCGATCCATCCATCCTTAACGATCCTTCTCTTTCGTTCTTTCATAAATATGTCGAAAGGTAATTATAACCTATGTACTCTTTTTTTTTGGTTCTTATATACCACTGTTTAGTTAATGATTTGAGCTATTTTTCATGTTTCAGCCTAGGTGGGAATGTTTCGCCATCTTCAAACCACAAGGTACTTACTTTTTTCATCTTTTCGATAGCAACGAACTTTTTTAAATGTAGAGATATGGTACGTGAACAAAAAATGTTCCACATTGTGTAAGAGACTTTCGTGTTTTGTTCTTATATTCACGCACTATTGGTCGATTGCAGGAAGTTGTTTTATCGAATATCTAATGTTGATGACATGTCATGGGTATTCTAGTCTTTTAGTTCAGTACCAAATCGATGCATTTGAGAAAGTTTGTTGGTATATTATAACCAAAACCCGTTATTTGAAATGTCGCATAGGTTTTTTTTGCCGGTTTTACTAGATTTTAACCGGTAGCTTGTGAATATTGGTGCATATTAGAACAAAACATGAGAATTTGTTGCTTAGGAACACTTTTTAGTTCACGTACCAAATTAGTACATTTTAAAAAGTTCGTTGCTATTTTATGACCAAAACATGTTAATTGATTGTCAGTGAATATTGTTGGAAACTTAGGATGATATATAGGTTTGCTTGTTAAATATTTGTTGTTGTTGTTTGATTGTGAATTAATATGGAAATGAGGTTTTGTAAATAGGCTTTAACCGTGTAACGGTTATTCGTTCTGCTCATTACTGTCACAACGCTTGCTTCTTTTTTTGCTATACATACATGTGGCGCCATATCTGAAACAATATACTTGTTGGCATCACAGGAGATGGATGAAGATATAGAAGGTCCTCAAGAAGAAGAAGAGGAGGACGAAATAATGGAATCGGACGTCGAGCTTGAAGGCGATGTTGTGGAGCCTGATAATGATCCTCCTCAAAAGGTCTTATTTACCTAGTACTATAGTGTTTGAAGATTTCAGCTCTGAAGTCTTATGTTTTCTTCGTTTCCCTTGTTTACAAAACAATGATACAGCCACCGTATATACCAAAATGAAGAAACCAAATGCTGCCATTCGGGATGCTAATGCTGTTTTAGAGGTAGCCTTTTTTTCGTGTGGAATTTAGCTTTCAATTTTTTTGAAATTTCATTGTTTATGATAATCTGATCTTGCCTTATTTTCCTCTGCAAATTTGCAGATAAATCCAGATTCTGCTAAAGGCTACAAATCTCGTGGAATTGCACTGTCGATGCTTGGTCAATGGGAGGAGGCTGCAAAGGATCTTCACGTTGCATCTAAGCTTGATTATGACGAGGAAATAAGTTCTGTCCTGAAAAAGGTAAATATATTTTGTATAATTGTTTGTGGCAAATACGTAAATCAAGAACGATCTTTTGTGACTATTTGGTTCTTGGACTTCTGGGAGTTAGTTTATTCGTGTGGAATTGATTACATGGTGCGTCTAGGTTGAACCCAATGCACATAAAATTGAGGAACACCGTAGGAAATATGATAAGTTGCGGAAAGAGAGAGAGGACAAAAAAGCGGAACGTGAGAGGCAGCGTCGAAGAGCAAAAGCCAAGGTGAATCTCTTTTGTCAATATAGTCAATCCACTTTTCTTCCCACTTTCTTGTTTCCGTTTCTTATACTTTGTCATGATGTTGGTAGGTTGCGTACGAGAAGGCCAAAAAGCAAGAACAAGCGACCTCAAGTGAACGACCAGGTGGATTCCCTGGTGGCATGCCTAGTGCTTTCTCTGGTGGCATGCCCGGTGGTTTTTCGGGTGCTGGTATGCCTGGAGGGTTCTCCGGAGGTGGTATGCCAGGAAATGCCCCTGGAGGTGGTATGCCTAGTGGGATCGATTATACGAAAATCCTTGATGTAAGTTTGACCGTAATTTAGTACCCAGTTTCTTGGTACTGTATCTTACTATATTTTAAGACTGATCATTTATAGATTTTGTGAACGTCGACTATATTACCATGACAGCTTCATTGTTAATAAAACTCGTTAAAAATGCATTCTATCTTGGTCATGGACCATTTATATCGATCTTTGATGTATTCTTACAACCTTGCCCATTCTTTAAATCATGACAGGATCCTGAAGTAATGGCAGCGCTCCAAGATGGTATGTTTATCTGCATAGAATGTATGCTGCAGTGCGTAATAGATTTTGGGACACATATATTTCCTTATTTGGTCTGCTGAAAAAATGTTTACATTATGTTGCAGTAATGAAAAATCCGGCTAATTTTGCAAAGCATCAGGCGAATCCTAAGGTCGCTCCTATCATTGCGAAAATGATGAACAAATTTGGAGGACCCAAATGAGGAGGCTACTGACTCTGTTGATGACAATTTCGGATCAGAGGTTTTTCATGTGTTTTAAAGCACCCCAATGTAACTTAAATTGGCATAGCATTTGTTTTTCGATAGATTTTTTTGCCTTTTTTCTAGTATTTTGGGACCAGGCTCATTTTTTGCTCATATAGAAACTTATAAGATGGAAATTTGAGTACTTTACTTGTGTAGATGCATAAGCAAACCTTGTTGCTAGAGTTGCAAATGGATAAAATTAGTTGATTGGCTTTCGTCATGTGAAAAGGACGAAAGTAGCCTTCAGCGATCGTGATTATATCAAGCGCATTGCAGTGTCTGCAACTAATCGTTATAGTATCATATAGGTAACGGGTGTTTGCATTATTAGAGACAGTTTAAGTATGTTGACACCATCATATCCCGGAGCTCAACAACAAGAAGTTTTATATCTTGGAGATGACTCCCTTATTCATTTAGCGCGGTGCAGACTGCAGTCTGCAGTCTGCAGACTTGCTTGTGATTCGTAACGCGGTTTTTTTTCTTCTGCCTATAGACTGGGTGTCCATCACATATGATTTTAATTGCATACTTGATCTTTTTTTTATGATTTGACGTCGGTCAGGGTCTCACGAATTGGGTCGATCGCTTCACATCCGACGGGTCACACCGGGTTTCTAAAATATAAGACCCGGATCAATTTGACCCGTTTTTCAGCCATAACCGGTTCAACCGATTGAACCGGCCAGGTCGATCCGGCTCATTGTAAGTTTGAATGCTGCCTTAAACTACAATTAATTGAAGGATGTTCACATCTAATCCTTGATTAAAAGTCACACAAAGTGGTGAAAAAAGTATGGAGTAGATAAACAGAAAAATATTAAAAATGGTTTTGTTAAAAACATTTTCAAGATTCCAGTGACCATACTTTTTGAAAAATTTGACATTTTTCACCAAACACTCCATAAAACTAAAACATGTCATAATCATCATTTGACCATTCATCAATAACATAGGAACATAGGACTGGTTATTGGTAGAGATGGCAAATTTTGTCCATTTTGATAAATATGGACATTTTTTATCCATTTTAAAAAATAAATGTGGGCACTTTTTGCCTATTCTTAATTATTAATAGTCTAAACGGGCGCATACGTAAAAAACTTGTGGGTTTAATGGGCGCATATGTAAAACACTAATTAGGCTACTCGACGGATATTTTATATTTAGTTTCTATCCCCGGTTTTTAAACAAGTATTTTTATTTTTTAATTGTACGTTTTTATATGTCTTTTTTCTCATTTTAGTTTGCGCCCGTTTAACCTGCCCGTTTAGCCCGCGCCCGTTTGGCCTGTCGTCCATTTAACCCGCCACCTGTTTAGCCTGCTGCCCGTTTTGCCACTTCTAGTTATGGTACCCACTTAAACTACAAGTACTACTTTCTATGGATTGTTGGTTTTTTTTATATAATTTTCTTCTTTTATAAAACTATAAATACAAAATATAAAATATAATAAAGTAAAGAATAATAAAATATAGAAAATAGACTATTAGTTGTAATAGAGAAATGAAAGGTACAATAGTACCACGCCAATAATGAGTATAACTTTTTTTTAAAGAGAAGGATGCCATTACCTTCTGAGTTGAACTCAACCTAATTGTGTCAGTTCGTTACGCCTTCTAGGCTAAGGGCTATGTAGCCACAATTACCGTTCAAAAGTACTTTTCCCTTATATCCATATTTTAATTCTCATAATTATCAAACTTATTTAATGAATGTGTATTGTCTTCTATCGTTCCATTCAACCACTAGTATCATTACATGTTTGAGCATTATAAGCTTTAAGTTGTGCAAAATAAGCCCTTTAAATTTCAATATCTTATACTTCACACCCATCATATTTCAAGTCTTAAAATGACATGATGCCAACATATCATATAAATATAATTTTAATATCTTAAAAAACACGGTTAATAAGTTATCAAATCTCAAAAATATTTCACTCAGAAACATAAAATGGATATTAAATATATCTTTCAAGACGATTTAATCATTGTTACAACGATCAAACATATGGTGCATATTGAATTCTCATCGTATCCACAACTGAGTGAGTATAACAATCCAATAAGTTAGCAAACAATCACTAAGCAAAACAATTCTTGGGGCCTAAAATTAAGTTTGTAACAATATTCATTACATTTTTATTTGTGTTAAAATACGGACATATTTGTCATTTTTCCGATTACCATTGTCTTGTAGGGTTTATAAAATTTGTTTTCATTAAATAAAATATTATTTCCATCTCAAATTAATAGTTTCTTTTATTATTTCTTATTTTTGTAAAGTTATTGTCTTTTTCTAAACATACCTGTGAGTGATGTAATAATCTTACTATATTTCACCTAATGATAATAAAAATTATAATTTTAATTCAAAATTTTAATTAATTACATAAATGTAAATATGATCATTTTGCAAAAAAAATAATAAACAAAGCATACGAGTCATTATGTTTTTTAAAAACAATTAATTTAGAACGGAAGAAGTAGTAGCCCTAAAGTTGTTTTTACTTTTATATATGAGATGATGCAACCTTAAGTATTATAGCTTAGAAATGAGTTCGAACACAATTATTAATATCTTATATAAGGTTTTTAAGATTGGGATCTTATATATGATCGTTTCTTTTTTACAAGATCGAGATCGTAATTAGGATCAAGATCGTAAGATCTTATTATAATGTAATTTTTTTAATAGTATATGCAATATTTTACAAATCTACAAAGTAGTATACATCGTAAACACAAAATTATACGAATATTTCATAAAATGTGGTCGTAAATTATGATTATGAAATGTATAGGAAGATTAACACGTTGTCTTTTAAATTACACAAAGTAGAACTTGTAAATTTGTAATTCTTCAATTTGTCGTTTGAGAAAAATTAAAATCGGATCCTAATAGATCCTAAGGTCCTATGTCAAGATCGGATCCAATAAGATGTTAAACATGCAAAAATCCTACATAAGATCTAGATAATTTATGTTTTGCAGTATTATAAAATCGTAAGATCCGATAATCAAGATTAAAATTAGGATCTTGAGAACCATACCATATATATACCTCTCTCTATATGTACCCGCATATATGATTAAAATGAAAACTTTTGGATATTATCCACTAGTTGGAGTAAGCTTAAAGCCATATGGATAAATTAAGGGGAAATTTTTGAAGACCAAAATCAATTTATTTTTTAAGTCTAAAGTTTATGTTTTATTCTTATAGGTTTAAGGTAACATAAAAAATAAGATAATAAGTGAAAGATTTTGATAAATGCAAAAAATATATATATAAAAAAGTAAGGTAACAACTAACATGTTGCCCAAATAGGGCAATTGTGGACAGAAAATGTCATGTGACGCATTTTGTATACAATTGCATTGAATCTTTCTGTTGCTCTAGACTAAAATGGGCAACACATAAATTATGAATTTGTTGGGAAAAATCGATTTGTGCAATTGACCCTTTTAGGAATGTTCCCATAAATTAATATTATATCAATGAAATGTGACATAATTGTTAGTGATTCGAGCTTACAGTGACATGCAATTGGCAGTATGTAAGCCTCAAACATTTTTTTAAGAATAAATCTTACTTCTGCTTTTATTTATTTTGAGTCTTTGGAAATCTTTATTGAGACTCAAATTTAAAATTTCTCTAAAAATACATTTTCAAGATTATTTTTGGTGGCCAACTAAGCTAACTCAGTTAGTTTAAAAATCATATTTAATTATAACAATTTATACATTTAATTAGTATTTGTTAAAATGCATTTTTAAATGTAAAAAAAAAAACTTAATATCTTATTTAATAATTATAACTTATATAACAGAATAAAACGAACAATAAATTACGTCGTCAACTTTTTCTTATGACAAAAACGAGCATTAAAAAAATGAGTCAAATGATAATAGTATAATACAGTATACATATAAGTCACATCAAAAGAGTTTTCTGGTGTTATTCGGTACGCATAATAGGATATAGTTTTCAATAACATAATTACAATTTCCCACAAATGTATCACGACTCAACATGTGAAACCGACCTCCACAAGCAAAAGTTATTGTTATATCATGTGTTGGAAATTTAGTGCAATTGTGGGAATGGGTAATACTTGTAAATGGGTTTGGAGGTACGGAGTGTACACCCATTAAGTCCCTTACCTCCCTGGACTCAATATAGTGGTTGTGATATCAGTAGGAAGCTGCTCCTGGTCAGGATGTTGCTCCTTGTCAGGAAGTTGCTCCTGGTTAGTAAGCTGCTCCTGGTTAGGAAGCTGCTCCTGGTTAGGAAGCTGCTCCTGGTTAGGACGTTGCTCCTGGTGATGCACAAAGTCTTTGTAACCTCTTTGACCAGTTAATGACGGTTGAATATTGACTTGATTCCAGGTTTATGGTCATGTAACCACTATGCTTTATGAAGGTAATTATGAGATTAATAGGCCGATTAATGCTCTTAATACCTTTGACTAGGAGTTACATTCCTTAAGGAATAGGATCACTATAAATAGTGATCATATTTTGCATGATGAGATATACGAAAACAGGAAACACTTACACGCACAGAGTTCTTGATTTGTGCCTAAAACAAGAACTAACTCTTGGTTTTATCCCAAGGAGGTATTCGTGTTAACCCATGCATAGGGTCGAATAATCTTCTTTGGAAAGTGATTACACGACTTCAAGAGATATCCGGTAACCATTCTTTGGTACGTAGTTAGGCTATTGATTATCTTCACCCTGTTGGAACGAAGTAAACCTCAACAATCAAAGAAGATTATTTTGTGATAATCAATGGCGGCGGCAATGAAGCATATGGTGGCTAACTTCTCCAAACTGGACAAGTTTGAAGGGGTTGATTTTAGGAGATGGCAGAAAAAGATGCACTTTCTTCTTTCTACCATGAACGTGGTGTACGTGCTGACCACTCCCATTCCTGATGGTGGTGATGATGCTACTTTGGAGGAACTG
The DNA here is from genome assembly GCA_025667525.1 of Glebionis coronaria. NCBI lineage: Eukaryota > Viridiplantae > Streptophyta > Magnoliopsida > Asterales > Asteraceae > Glebionis > Glebionis coronaria. The sequence continues at coordinate 478,294 of JANFOE010000383.1, read as the reverse complement.
AGGAAAAGGAGCAAATGGGAGAATGATGATTATGTGTGTCGCGGCATAATTCTCAATGGTATGTCTGATTCTTTATTTGATATTTACCAAAATGTTGAATCTGCTAAAGAACTATGGGATTCCTTGGAAGCCAAATATATGGCTGAGGATGCATCAAGTAAGAAGTTCCTTGTGAGTGATTTCACAAATTACAAAATGACTGATTCAAGACCAGTCATGGAACAATACAATGAACTTCTTGGAATACTTGGCAGATTTACACAACATAAAATGAACATGGATGAGACCATTCAGGTCTCGTGTGTCATTGACAAACTACCTCCTTCTTGGAAAGATTTCAAGCACACCTTGAAACATAAGAAGGAGGAGTTAACTCTTGTTGAGTTGGGCAGTCATTTGCGCATTGAGGAATCCCTCATGGTGCATGAAAGTGATAAGCCAAAGAGCAGCAATGTTGCTGGTTCATCTGTTGTCAATATGGTGGAGCATAACAACTCCACCAGGTACAATGACAACAAGGGCAAACGTAAGCATCATGATAACACCAAAGCTAATCCTAACAAGAAGTCATCAGTGGCTTGTTGGAAGTGTGGGAAACCTGGACACTTTAAAAGGGAATGCAAAGGTGTTAGCATTAGCAACCAAGCTAATGGATCAGGCACAAAAGGTCAGAATATGTTTAATGAATCTCTCCAGATTTATTATGTTACATATGTATCTGAAGCTTACTTTGTGCAGGATGATGATGTTGCGTGGTAGGTTGACTCTGGAGCAACAGTACATGTGTGTAAAGATAGATGCTGGTTCAAGACTTATGAGTCAATGAATGATGGATCTATTCTTCACATGGGAAATGAGTCAACAGCCCTAGTGCATGGCCGTGGTTGTGTAGATCTTAAGTTTAGTTCTGGAAAGATTGTTTCTTTGTTTAATGTTTTGCATGTTCCTAATATTAGGAAGAACTTGGTTTCTAGTAGTGTTTTGAATAATTGTGGTTATAAACAAGTGATTGAATCTAATAAATTTGTTTTATCTAAACATGGTGTGTTTATTGGTTTTGGCTATTTGAGTAATCAAATGTTCAGGCTTAATATTAATTCTAGTATAAATGTTGATTCTGTCCTGATGACTACCACTAAACTGAATGATTCATCACTATGGCATGCTAGACTAGGCCATGTCCACTATAAGGGGATGCAAGATATGTCTAAGGATGGGTTAATTACAGCTTTTGACATGGACACTGATAAGTGTCAGACTTGTATGCTGAATAAAATTACTAAGAAACCATTTCAGGATGTAAAGCGTGTAACTACAATTTTGGAGCTAATCCATAGTGACCTATGTGATTTGCATGCTACTCCCTCATTAGGGAATAAGAAATACTTGGTAATATTTATTGATGATGCTTCTAGGTTTTGCTATGTTTATTTGTTACATACTAAGGATGAAGCATTAGATAAATTTAAAGTATTTAAAACTGAAGTTGAATTACAACAAGGAGTCCAAATCAAAAGATTTAGGACTGATAGGGGAGGTGAGTACATGAATACTCAGTTTTTTCAGTCTGTTGGAATAATCCATGAAACAACTGCCCCCTATACTCCACAACAAAATGGTATATCAGAAAGGAAAAATAGAGTACCAAAAGAGATGGTTAACTCCATGTTGTCCTACTCAGGACTGAGTCAAGGGTTTTGGGGAGAAGCTATGTTAACAACTTGCTATTTATTAAATAGGGTTCCTAATAAAAGGAACAGGATTACCCCTTATGAACTCTGGACTAAAAGGAAACCAAACTTGAACTACCTCAAAGTTTGGGGTTGTAGGGCTGTTGTAAGACTCCCTGATCCAAAGGTGAAAACCTTGGGTGAAAGAGGCATTGAATGCATATTTGTTGGATATGCTGAACATTCCAAGGCTTATAGGTTCTATGTTATTGAACCTAATGATTCAGTTTCAATAAACTCAATCATTGAATCAAGGGATGCTAACTTTGATGAGACTAGGTTCTCATCAGTCCCTAGACCAAGCCTTAGGACTCCTATAGGAGCTGAGGACACTAGTGTTTCAGTGGAACCTGAAAGGGTCACTGATGAGGTTGTGGTTCAGCAACCTGAGCCTGAGCTTAGAAGAAGCACAAGGCATAGGACTCCAAAGAATTTTGGGCCTGAATTTCAACTATACCTAGTTGAAGGAACAAGGGATGAGGTCTCTGACCAGTACTACTATTGCTTTAATGTTGAGGATGATCCCAAAACGTTTGATGAAGCAATGAAGTCCCAGGATGTTGCTTTCTGGAAAGAAGCAATCAATGATGAGATGGATTCCATCATGGGCAACAACACTTGGGTGTTGGTTGATCTACCTCCAGGTTGTAATCCACTTGGTAACAAGTGGATTTTCAAAAGGAAAATGAAGGTAGATGGAACTGTTGAAAAGTTCAAGGCAAGGTTAGTCATTCAGGGCTTTAAACAAAAGCCAGGGATAGACTATTTTGATAGTTATGCTCCAGTAGCACGTATCAGTACCATAAGAATGTTGATTGCTCTAGCAAGTATTCACAATCTGATTATTCATCAGATGGATGTGAAGACAGCATTCTTGAATGGTGACTTGGATGAGGAGGTTTATATGAACCAACCTCAGGGCTTCATCATGCCTGGTCATGAAGGTAAGGTGTGTAAACTGATTAAGTCCTTATATGGACTGAAGCAGGCACCTAAGCAATGGCACCAGAAATTTGATGAAGTGGTTTTGTCTAATGGTTATTCACTTAACCAAGCTGACAAATGTGTATATAGCAAATTTGATGAATCTGGTAAAGGAGTCATCATTTGCCTATATGTTGATGACATGTTAATCTTTGGTACTGACCAAGCTAAGGTTGATCGGACAAAGGATTTTTTGTCATCAAAGTTCTCCATGAAAGACATAGGGGAGGCTGATGTTATCCTTGGCATAAGGATTAAACATGAAAGTGATGGTATTGTAATTTCTCAGTCTCATTACATTGAGAAGGTGCTGAAGAAATTCAATCACTTTGATTGTACTCCAGTAAGTACACCTATGGATACAAGTGAGAAACTAATGCCTAACAATGGTCTGGCTGTCTCCCAGCTTGAGTATTCTAGGGTTATTGGTTGCTTGATGTATGCCATGACTAGTACTAGGCCTGACATTGCATTTGTTGTGGGTAAACTGAGTAGGTATACTAGTAATCCTGGTACTCAGCATAGGCAAGCAATTCAGAGGGTACTGAAGTACTTGAAAGGAACAATGGATTATTATTTGTCTTATACTGGATATCCTTCAGTGTTGGAAGGTTACACTGATGCAAGTTGGATCAGCAATACTGAGGATAATTCATCCACAAGTGGTTGGGTATTCCTTCTTGGTGGTGGTGCAATTTCTTGGGCATCCAAGAAGCAAACTTGCATTACTGGTTCAACGATGGAATCTGAATTTGTGGCTCTAGCAGCTGCTGGTAAAGAGGCTGAATGGTTGAGAAACTTGCTTCTTGAGATTCCATTGTAGGTCAAACCTATGGCACCCATTTCTATCCGTTGTGATAGTGCAGCTACATTGGCTAAGGCATATAGCCAGATGTACAATGGCAAGTCTAGACACCTAGGTGTTAGACATAGCATGATTCGTGAGTTGATCACGAATGGGGTGATTTCAATAGAGTTTGTGAGGTCTCAACAAAACTTAGCTGATCACTTGACGAAGGGATTGGCTAGAGACTTGGTTATAAAGTCTGGTAAAGGGATGGGTTTAAAAGTCCACTCTAGTCACTGAATGCTAGGACACCCAACTCCCTTCTGAGGAAACTTGGGAGCTGAGTTCAATGTGGAAAGCTGAACATTCAGGGGACTGAAGCACATGTATATCATCCCAAGGATGTGCTTGTACCTGCTGAAAGGAGGATGAAATTATAAACTTCTTAATGGTTATTTCTTTGAAAAAGTGCTTAAGCAGGAACATGAACTAAAGAGGAACCACCTATGTAAATGTTGAGGTTTCGCCGCCTCAAGGAGCATGGACTTTGGCTCTTACAACATTTATGAATTGAATATGGACACATGGCTTGTATGGTGTCAGGAGCGTTTTAAGTGCTTTGAAAACTTGGGTGTATGTTATCTTCAGGTGTTCAAAGTAGTTGAAGGGTTCAATTCTTAGAACACCCTGATTCTCGAATATTTGGAGTGATGTACTAAGATGGAAATTCAATCCTCAGGACATTTTCATTTATGCACTGGTTTTGCTAAGGTTGATTTTCATGCAAAAAGGAATTGTACTAAATTGGGGAGGATTGTTGGAAATTTAGTGCAATTGTGGGAACGGGTAATACTTGTAAATGGGTTTGGAGGTACGGAGTGTACACCCATTAAGTCCCTTACCTCCCTGGACTCAATATAGTGGTTGTGATATCAGTAGGAAGCTGCTCCTGGTCAGGAAGTTGCTCCTGGTCAGGAAGTTGCTCCTGGTCAGGAAGCTGCTCCTGGTTAGGAAGCTGCTCCTGGTTAGGAAGCTGCTCCTGGTTAGGACGTTGCTCCTGGTGATGCACAAAGTCTTTGTAACCTCTTTGACCAGTTAATGAGGGTTGAATATTGACTTGATGACCAGGTTTATGGTCATGTAACCACTATGCTTTATGAAGGTAATTATGAGATTAATAGGCCGATTAATGCTCTTAATACCTTTGACTAGGAGTTACATTCCTTAAGGAATAGGATCACTATAAATAGTGATCATATTTTGCATGATGAGATATACGAAAACAGGAAACACTTACACGCACAGAGTTCTTGATTTGTGCCTAAAACAAGAACTAACTCTTGGTTTTATCCCAAGGAGGTATTCGTGTTAACCCAGGCATAGGGTCGAATAATCTTCTTTGGAAAGTGATTAGACGACTTCAAGAGATATCCGGTAACCATTCTTTGATACGTAGTTGGGCTATTGATTATCTTCACCCTGTTGGAACGAAGTAAACCCCAACATCATGTCGGTTTTAATATTATGGTTCACGTTTTATTTAGAATAACGAGAATTGAAAAATAGTTTTTGGGGTTTGGTCAAGTTGTACTTTTGACTCGTCGAGTTTTAAAATTTCAAAAAAAGCCCGTGTGAGAAACTTTGGAGTTCATTTTGGTCATTTTGTAAATTGAAATGACTAAAATACCTTGTTATCATGCTTTAATTTTTTGTACCGACGAAGGTATTTTAGTTATTTCAATTTATAAAAGGACCAAAATGGACTCCAAGGTTTCCAACACGGATTGTTTTTGTAATTTCAAAACTCGACGGACCAAATATGCAATTGGGCCAAACTACACGGACCATTTTTGCAATTCTATCTTTTAAATATATTAATTTAATTGTTCATTACAATTAATGAAAAGAAAAGTTTGATCAAGTTAGCATATTATTTTTGCTTGAAATACTAGTTACAAAATTTTAAAAAACTTAAAGTAATTACCTAAAGGAACGTTTGGTAAAGAGAATTTCAAATATTAAAAATGCAGTAGAGAATAGGAATTCAGAGAAATGAAATTGAGTGAGAAATCTATTGAATTCCGCTGTTTGGTAAAGCCAAAGAATTGAAATTAAAAATATCAACGGAATTTTTTTTTTAAATATCTAAATGAAAAGATATTATATATACTACGATAATATCACAAAATTCATTTTCTTTAAAAAATTTCAAGCATGAACGTAATTTGTAATTTTTTTAACAAAATCTTTTTTTAATAAAACTATTACGGGAAACAATTACAAATAAAATATAAAATATAAATTTTTATTAATTTCAAATACGAATGTAATTTGTTATTTTTTTAACAAAATCTTTTTTTCAATAAAATTATTATTGGAACAGTAACAAGGAAAAGAATAAAAAAATTCAAGTTTTTTTAACACAAACGTAATTTAGTTTTTTTAACAATTTTATTTAATAATAAAATTATTACTGAGGAAAAGAATAAAAAATAAAACTAATTGTTTTTCCTAATAATAATTTCATTTCTCTCATTTCTCTTTCAAAATAATGAAAATTAACCTAACCAAATTACACTACACATGTTCCTCAAACTCTCTAGTCTCTACTCATTTCTTTTAGGATGCGTTTGGTTTATTATCCTACAATCACAATGGGTGTGATTTTGTATAAGAATGGAATGAAAATAAATTAGATTATATCAAAAACATTGTTTGGTTTGTATTTGAGTTTAGTTATAATTTTAAATATTTTAATGTGAAATGTTAAAATAATAGCAATATAGGAAAATATAGATATTTTTTGTGTGATAAATAAAAGAGGAATGTTATATCCACTTAAAACTCACATAAAAACTTTCACACCCTTATGTGGCATGAAACTTGCACCAATCACAATCTATCATGTTTTCTCTTTCTTTTTTTTTACTACCAATGTTTATTTGACACATAAGGATGTGGATTCTTTTTGTATAAAATGGGTATGGATCTAACATTTCTCTAAATAAAAAGTTAAAACTGTTTCTGTAGTCCCACATATATAATCAGAAAACCCACCAAACAATTATAATGATTCTCATTCAATTCCATATACATAAAATTCATCAAAACAAACAGCCCCTTAATTTTCACTTCATTTGTTTCTTCCTACTAAACATGAGAGTTGAGGCCATTTCTATTTTTCCACCGTCAACTCTCTCTACTACACACATACTTAAAAACATTGAATAAATTTAAGATTTTATTAAGGGATAATAAATTTAAAACAGAAGGAATAATGTACATACAATTAGGGGTGGAGCAGAAACCGAACCGTGAACCGTGAAATCGCAAAAAACCGTAAAAACCGAACCGCAAAAACCGCACAACGACAAAACTGACGGTTTGGTTTTAAGAAAAAGGAAAAACCGCAAATGCGGTTCGGTTGCGATTTTCGCCCGTAAAACCAAACCGCAAAACCGAACCGCACCACACAATAATTATTTTATACTAAAAACGTCACATCGACTATTTTATGCGAGTTATAAGACTTCTAGTGCATATTATCATTGATATTCATATAAGTTATTAGTAAAGTGTTTGTTAGATTCAATTTATGCATTGTTATAACCGGAAAAAAAAAATCAACATTTAAAACAAAAAATCGTAAAAAGCCACAATTATTATATAAGTCACAAGTAATGGTTCGGTGCGGTTAAAAACCGCAAAAACCGAAAAAACCGAAAAAACCGCAAAGCCGAAACCGTGGTTTTTGGTTCGATGCGGTACTATTTTTATAAAAACCACAAATGCAATTGCGATTCGATTTTAGTTAAAAACCGCACCAAAGTGAACCATGCTCGCCCTATACCATCGTAAGAGCATAGAATATTTTAAGAGAAAGTGCAACTATGTCAGTAAAAATGTTTTTGGAATCATAGATCTTTTGACATTTTATTTTGAGTAAATTGCTAAAATTCTCCCTAAAGTATGGCCAAAATGCATGTTTTGTTCTAAAGGTTATGAAAGTGCAAGAATCATTCCTATTTGAAAACTTTAAGGTAAGTATCGTCCTTAATGGGGATATTACTTGGGACGAAACACGTAAAATGGCCAAAACATTTGGGACGAAACATGCAAGATAGCAAAACTTCAAGGATGAAAATTCGCAAAATTGTTTGATTTTAGGACGATATGAGCACTTTTAAAATATTTAGGATAAAACCTGCAAAATGACCAAACTTCAAGGACGATTTATACAATTCGCTAAGAGTAGCAGATCCAACAAATATAAACATGTGTGGGCAGTGTGGCCATGTTAAAAAAAAACCCATGTGTGGCCCAGTTTTTTTTTTCTACTCATAAATCCGAATTATTATTTATATAATGAGAGAATGTAAACGAGAAATAAAGTGTACCGCTACCTTTTTCTGTATAGTAAACCCAATCCTATTAAATGCAATATTTGCAAATATAGGTGTTATAACATTATTATACATAACACGTTTAGGATGGCAAAAACATCCGAAACCGATAAAGAAAATCGAAATCGAACCGATTGGGTCGGGTTTGGATTCAGGTTGGCGAATTTGAATACGGGTTTGGATTAGGATAATCTATTTTTCGTAGGTACGGGTTTGGGTTCTTGTAATACCCGCCGCGTTTACCAAAATTAGTGCTCACTTTTATAGATATCTATATGAAAATGATAGAGAGACCTAAATCGTATGCCTAAAAAGAGGCATAATCACATGATTAAAACACGTGGCACAATTAAAGGCTGAGGTGAAGAAAAATAATATATGAAATAGTGGGCCCCTGCATTTCACCAATCACAACACGCCATGTGGCATTAGGTCTATTTTTAAGCCTTATTATTAGGTCCATGTATCAACACTCATTTTATATAAGTTATAAACTTATGCGAAATAGTAGGCGAAGATTGTTAAATAAACGAAATGCTCATAATAGTTACATTTTGTATGCATTAAAATGTTTGCGATTTTTGTAATTTTAAAATAAAAACAATGATTTATTCGATACATTAAATCGCATGATATGATATTGAATTAGTATTCTTTATCTTTTAAAAACTTTAAAAATACATTAGGGTATTTTGATCATTTTCATTGGTTTTTCTTAACTCTATACACACAATTATGTCCAACGAAATTTAATTGTGGATACCCGATACCTGCGGGTAAAATCCAAAAACCCGATGAGTAATACTAATCGGGTACCCGTCGGGTATTGGGGCAGATGCGGGTTTAGATAATATAAACGGGTGCGAGTATGGGTTCTCTAAAACCCGACCCAAACCCGACTCTTTGCCATCCCTAAACACGTTGGACTCGGGTAAATAGGTCTACAACCTCGGGTGCATAAAAACTAAATGTATCAAAAACGAAAAGAATAACACATGTTGATTTCAATGCATGCATTTTCATGTTTTGTCACTTGACACAAATTCTAAAAAAAAATTTACCTTAAATTTTAATTTTATAAAACTAAAGGTAGGATATTAAATAAATCATACAAAAGCTACCTATTTACTTTACTAAATTAACTGTTTAATAACTACGTCCTAGATCTATTGACTACATTGTTTTCGTTTATTTCAAAATTATTGTTCACTTTTAAAAGTAACAGTTGTATTTCTTTATGTTTACTATATTAACTTTTTGTCCTAATTAATATAACAAATATAATGAAAAGTACTAGTTACTTATCATAAGGTAAACATGTTTTTTTTATGTTTTTGTAAAGATTAAAGTAATAATTAATATATTTTTTAAAAATATGTATTTTGTGTTTCCGGATAATATTTTTGATGAAAGCAATACTTACTTTGAGATGGTAAAAGCATCCGAAATTGATGGAGAAAACCGAAAGCCAAACCGATTGGGTCAGGTTCATATTCAGGTTGGCGGGTTTGGATGCGGGTCGGGTTAGGATATTTTATTTTTCGCGGGTACGGGTTCGGGTTTTAGTAACACCCGCCCCGTATACGTACCCGTTTACCAAAATACATATCGTTTATTGCTATTTAATATAATTTTTAAATTTGTGCGAAATAGTAGATGAAGATTATTAAACAAATGAATGATTATATTAGTTACATTTCGTATGCATTAAAATGTATTGATCAAGCATATTTCGATTTTGTAACTTTAAATAAAACAATGATTTATTCGATACATTAAATCGCATGGTATGATATTGAATTAGTATTTTTCATCTTCTAAAACCTTAAAAAGTTATATTAGGGTATTTTGATTGTTTTTCATTGTTTTTTTTTTAACTTTATATGTACAATTATGTCCAACAAAATTTAATTGTGGATATCCGATATTCGCGAGTAAAAACCGAAAACCCGTTAGGTAATAATAATCAGGTACCCGTCGGATATTGGAACGGATACGAGTTTACATATTATAATCGAGTGCGAGTACGGGTTCAATAAAACCCAACCCGAACCCAACTCATTGCCATCCCTAACTTACTTAGGCTTTATTTATTTGTTTTTCAAATTACGTGGGCTTGAAACCTTATTTGGCTTGTGTTTTGTGGCTTCCGAGAGTCAAGTAACTAAATTTATATATTGTCGCACATAATAATTGACCTAGACATATAAGAGCAACTGCGATGCATTGCTTTACAAACAACTTTTTATAACAATAAAAGCTTTTTGGATGATTTGGTGTATTGTTGCCTAAGCTTTGTTAAAGACTTTTAGGGGTATGACTTGGTATATATCAAGTGTTTGACAAAAACTTTTTAAGCTATTTTTATTAATTGCTTACATAAATAGACATACAAAAAGCTATTGAAAGACTTGTTACCACTTGAGACTATTTGTAAAAAATGATTTTGATATAAAAAGTTAAATGAAGCCATTAATGATTGTTCAAAAAAAAAGCATTCAATGACTTTTTGCAATACAGGTGCTCTAAGAACATCTCCAATGTATGATTTATGAATGACTTTTCACTATTTTGATAAGTCATATAAATGACTTTACCCATTGTAGCAAAAGGTTTATAAAAGCCTTTTAACAAGAAGACTTTGCATATGAAAAGCTTTTGATAAATGACTTTTTACATAAATGCTTGTTTAATTTTCTTTTCACACATATGGTTAACTAGCTTAAAGACCCGTCTAACGTCGGGTAAAGCTTAATGAGTGAATTTTATAAAAAATAATAAACATACGTTAATATAAAAAGAAATTGAACGGATGTAGTAATAGATGAAAAAAAAATCTTTAAAAAAAACAAAATTATTTGATAAACATTTAACATTGCAACGATTATAATACTAAAGTTTCGTGCATTATAATCTTCAAACTTGATATATATGAGATTCAATAAAATCAACATCCAATGCCCATGTTGTAGACACTTGACAGTTAAACGAAAAATAAATAAATGTAAATTGTGAACAATAATATAAATGTAATTACAATTACCAAAATATTGAAAAAAAACATTTGAAAACAATATATTTCACCAATATTTAATTTTTTGTACAGACGTTCCAAATAAATTCTGTAAGTTCAATCTGCAATATCAATATTTTGTGTATTCAAATTATCACCAAGTTGAGCAGAGGGCTTTATAGGAATATTGTAATGCTAAGCAAGGATCTTTCGTATGTAAATGTCTATATTGAATATCGAACGGCTGACTTTCTTAGAAATTAACATATGAACAACAACTTGGATTCGTCTTGATGCGTAACTCATTATTTGAGGTAAAGAATTATTAAATTACGTGCAAGGTGGCACTTTTTTAATGTATACCTACCATCAACATTCGTCCTAAAACATAAAAAGGTGGAGTATAACGACCTCCCAGTGCTCGCATAGTAAAAGAGAATTTAATAAAATACATGGTGAAATAAATCCTTTATGTGACAGTAGCTTTTAGTGAAGTCGCAAATAAGTAAACTACTCAACACATCTTTTGTGTTGTAAATCACGTTTGACAAATGACAGTCATTTTTCTCACATCTTTGTATTTAAATCATTTCATTATTTTACATCTTTGTATTTACATATTATTTTACATATTTAAGTTGCTAGGACATATTTGTTAACATATAAGTTGGAGAAATCCTTTGTTCCTTTTAACTCCATAGCGTGAGACTCCAAAACAACCGAACAGAAGACCTACACCAAATAAACCTCAACGTTGTTAGAAGCACATAATGATATTAATAAATAACTTACATAGGAGTTCTCTTATTAATAAATAACTTTCATAGAGGTTTCCTTAAACCAAAATATTCATAATTAAATTTGTTAACATATTATAGTTGTTCACATATATAACATTATTAAAAGACCAATTTGAAAGAAAAAAATCCCAATTTTCATATAAATTGAGAAGCTCGAATATAAAGTCTCCCAAACCACGTCTTGTAACCCTCTTGCATACGCCCTTCGTATCAAGCTATCAAATTAATATACCATATCAAAGGAGAAAAATAATGCGCACCTTAAATAGTATGCGTAAAAATCGATTAAAATATAAAAAGAAAAGTGAAGCGTTTCTATGTTCAGCGCACCTCTAAATCTAATACTAACTACCAAACGTAAAAAAACATTAGGAGTGTCACGATTAGGAGTCTCCACACTCACGACCCGATTCAGACCCGCCCCGAGTATAATCAGGTCAAGTTATTCGGGTTCAAAATCTAACTCGGTTCAACTGGGTCAACCCGATCAACTCGATTATGAAGTATGGTCGGGTATTGGTTTTAAAATGCTTGAGCTATTAGCGTGGGGTCAACCTGTCTGACCCAAGTTTGTAATTTTTTTCTCAATACTTATATAAGTTACGTAAATTTTTGGCTAAATCTCTTATTTAAAAAAAGTCAGAAGTTAAAAGGTTACTCATTTCTATGTTGAGGTGTAAATGATGCAAAGACTACTTTACATGTCTGCAGTTTTATTTTTCAACTGATGCAATGATTCCAACATTAGCTTATATGCCTACTAATGCCATGAAATACTACTTTGTTACACAACATAGTTTTATTTTCGAAGTCTTTTTTATATGCGTTTAGTACTTTGTTAAATGGTGAACTGTAAATGTAAAACACAAGTTTGGTTTCCTACTGACGCAAAGCAAAGATACCATACTACTTTATTTTCTTACTGATGCAAATGCACAACAAATATTGTTAGATGTTCTTATTATATGGTTATAGACTATATTACATGATATTACCAAATGCTTTTATTGGTAACTTACCAAGTTACCATGCATGCTCGCATCGCATGCATTTGCATGGATTTAACCCGTTTGGCCCAACCCGAATTAGACCCGACATGTATGTTTGACCCGAACCTGACACGATTACCACCCTTAGTCTCGATCATCACTGATTAATTTGAGTTACAACGACCTAAGAAGAAAAACGGTTGGATGTAGTTTCTTCTTTTCTAAAAGGAGTTACAACGACCTAAGAAGAAAAACGGTTGGATGTAGTTTCTTCTTTTCTAAAAGCTCTACCGGTATCTTCTTTTCTAATAATAGTATGCGTAAAAAACATTAGACTTGAAATTAAAGGATATGGATTAATGATTATGTATAGAGACATACACCTTTGATAAATATACGGTCAGATCATCACTGGTTTAATTTGATACAACGCCCTGAAATTAAACCATTGTTGGATGTAGCATCTTTTTTCCAAAAGCTCTCGTGTATGAAGCCCATGAATTAAAAAGAACACCATGTTATATGGGAAAACAACATAACAAATTGTTGGTAATTGTTTTAACTGAATTTACACCATAGCAAACTCACGTGAAGAACCTTCAACCATGATGAACAATGGCATGAAACACATAAATGGTTGTTCAGTTAGAGTATGATCTAAAGTTAATACCATAGTATCAAAGCACATAAATGGTTGTTCGTGGTTACTTCATGAATTTGTGGTTAGTTAATTAAAGATGCAATGTCTATGCAGATTTTATCACACCATGTGGTGGTTCCTATGTGTGGAGCTACATTCCTTAAATTGCACTTGATAGAACTAAATTCATATATGTGCAGTTTCATGTTTGTGTATTTAACCTTAAAAGTAAGCATATATTAGATCTATTACTTGAGTTTCATGATGTATAATGCATATATCGGGAACTATTTGACCTATTTAACACAAAATATAGCGAAACTTAACATTACACATACAATCAGCCACATAAACCCGTTAAGACTCATCGAATAAAAAGTGTTCAACGTTAACCTAAGTATTTATCTGAACCCGTTCCAATAATTATCCCTTTCACATATCCAACAATCTTAAAGTTCACCGCGTATTCGAATATTCAGTCGTAATCTATACTCATGAATAATAAAAGATTAAAAAAGAAACTTACCAGAACATATGAGATTAACAATGTTAGTGGGGAATGCAACATCAATATTATTCATGAAAAGAGCAAAACTTACACACGGTTTAGTTAACCCTTTTAAGCAAAACTTACACACGGTTCTAGAAATCAAAGTAGAATGAAAACTAAGACATATCATATCATAAACCTATTGTTAAACAATGAAAGCATAATTTGATCAGTCAACTACACCTTGTTCCTGCAACAAAAAAAGGAAAAAATCAATAATTAATCAGACTAATCTAAACAAAAAAAATCATTAGAAAAATGAGATGAAAATTAGAAAAAGCATTAACATGGTGAATGAATAATGAAACTGATTTATATTTCTACCGGAGCGTAGGTTAGAACTGATTTGAATTGATTTGAAACTAATGGAGCGTGTATGCAAAAATAGAGCAAAAATATCAAATCCTTTAAATGATACAGCTTTTCTGTTATGATTAAAAATTAATGTGCATTAGGCCTTTGTACATAGTGGTTAATTGATGGTGATTTTAATAATTGCTAACTTAAAAATTGTTGACTTTCTAAAAATAAGTTAATTTTAATTTTAAAATTCAATTCTTTATTGTGACTTTCTATAAATAAATAACTTTATTTTTATTTTGTTTAAAAAATATATTAACTACTGTAATATTTTCATATGTTTAAATCATTTGAGTTTTTTTAAGTGATTGTTCTTCGTTTTTACATAATAATGGTTTAAAATAATTTATCTTTTAACAAGATTATTTTATTTAATAATTGTTTATAACTTAAGAAAAAATAAAAATACATAAAACAAAATTTCATCATCTGTTTAAAAGTTTAAAATTGAGACACGTTAGGCTTTTAGATATTTCATCATCTGTATATTTTGGTAAAAAAATAACAACATTTATTAAAAAAAATTAAAGAAAACTTTGTACTTAACATTCGCTTACAACTTTTTTATTTAATTCAAAAATATATGTAATATTATATCAATAAAGCTAAAATTATTTTCAGTTTTTAATTTTTACAATAACTTTCTTAAAAATTATTATTAATTATGACTTGCCATAATTATATTTTTTTTATTTTAATCAAAACTACATATTTAATTTAAATAATTGTTATTGCTTTCCATAATTATAAATTTTTTATTTTTATTATAATAAAAAATATTAATTTAGTTTAAATAATTGTTATGAATAGTCATAGTTAGATATTTTTAATTTATGTTATATTTAGAAATATATATTTTTATATCATTCTCATTTTTATTAAAACTTTTTTTTATAAAATAACTTTCATTCATATTTTATATAAGCTTTAAATGTTTAAAATTACAAAACTTTTATTTTTTAAATCTATTTGATACGAAACACATTAAGAAATTATTTATTTGTAAAAGAATAATAATATTTATTAAAAAACTTGTTTAATTTTTTTTACACTCTGTACTTACCATTCGCTTACAACTTTTTTATTTAATAAAGTAGTTTAAAATTATTTTTTTATACATTTTATATAACAATCCGAATGCACAGTTTTGTTGGATAATACATTTTGTAATTTTTTTTAAATGGTTGTATTTATGGCAATGTATTTAATGGCCATTTAGTTTTTATGCTTGTATAAACAATTCTAACAACTAATGATTTATATAATTATGTTTTTTCAATAATAACAGTTATTAATCAACAAAACCGTGTTTTAAAATTTTTATACCGTAAGTTTTTCCTGAAATTTTTTTTTAACAATATTTGTAGAACGGATGTTTAGAAACTTTTTTTTATATAAACCTTCTACAAAATCTTTCCTAAATTATTCTTTTCATAAAGCTTGTTAACCGGAATAATTTTCTTTATAAATACAGTATGTGTTCTTTTTATAATTTTATAAAAAATTATAAAAACAAATTGTAGTAAAAATTTATTTATAGTATTGTGTTAATGGTGTTTTAATGATTATAGCTTAAAGGACTTGTACAAAATGGCTAATTATGGTATTGTTTTAATGACATTTTTAATGCTTGAAGCTTAATGAACTTGTATATTATTTCATTTTATTAGGATATATAGACATCTAAATTAATTGCAAAAAAGCTTTTGAAAGACTTTTATGTATTGGAGGCATTTTGCATAATGACTTTTCAAAAAATATAATTTATTAAAAAAATTAATGATAATAAATGAAAAAAGTCATTATAGCTTTGAGGCATTGGAGATGCTCTAAGACTTTAAGCATTTAATGTAATTATTGCAGACTTTATTAAATAACAAAATTTGTATAAAGAATTGAGCTGTATTAAGCTTTTCTTTAAAAAACTTAATAAAATTGTTTAAATAAAATACTAAAAGACCTTTGAAAACACTTTTAAAAAAAGTCATTACCATATGAGCGAGTGTAAATGCTCTCTTCATTTCACCGGACCAACATACATGTGGCACGTCTTATAGGTAGCCAGGCTCTGAGTTCACCTTTGATCGTTGAGACATAAAAATATGATGTCAAAAAATAAAAATATGATGTCAAAAAATAAAAATATGATGTAATAAATTAATATATACATCACTTATCATAGATAAAATTAAAAAAGTTTTAAAAAATTGCTTGCCGTTGACTGGGGAGGCCGCCGACATCTTTAGCACCACTTTTGATACGATTGGTCAAACATTTTTAAGGCCAAGCTCTTCGACGTCACCAATAACACTATCATACCAATCTCTCTAAGAGCCAGGAAAGTAATTGTGCCATGATTGACGTCATGGCTTACAAGTTCACAATCTTGAAAGTGCATCATTCCTGACTATGATACCAAAAAGCTCGCGTCGTTAAAACCAACCCAAGTTTTTTTGCGTTATGTATTTAATTTAATTTATTTATTAGTTAATAATGTGTGATTAGGTGAGCGCGGTTCCGGAACCACACCGAACCGAACCGGAACCGCAAGAACCGAGAACCGAAAAACGTAAAATATAAGAACTGAGAACCGAACCGAATACCATGTTTCGGTTCCGATCGGTTCTCGGGTCCGGTTCGGGTATTTCGGATCCTACCCGATTGGAACCGCAAAATTTTAAAAACACCCAAAAGTTCAATATTTTTTTATGTGTTTACGCATATTTACTTCGAAACAAAAAAAAATGTAGCAACTATACTATAAGAAGATAAAAAAGTAATAGTTTTAATATAAAACTACTTCAAAAAATTCAATTCTAATTCAAATCGTATGTATTCAACGATTTTTTTTTTGTTGTTTATAGATTACAAAATATCATAGAATTTATTATGTATAAATATAAACATCATGTTGCTATAACGATGAACTTATATATTAGGATTTTCGATATTCGAAATATTACGTAAAAAAACATAAAATTCTTATATACTTGAAATTTGAACGGTTCTTCGGGTCCGGAACCGAGAACCGCAGAACCGAACCGAACCGAACCAAGAACCGCAATTCTATAAATTTAAGAACCGAGAACCAAACTGCGGTTCTAAAATACGGGTTCGGTTTGAGTCGGTTCCGGTTCGGTTCTCGGTCCATATGCTCACCCCTAGTGTGATATATAGTAGTATGCATTAATGGCATTACTTTTTACTTTGTTGGCATCACTTTTTTTAAATTACTATTTATGACAAAATATGATGTCATGAAATTTCTAATAACATAACTTACATAACACTATTTTTTTATAAAACCATATTAAATAACAACGTTCCATGTTCTCTAAATACACCTAAAAACTTTTTGATGAACTAGTAAACAAATCAAAAGTTCAAAATCACATGGTTCATATGACTAATGACGAAAGCAGTGATGTCATGATAGATTGAGAGACGAGGGGTTAATTAGTCAATTAAAAACTACCAAAACTATTTGGAATCATTCGCATTTCTCATTACCTCCCTTATGTTATTTAGTATATATATCAAAAAATTTATTAATGAATAAATCCATCAAATTAAATGCTAAAATATCTATGGTTCTTTTATATCTTCTTAATAAGATAGCACACGTTTGAAGTTGTATTATTTATCCTGATACACTTTAATCGTGTCGTATCAATTGGTGATTTTTTTGAGAGCTCTCCTTGAGAGTGCTTTCGATTTAGGATTCCAATAAAAAAAGTTACTTTTCATTGAGATTACAATCCATCTCAATAGAAGCAGAAGTGAAGTTTATCCCCTAAAGTAAAATGTTAGAGGCTTGCATATTGCCCAATTGTATGTCACTGTGGGCTCGAATAATTAACTACTAACTCGTCGTTAAAAAAAATTCATCGCATATTGTTCATCACGTACTGGTCATACGTGTTGCTGTTCATAGGATTATGTTCATACGTTACTGTTTATCCGAAAAAATAATTTTTTTTCGAGTTATTTCATGGCATTATGGTAGCGGAGATCATGACTCGAGAAATGCATTATCTAAACTCTTGCAAACGGGTACCGTGGTCGATATCAGAGTAAGTTTAAGGATCTTATAACTCGAGTAACGGGTATCTTAGAAAGTTTACTTGCCTCGTTTTATATATCCAGACTTATATCGATGTTATAACTAGAATTGTTGAGGTCTTACTCGAAACCAACAACATTAGGAGAAGCATTTTACTTAGCCAGTATAATGAAGATTCGTCTTGAGGCAATTGTAAAGGAAAACCAGACCATTGAAAAGAAAACGGATGATTCTTCTACAACACCAGAAGTTGCACCCGAAGTTAAAGCTGAATTGGCACCCTTGCACTGGAAGTTGCGCCCGAAGATATGAAAACCCCTACGGTGAATGATGACGATGACAATGAGACGAAAGGGCTTATTATGGCAGAAAATATAGAGGAGTCTAATATGTTGGATGCTACATCCACTGATAACCAACGATTGAATTGAATGTTGTTGGGTCCTTTAGAGATAGATCTTTCAGCTTGTTAAGGATGGTAAATAACTTCTGTAATCTCAAGTTATCTATAGAGAGATTTTAAATGAAAACAAGTGCTTATGCGGAATATAAACACAAGTAACAAGAAGAAACAAATACTAAATGAAAGACATGATCCTTTTAAGGATTTCTAATATTAATAGTGAAGAAATGAAATGGTGAAGGTGTCTCTATCACTTCAGCCGTGGGTTTCTTTTATACTAGAAGGAAACCCTAATTCATATTTACACCAAAACTTGTAACAATGATATGCATATCATTTCCTAAGATATCTCATGTGTATCCTTATCTTTGACTAACTATACTACTAACTCGGTCTGACTAAGTCACAAACCAGGAGTAACTATTACTACTACCTGTAGGAACTATTCTACTGCTACACTACTTCTACAAGGAGGAACTACATACCTCCTAGTAGTAACTATTACATGACCAGAAGTAACTATAAAGTACAATATTCCTAACAATCCTAACCTAAACTTGAATTTGACGTAGTTGAGTTCAAGTTTCTAGATAGATCTTTCACATTGAGGCTCGAGGATTGCAACATAATCCGTTTGCTATGGACTGGTATTGACTTGATTGACCAAGGTGAGTAAATACCATTCAATTTTGGGTAAACTAACAATCATCAACGGATTTGATAATCACACGAGAGCCATACCCTCATGGTGAATCAACTCTTTCTCGTCTATGAGACATGGTGAGTTGAACACCATTTGTTATGTGGGGGCCAGCCATCACCCAAAGTATTACAAAAACCATTCAGTCTAAAAACCGTATGTAAATCTTATCGTTTTTTAAATGCCAAAAACTTTAAATCAGATATACATAGTTGATATACAAGGGGAAAAGGTACTGAATATACATAAACAGAAATTTGGGTAAAAGAAAAGAAAACAAATAAAACGAAACCAAACATATACATACCAGCATCAAACACCAGAAGTTGCACTCCTAGCAGCAGCAAGTCGAGTCTGAATTGATGCTACCAAAGATACAACCATAGATAGATTATTTTCTGTTGGGGCTTTGGGAATCAACAGCTTCCTATCTAGCATGCTCTCCATTATTTGAGCAGAAATAGAATATGTCTGATCCACAAACATATGAAGACATTGACCCGAAATGTTCTCCAAGACATGTAACCCAGAGAGACCATAAAGCTTCCAACTCCTAACATGCCATTGAGATTGATCATTCCAAACAACAGCACTGGGCGTATCGGGAAGAGAATCTATCATTTATTTCAAATCACCCCATAAGACTAGCCATGACCAGTCAGCATTTTTCCCTTGATACTCTGCATCCACTAACCCATATAGAATCATCAGATCCTGTCTATCCATGCAATACAAAATCTCTTGCACGCTAGAAAAATACTTGCTCTTTCCATCTGTCCGACGATTCACATGGGTATGAGAAAGATCGACTAGAAATATGGATTGTTTCATTTCCCAATTGGCAATGTGACCTTCTCCAAGAGGATCATCCTCATCACTGTCTGAATTCTCCTTAATAAGGGTCTTCGGATCCATCTTCTAAACAGGAATCCGAGCACTTTTCCTTGCAACTGTTTTTCGACGCTTACGAGAAGAAGTAGGCGAAGACCCAACCTTAGAAGCAGAGCCAACATATGTAAGGGAAATAGACTAGGTGACCTCAACAGCAAGAGTAGTAGAAACTTTTGATTTAGCATCACTAGCAGAAGGAACTAGACTAGGAGCAACATCATCAACAAGAACCTTTGGAGAACCGTTAGGTGCAGGATCAGAAGTAGAAGCAACATAAGAACCACCACCAGTAGGAACATCAACATGAACTTCAGTAGCAACCTTGAAGCCTTGAGGTTCAGAAGTAGTAAGAGGAATTGGATCAACATCAACATCTATGGTGTCAGAGGGAGAATGGGAAGAAGATGAATCAAAATCAGCCCTTGACTGTTTAACACGACTGCGTAGTGTAGTTTCTTGAAGCTGCCTATTAATCCTCTGAATATTCTCAAATTCAGCTTTGAGCTCCTCACCCGCCAACTTTTTAACTTGATACATTGGCCAACCAATAGTGTAAATGACACCACTTTGATTCGTCACATAATGTCGCATAATGTCATGTTGTTGAGCCTTGCAAATATGCCAGTTTCTTCGTTCTTGTTGAAGTTGAGCAGCTAAAACTTCCTTTCATGACTTAATCAGAGCGGCCAAACGACCTAGAATAGTTTCTTCTTTAACATAATCTCTCAAAAGGTCCCTGTAGAAAGAGAAATCAGTGCCAATCATCGTCACTATGTGAATCCAGTCAGTGTCATCGTAAAACATGGCATCACGGCGAACAACCTCTTGACGATTTCGCCTTTCTTCCCATGTTTGTGAAAAATGCTCTTCATGCATGCGTTTGGCTTCTTCTCCCTTAACCTCTCCTCTTCCATCTGTCTGAAAGTTCTAGTGGGAGCAGGAGTAGGTTCTTCAGTCATATGAGACTTGCCTTTGTCCACACCACTAGGAGCAGCACTAGTAGATGCTCTTGTAGAATGTGGCATTGGAGTAGAACTTGAAGCAGTATTAGAAGGAATCTCTGAAAGCCACCAGGTGGAATGGGAACCTCTTCATTAGACATAGTAGCAAAGGCAGCCTGAGCCAGAACTACTAAGCCATCATCCTCCATGTCAACTTCATCCTCCTCAGACTTAGATACAAACACCCGTCGTCTCTTACTTTGCACCTTACACTATAGAAACTTAACTTTGTTGACTAATTTTACAACAACATCTCGTTTTGTTATCTTATGTGCATTAAGAGCGGCCTCCAAATATTGCACCTTGGCATGGTACCTGATAGGTGTGTAAACACCCATCCTTTTTACCACTTAATTACAATAATAACCGAGCCAAAACGTGTATTTTATGTCTTTTATGTCGGAATTATGCGTGGTTTGTGTTTTTGTTGTGATTTAGGACGAAATTGTGAAAAGTGGAGAAAACACGGACATTTACGGGCTTTTATTGAAGAAAAAGATGAAAAGACGAAGTCAAGAAGTCAAGAGTGCAAAAAGAACGGAAGTCCAAGACCAATTCTGAAGATTTATCGAAGAAAAAGTCAAAAGACGGAAGTTTATCAAAAGCCGAGGAACTCAAGTCTATTTTATTGAAGAATTAAAAGACGAGTTCAAAAGAAATCCCGGGCCACAAGTCATTAGAGTCCAAGTTTAAAGAAGATTAGAAGGAAAAAGGACTAATGGTGCAATTAATGAAGATTAAAGGCTTAAGGACCTAATGACGCAATTAGAGAAGAAATGAAGGAGGGGAGGAAGCTTCCTAATCCTCCCCTATATATAGATTAGATCATTAATCATTTTTCTTTGTTGGATAGTTTGACACACTATTTCTTCCACTTTTAATTATCTTGCAATTTAATTACCTTGTCATTTACTTTATTGTCCAATTTAAATACCTTGTCTTGCACCTTAATTACCATTTAATTTCAAGTAAGTTTTCCTTTTAATTCTTGTTAATCTTTATCTTTATCTTGTTAATCTCATTCTACCTTTCTTTAATCTTTGTGTTGATTTGTTTATGTTCATATTCTTAATTTTTGTTGATTTATTTAAGTTGGTTTTGATTATCTTGATATGTATTGTTAGTTTTGTTGTTTTGGATTGATTGTTTATGCTTAATAGATGTTTTGTTATTAGTTTGGTTTAATCTTTTTGTTGATTTGGTTAAGTTTCTGTTAAATTCGTGCATATTTCTTGCTCCTTGTTCTTCGGGAATTTGTTTCTGTAACTTCCCAGGTTCTGATCTTCACTATTCCGAGTAAAGGGTTTTCAGAGTACCCTATTCGGAATAATCTTTATTCCGGATCAAGGTTCTAGCCTAGTGGGTTGTTCGGAACATTCAGTTATTCCGAGCAATCCAGGGATTCCGCATAGAGGAAGTATTCCGAGTAAGGGTATTATTCCGCAAAGACCAGGTATTCCGAATAGGCGTAAATTCCGCGTAGTAGTTTATTCCGGATAGAGTTCTTATTCCGAATAGGGTGACAATATTCCGGATAGGGGCACATTCCGAGTAGGCTAAATATTCCGGATAGGGGCACATTCCGAGTAGGCTAAATATTCCGGATAGGGTGAATATTCCGAGTAGACCAATATTCCGAATAGAGGTATATTCCGGATAGGTGACATATTCCGAGTAGGCCATATATTCCGAATAAGGGTAATATTCCGGATAGGGAAATCTTAGCTTTTAATTTTCTGCCTTTTTAACTTCGAGCTTTATTCTCCCGCCTTTTTCCTTAGTTGCACTTTAAATTTTCTTGCCTTAGATTTATTTTAGTTTTGCCTTAGTTTAAGATTTATTTTTAGTTGCGTTTTAAGTTTGCCTTAGTTAGATTTAAGTTTGCGTTATTTACTTTTAGTGCCTTTTAATTTTAGCCTCGCTTTTAAATACTTGCACCATTTACTTTAATTAGACTTAGATTTACTTTAAAGTCTTTTACTTTAATTGTTCTACACTTGTACTTTAAAATACTACAACGACACATTTTTGTTTCACCAAAGACAACTGAATCGCACATTAAACACAGTTTTTCAATTCGATTAGACCACGAGAACGATAATTTTTATACGGGCCAAAAGCCAGTTATAAAATGGCGCCGCTGCCGGCTCTTTTCGTAAAGATTAACGGTTTTCTTTGAGAGACGCGTTGCCTTTTGGGATCCGTTCACTTGTGAACGTTATTTTTTTTGTGTGTCAAAAATTTTCAAAAAAAAATATCCCAAAAACATTTGAAAAATCATAAAAAGCATTTCTTTTTCAAAGTTTTGCACCAAAAATATTCCTCTTTCTCCTCTATTATGCTTCATTCTTTTCTTTACCCCTCTTATTCATAATTCTTCATGGATCCGTCTTGCGGACGGTGTGGGCAACCTTGGCATGGTTTTCAAACATGTCAATGGTGTACTTGTGAGCGGTGTGGTTTTGATATCGACGATACACAATTTGGATTTTGTCCATTTTGTAATTCAACAAATTCATACTTCAACTCTTACAATACTTTCCCACCCTCTCCCGTCTATGAAAATCCCTATCCTCGTGCCGCACCTGGTTTTTCTTCATACCCGTGGTGCTATATTTGTGGGGGCCCTCACGATGCTTCTTCTTGTGATCCGTCGAAGATCTTTGAGAAAGTTTCGTGCTATCATCCCAGTGTTTATAACCGTGAGCCCCCACGTCACACCGTCAATCCTCAACCCTGTCGTGCATTTCCTCCTGATCTACTGGCCACACTTTTTGACAACTTTCAAAAAGTTCAAGAAGCCGTCAACAGGATGATGGAGAAATGGCAAGCGGATCAGCACCAAGAGCAGGTATCTAACCTTAATGCTTATACTCCTCCTCTTGTGCCTCCATATTATTATGACAGTGATGACGATGAGATTCCTATTTCTTGGACCAATGAGAATGCTATTCCTTCTCCTGACTTGCCGGAGCCTAAGTATTCAACCATCTTAAGGGATGAGGATATCAGCACAATTCCTGCAAAGGAATCCGACGAATTCAATACGTCTAGCGCTGATAACCTGGTCTCAATTCCAAGTGAATCTGAGTTGACATCCGACAGTGACGATGAGTATGATTGTAACACCCCAGGCAAATCCCACATCGGCTGTGGCCAGGAGAGATCTATGGTTCATAAGATAACAGTCACCTTCTCATGACACAACGCGTTTTGTGGCCTACTGCACGTGGGGTTCTTTGGAACTGGCAGTTAAGTGTGCTCATGGAAGAGTAGTACTGGCTTGGGTGACCTGCCGGGAAGTCTTCACAAGAGGGCCACAAAGCAAAGCCGTGAGCTTGCGGGCAAAGCGGACAATATTGTAGTCTGAGTAGGCGGGATGTTACAAGTGGTATCAGAGCCACTCCTGAGCCGTTCGGGATGGTGGGGAAAACCTCATCGAGGACGATGAGTCCCGAAGGGGGGGTGATTGTAACACCCCAGGCAAATCCCACATCGGCTGTGGCCAGGAGAGATCTATGGTTCATAAGATAACAGTCGCCTTCTCATGACACAACGCGTTTTGTGGCCTACTGCACGTGGGGTTCTTTGGAACTGGCAGTTAAGCGTGCTCATGGAAGAGTAGTACTGGCTTGGGTGACCTGCCGGGAAGTCTTCACAAGAGGGCCACAAAGCAAAGCCGTGAGCTTGCGGGCAAAGCGGACAATATTGTAGTCTGAGTAGGCGGGATGTTACAATGATGCACTTTCTTCTGATGATGTTCCTTCCACCAACACTTTGGAAGAGGATTCTATGGTTTTCTCTAATCCTTTTTTCGATCAAGATGATGATTCTACTTCTAGTGATGACGAGTCACTATCTGATGAAGACGTTCCGAAGGAAACTTTCAAGATTTATTCGAACCCTTTATTTGATTTTGATGACGATTACATATCTAGTGAGGTGAATCCTCTCTTTGACGAAAGGATTGAAGACATTGATAGCTATGACTCTCTTGTTACTGATGAGCATACTTTGATAGCCATGCCCCCTTCTATCGCAGAGGTGGAGCGTTCTGACTCTACTGGAAAGGTATCACAGGTGGAAGGTAATTCTTCTCTTACTTCTCCTACTATATTGCCCCCTCATCCTACTGAATGCACGCCCAAGCGGGTGATGTATCAATTTCCCTCTCCGGGAAATGAGGATGAGTGTTTTGACCCGGGAGGTGACAATGACCATTTTATGATTGATAACCTTACGGCTTTGCCAATTGGTCCACATCCATTGTATTTGAAGGTTGACAATGTGATTCCTATACCCACCCCACCTCTCGAGGATCAAGATTTCACATACTTCTCGTATGTTGAAAGGACATTTCTACCGTTTAAGACTTATCCTCCTGCCTCCCCTTTGTTATATTCCTCCGGGAACGAGGACAAGGTCTTTGATCCCGGTATAACATTAGAGGTTTCCCCATGGACCATTTAATTCGGGGACGAGTCAGGCTTGTGACTCGGTTAACAAAAACAAGCGCTTTTGGGGAGGCAACCCAATTATCTATCTATCTTTTCTTTGTTTTTACCATAAGTGTAGGGGAGACCCTTTGGTGTTTGCTCTCTCCTCTCTTCTACTTAATCAAGGATTCGAGCGCTCAATGATCCACTCTTGATAATTCTTGACGACCCGTGATTCCGTGTTCACTTCTTCCCGGTTCTATCCTAAACTTCTTTTGATTCACTATTTTATATTTTCTCAATATTAAAATAGGAATCTCTTTAGTTGTCCTTTCCTTAGCGAGATTTAAACAAAGTGCACAATGTCCTAAGTGTAGGGGAGTTTACTCCCACATGCTTAAACATTGAGGACAATGTTTATGTTAAGTGTAGGGGGGACTTCTATCGAAGTTAAGTGGCCTTTTCCTTGTATTTGTCCTTATTTTTACCGGAAAATCAATTTTTCGACATTTTTCAAAATTTTTTATCTATTTTGGCCTATTTGTCTTTACCTTTGTATAGTTATTTTTCTTTCTTTGCTAGAATAAATGTTTAATAAAGTGGTTTTAATTTTCAAACGTTGTGAATCTTTTGACTCAACCCGAGCTTACTTATCTAAGTTACTCTAGCTAGTATCCTTAACGTGTTTAAGGCAAGTTTTGCTAGGCTTTTATATAGGGAGCTATAAAACGCGAAAGTCTTAACTCTCACGGGTTAAGAACAAGAACTTTTCGCAAGTTCCTATAATTGATCCTAGAGAGCCGTTTATCAAGGGAACTTTAAAATGCGATTTCTAAACTTGAAAAAGTCTAAGAATTTGCAAGATCCTATTGGCGACTCGAAAACCCAAAACTTTGATTTAATAGGCTAAGCATCCACGAGTCTCATTCCTTGAGATTTTAAACTGTGGAGAACGAGAGATGATAGAGCTAATTATAAGTTCGGTATTCTTTCGTGAATTTATGTGAGTTAATTATGAGCCTATTCTCCCATCGCTTGCTAATAATTTATCTGCTAATAAATAAGGTTGTACGATTTAAAAAGTTACTTAGCTTCTAGCCCAAGATCGTTTAAAAGTTGCTCGGTATGGATTAGAGTTCATAGCCAAGGCATTACTTATTGAAGCGGGATGCGAAGATTGGCGAGTCCGAAAAGGCCCTAACAAGGCATGAGGGCTATATTTTGTTGCTAAAGATCCAAAGTGATGTGAAGAATCATTTATCGAAAATCAATATGAAGGATCGAGACACACGACGAAAAGAAAAAACTCCCCGAAAGTCATGGAGAAGTGTATCCGAAAAGACCCTAACAAGGTATGAGGATAAATAGATCCAAGTCATAAAAGGAGGCGGATCGTTGCATATCGAAGTCCAAAATAATGATTGGATAATAATGAAGTCGTGGTCCAAGTATGAATCTCTCAAAACTTCAAGTGAAGAAATTACTATATGAATAGAAGACCATAATTTCATGAACGTCTCTCAAGGTTTGAAGTATGAAGTCGTTGCCAAATATCGGTCCGAGAAAGGTCTCAAATCGCGAAGCGAGTTATGCCAAGATATGAACTTTATGAGGTCCCGAGAAGCAGTTTTAAAAGATTTTGTCCTTTAGCTAACTATTGATCAAATCGTTCACTTTATTTTCGGCCTAAATAACTATCGAAATAAGTCAACAATGCATCCTCATGATCATTCAAGACAACAATAAAATATAAGAGATACCCCTAGGAATAAGGGAGTCTAAGTGAATAATTGTCCCACATGAGTTCGTGTTAGTTTGCTAACTTATAATAACAATGATCTCGTTTTTAAGCTTGGTTTGGAGAAAGTGAAAACTTGAGGATGATGATTATTCATAACATTTCCAAAACCCAAGGTATGCTTTTTGATTTCTTTATTTTGAATGTTTATAATTTTCTATCTCTTTAATAAAGGCCACTATGGATTGATTATGATGAAAAGTGTAAATGTGCTTTGTAACTAATGCATTGCATGAGGACATTTCAATGGTCAAGTGTAGGGGATTTGATAGGTGTGTAAACACCCATCCTTTTTACCACTTAATTACAATAATAACCGAGCCAAAACGTGTATTTTATGTCTTTTATGTCGGAATTATGCGTGGTTTGTGTTTTTGTTGTGATTTAGGACGAAATTGTGAAAAGTGGAGAAAACACGGACATTTACGGGCTTTTATTGAAGAAAAAGATGAAAAGACGAAGTCAAGAAGTCAAGAGTGCAAAAAGAACGGAAGTCCAAGACCAATTCTGAAGATTTATCGAAGAAAAAGTCAAAAGACGGAAGTTTATCAAAAGCCGAGGAACTCAAGTCTATTTTATTGAAGAATTAAATGACGAGTTCAAAAGAAATCCCGAGCCACAAGTCATTAGAGTCCAAGTTTAAAGAAGATTAGAAGGAAAAAGGACTAATGGTGCAATTAATGAAGATTAAAGGCTTAAGGACCTAATGACGCAATTAGAGAAGAAATGAAGGAGGGGAGGAAGCTTCCTAATCCTCCCCTATATATAGATTAGATCATTAATCATTTTTCTTTGTTGGATAGTTTGACACACTATTTCTTCCACTTTTAATTATCTTGCAATTTAATTACCTTGTCATTTACTTTATTGTCCAATTTAAATACCTTGTCTTGCACCTTAATTACCATTTAATTTCAAGTAAGTTTTTCTTTTAATTCTTGTTAATCTTTATCTTTATCTTGTTAATCTCATTCTACCTTTCTTTAATCTTTGTGTTGATTTGTTTATGTTCATGTTCTTAATTTTTGTTGATTTATTTAAGTTGGTTTTGATTATCTTGATCTTTATTGTTAGTTTTGTTGTTTTGGATTGATTGTTTATGCTTAATAGATGTTTTGTTATTAGTTTGGTTTAATCTTTTTGTTGATTTGGTTAAGTTTCTGTTAAATTCGTGCATATTTCTTGCTCCTTGTTCTTCGGGAATTTGTTTCTGTAACTTCCCAGGTTCTGATCTTCACTATTCCGAGTAAAGGGTTTTCAGAGTACCCTATTCGGAATAATCTTTATTCCGGATCAAGGTTCTAGCCTAGTGGGTTGTTCGGAACATTCAGTTATTCCGAGCAATCCAGGGATTCCGCATAGAGGAAGTATTCCGAGTAAGGGTATTATTCCGCATAGACCAGGTATTCCGAATAGGCGTAAATTCCGCGTAGTAGTTTATTCCGGATAGAGTTCTTATTCCGAATAGGGTGACAATATTCCGGATAGGGGCACATTCCGAGTAGGCTAAATATTCCGAATAGGGGCACATTCCGAGTAGGCTAAATATTCCGGATAGGGTGGATATTCCGAGTAGACCAATATTCCGAATAGAGGTATATTCCGGATAGGTGACATATTCCGAGTAGGCCATATATTCCGAATAAGGGTAATATTCCGGATAGGGAAATCTTAGCTTTTAATTTTCTGCCTTTTTAACTTCGAGCTTTATTCTCCCGCCTTTTTCCTTAGTTGCACTTTAAATTTTCTTGCCTTAGATTTATTTTAGTTTTGCCTTAGTTTAAGATTTATTTTTAGTTGCGTTTTAAGTTTGCCTTAGTTAGATTTAAGTTTGCGTTATTTACTTTTAGTGCCTTTTAATTTTAGCCTCGCTTTTAAATACTTGCACCATTTACTTTTATTAGACTTAGATTTACTTTAAAGTCTTTTACTTTAATTGTTCTGCACTTTTACTTTAAAATACTACAACGACACATTTTTGTTTCACCAAAGACAACTGAATCGCACATTAAACACAGTTTTTCAATTCGATTAGACCACGAGAACGATAATTTTTATACGGGCCAAAAGCCAGTTATCAGTACCTGTTAACAAGAGTAACTAAAGATGTAGGAGTAACAGGAGCCTCAGCTTCCCCACCATGATTACTTAGTGTTTAAGGAGCCTCATTGGTCTTGGTAGGAAAAACATGAGCAGAAGCTCTTGGTTGTTAAACCTCAACAAATATGGAAGGAGTCTTCTCATGTGCATATTGCATAGAGGGTTAACCCTTGTCTGGGCTCATGGGGTCAGGATGAACATTAACAGATGGAGTCCTCCTAGAGGAAACAAGGTCAGGACATAGAACAGGAGAGGATGGTCTGGGTGAAAGTGGTGGGGACTCCACAAAAGGAGATGCATTAGCAGCTGCAGCAGTAGCAGTAGCTACATTAGCAGCAGCAACATCCCCCCCCCCAAATAAGGCTGGTAAAAGTGGCATGTGATCTCTAATGAATGCTAACTTCATATTGGATAAAACTTTAGGGGTCATCTTAGCAGGAGCATACTTATTGGGGTCAGAGGGCTTATAATCTAAAATCATTTGTAAAAACCTTTGGTACATCAAAAATATCTTCTTTAAGCCACTTAGATTGCCCAACATCCCATCAATAATATACTTTGAAAAATTAAAACTTCCCTGGGATAGGAAAATGAGGCCAGTAGCAAGAGGTGTAGGAAATTGATCCCAACTCTCAGCCTTAGGGCTTAAACGGGGAAAACTTGTTCTTTAGGAACATGAGTTTCCCTTCATGGGGGTAGACAATGGCTGACATACCCTCAGGCACCTTAGAATCAGGTATCGATGTAACCCCTTTTCATCCTTTAGGTTTAGTGAGTTCCTAATGGAGGTCTCAGTTACAAAAAATGAACGACCATCAATGGTGGCCATAAGTTCAGCAGGTCTTCCTACAATGCCACGAACAATGACAGTATCCTAAAACTGCCTAATTCAAGACTCATAAATAATAGGACAATGAATTAAGGAGTACTGAATGTAAGAGGCCTCCAAAAATGCCAATATTTCACGATATTCATCACTCCAAGGACCAACTTCGAGATATGCCACTTTTTATGATCCACCTTGAACTGAAGATGCGCCATTGAATCGAGGATGAGCGATTGATCGAGATAGAGAAGAGGATTTGATTGAAATGAGCGCAAATTAAAGTATTCGTACTGGTGAAGAAGTCAATTACCCTAATTGAGTATACATAATAAATGTTGCTACTATTACAAACCACCCTTAAGGAAATAATTTACCCTTTCAAAATTTACCATTAATGATATAACTACTTGCCCCTTATGCATTTAAGGAGAAAATCCCACTTGCGAATAAAAAGGACATGGTTATTATCATTTGTAATTGTCTTTGACCAAAAGTCAAAAGTGACTAGAAGCTTCTACTAGGAGAAACTAAAAGTCAACAAAAGTCAATTAGCAGAAGCAACTTCCACTAGGAGCAAGTGGGTCAAACTAGAAAAAGAATACGAACGACTAGAATCACCATAAGTCAACCAGCAGGAACATATGAAGCACCAGGAAGAACAATGGTCCACCAGGAGCAATATGAGTGCAACCTGGAGGAAACATGTACGACTAGGAGCAACTTAGTGCTACTAGGAGGAACCATATCCACTAGCAGCAATGTCATCCTACAAAATTAATCAGACGAAAAACACAAAAATATACACAATAATACATACAACAAGCCTCCCCTTAGGCTAAAACATCCTCTCAATCCCAAAACTCAGAGATTGAGCATTCCAATAGTGACCACCAAGAAATTAAATCTGGGTCCATCAAAAGCGTTGGTTAACAAGTTGCCACATTTTCATCAGTATAAACTTTTAAAACCTAAATGAACTTTTTCTTATTGGCATCTCTTATGAAATGATGTCTGATTTCAATGTGTTTAGTTCTTTGCGAAAAACTGGTTTTTAACAATACATAGGGTACTTTGGTTATCAATAAAGATTTTGGTGTTCATGAAATTGAACCCATAGTCCAACATTTGATTTTGTATCCAAAGTACCAGACCATAACAGCTAGCAATAACTACATACTCATCTCCAGTAGAAGAGGTAGCCAATATAGTTTGTTTCTTGTACTTCCATGAAATCAACCTTTTACCCAGAAATTTACATCTACAAGTAGTTGACCTTCTGTTATTGTTGACACCAACATAGTCACTATCACTATAAGCTTCCAACTCAAAATGAGTTCCCTTGGATACCACAAGCCTAACTTAGGTTGAGCTTTGAGGTACTTAAAGATCTTCTTCACAGAATTTAAATTGGAATTCAAAGGTGCAACTTGGTGTCTTGAACAAGCACTGACAACAAACATGATGTCAGGCCTAGAAGCAGTCAAATACATTAGAGAGCCAATCATTGATCTGTAGAGATGGACATTCACATGGGGGTCTGGTTCATTCTTGAGCTTGAGCTTGGAAACCTCATAGGGGGTAGCAGCTGGTCTTTGAGACTCCAAGTCAAATTTCTGGATCATATCTTGAACATATTTATCATGACTAATGAAAATCCCATCTTGCTGTTGTTTAACCTGAAGCCCCAGGAAGAAAGTTAGCTCCCTCGTGTCACTCATTTGAAATTCATCCTTCATTAGTACTTCAAATTCATCACACCATTCCTTCTTTGTAGAGCCAAAATTAAGTCATCTACATAGACTTGAACAAGAATGATGTCTTTGAAGTTCTTTTTCAAAAACAATGTTTTATCAATAATGACCCTTCTGTACCCATGGTGCAACAAAAAGGTAGACAATCTCTTATACCAAGCTCTTGGAGCCTGATGAAGTCCATATAAGGCTTTCACAACTTTGTAAACCTTCTGGGGTGCTTAGGATCTACAAATCCCTTAGGTTTTTTGATATAAACCTCCTATTCAATCTTACCATAGAGGAAAGCACTCTTTACATCCATCTAAAACACCATGAAGCCCATGAAAGAGGCAAAATCCAAGAATAACCTTATGGCCTCAATTTTAGCAACAGGAGCAAACACTTCATTATATTCAATTCCCTCCTATTGAGTGTGTCCTTGTGCTACTAAACTAGAATTGTTCCTAACTACAATTCCTCTGGCATCTCTTTTGTTCTTGAGAATCCATTTAGTGCCAATAGCAGTTTTACCATCAGGCAAATCTACTAGAATCCACACATTTTGAAACAAGAACTATTGCATTTCCTCCTGCATAGCTTCTATGAAATTTTGATCTTCAAGTGCTTGAGAATCTGAGTGTGGTTCAACCTGAGAGAGAAAACAAGCAAATAGACAATAAAGAAAGTTTGTATGATTATTCCTTTGCTGATCATGAACATAGCTGAGAAGAGCACTATGACTAGAACTTGCTTTCTTAACCATGATTCTTGTCTTAACAGTTGAACTAGGGTCTCCAATGATTTTAGATTGAGGATGTACTGTATTGATTCTCTTATTGACATTGGTGTCAACCTCCACTAATGAAGCCAAGTTGTTGAGATCAACACCAAATTCTTCATCATAGGATGAGGAATATAAAATGCTAGAAATTGGATGTTTGTGAATGTTTGCCAACTTAGAATAGGATGGTCTTTAAGCATTTCCAAGGCTTGATGGACTAGAAAATCGAGTTAAAGATTCAGTAGCCCCCAAATTATGACTAGGAGGAAGCTGAGCAGCACTAGAAGGAAGTGGGATACTACCAGGAGGAAGTGGTACACTCCATAAGGAATTGACACACTACTAGCATCAAGTGCAGCCCTTCTCAATAATTCCTCAGTATATTTTGCTAACTCAAAACCAAGCTTTTCAACTGCATATGTGGCTTCTTGTTGTTGTCTTTGTAATATATCAAAATCTGCTTGAGAAATTGAATCAACATACGTTGCATCAGTAGCACCAAAAGCTCCTTAAAAATATGTTGAGGGATAAGAAGGAATAACAATCACTTATTCATCACTCTCTGAATCAGAATCATCCTCTTGAGTACCTGTAGAAAAAGAAGTAACACCTTGGGGACGTGCATTTTGGTTAGCTTTAAAACGATAATATCCTAAAGATTCACTTAGATAATCAAGATCAAAGTACAATTCAGGACCTGCTCCCTGAAGGTTGGTCTTATCTTCAAAGTACCTCAAATTTATTGTCTCTTCTACTCTCTTATTTGCCAGATGGTATACTCTGTATGCCCTAGAATGAGGTGAGTACCCAACAAGGAAGCCTTTATATGCTTTTCCATCAAACTTTCACAAATGGTCACTAGTATTGAGAATAGTGAAAGGACATCCAAAGGGTTTCACGTGACTAATGTTTGGAACTATGCTAGTTAGCAGCTCATATTGAGTCTTGTGATGAGGGTTTATTACAGACACCCTGTTGAGTACATAACATGCAGTATTGACAACTTCTGTCTAGAACATGGTAGGAAGCTTAGAGTCGGCTAGCATTGTTCTTGATGTTGGAATTTAACAACCATATGAATCAAGTATTCATGCATGAAGAGTAAAACGCGGCGGATAGGATCGATTAACTATGCACATAATGTAATTAACATAAAGATAAAGAATGCATACCTTAAGTCGAAGTACGGATGATCAAGTAACCAAACCAATCAACCAACCAAACCCTAATTCCAATACACCAATAATCAGTCACCAATAACCCAATGATCAAACTAGATCTTCTCCAAGATAGT
The DNA here is from genome assembly GCA_025667525.1 of Glebionis coronaria. NCBI lineage: Eukaryota > Viridiplantae > Streptophyta > Magnoliopsida > Asterales > Asteraceae > Glebionis > Glebionis coronaria. The sequence continues at coordinate 444,012 of JANFOE010000383.1, read as the reverse complement.
CCAAACAACACCTCAATCAATCACCTTCGATTGCTAGATCTTGATTAAGTATAATACTCAATAAAAATCAGACCCCAAAAACCCTTTGGGCCCCCTTTGGTCGTCGACTACAAAAAGAAACAAGAGGATAAAAGTTTGGTTTAATGCTATGAAACAATGAATCAAATCCTTGTTTATATACTTGAGCCTTAGGTTTATTTATTGGAAAGATTACAACTTAAAAGCCAAAAATTTTTCCTTCCTTTTCTGTAAAACCCAGTATAGTCGTATCTTTAATTCGGGGACGAATAATTGTTTTTAGAGGGGAAGAATTGTAAAACCCGTATTTAAAAATCAGAATATTTAAATACGCAGTTTAATTTTAATAAACTATATAAGTATTAATTATTAGACAGAGATAAAAACACAGAAATTAAATACGCAACCCCAGTTTATTTAAATACTATAAATATTACAGTTTATTCAGATAATAAGTATTAAGTTTCAGATAATATTACGTATGAGTATTGTGTTTGCAGAAAATTAAAAACACGAATGTGTACGTCTAAAAATTAAGTCACGAAACAAAGGAGTATAAAAATGTTATATGTGTGGGCTTAAGTTAAACAAGAAAGGAAGAAGCATGGGCTTGGTGAACCGGCCCACCACCAAAGAAAAGAAAAACATACGGGAGTTTTCCCTTTGTCTCAATCAGATAAACAAAAAAAAAAAAAAACGGGTCTAGGGTTTCAAACAGGGGTGCCGCCGGCTGTGAGGAGAGAAGAGGGAAGCACGAATCGGGTTTTCTTGTTTTGATTTGTTTAGGGCGACCGAGATGGGATATCTCGGTAAGCTCGGGACATTATTATAAATAATAAAATAAATATTCTTATATTATACCTTTTAATTAAATTGTTTTATAAATGTTTAAAATATATTTTAAATGTATTAAATTAAAATAGTTCTTTAATATTTAAAGGGGTATAATTTTAGGAAATGAATTAAATTATTTGAGAACTTTCTAAATTAAGAAACTTTCTAATTTAGCGGGATACTTATTATAGTAATACTATATCGTCAGAAATACGTTGTACCGTAACTAATAGTAGAACGATAATACCTTAAAATGAATTATTATAAGTTCAGATTTATCAGTTGGTATACGTACAGAATTTCAGAATCAAAATAAAATGAAAATAAGAAGCCAATAAGATCAGTAAAATTAAATAAACGAATGTCAGTTAACTTATTCGCGTCCTTTATTCATGTAGCACGCGTGAAGCCCGAGTAGTATTCGTTCAGTCTTCCATTCAGTCAGTTACTGGACTATAGGTACGGATTTCCCGTCCTTTCAGTAAGGACTTCCTTTCTATGCATGATTAGGATTCCCCATCTTCAGCCAAATGTTTTTCCCCAGTATATGTTTAAACTTATCAGTAATCATGTTAAGAATTAAATAAATTGCCTGAGCATTATATACAAGCATGATTAGTTTATGGACTAGTTACAGAGGTACCGTAACCACGGCACTAGAGGCACCGGTGTCGTGACTCACATGCAGGAGAGTGATATCCTGCATCGTCCCACTCAGCTTAGCTTGGCCATTTTATTAGTATTATTAGTGGGGCGTATGGATGCATCCTAGGCTACAGTTTACAGTTTAGCAGGTGAATGTGGTGTGTGCTCTACATCCTTCACATTGGAGCTGATCCCTCCACCCAGCACAGTTATTTAGAGGTCACCCCTCTACAGCATGACGAGGTCACCCCTCCAGTTATTCATGCACCGTTGTTACAGCACATGACCTATATAAGCTCTGGCAATTAAAATACAGTAAATGCATGTTATACAGATTTAACAGATAACAGTTCAGCTTCATTATTGATAAATCAGACTTTACAGATTATTTACAGATTTCCGCTGCAACTTTACTTATCAGTCTTACAGCTTCAGTATTCTATCGCCTGTTTCATTCAGTATATTCTTATCATGCTTTATATCCGTTCACTGAGCGTTATGCTCAGCCGTAGTTCCTTTCATGTTCTAACGGCAGGTACACCAGGACGCTCTTAGGATTCTGAGAGCATGTGCATTTGGATGGAAGCTATCCAGACTTCTTACTTTATGCATTTCTTACATTATTATGCTTATTTGGACATTGTTTAGTCCTTTCCTTCAGTATTTTTACTTTTCATGTGTTGGGCTTATGTTTGGATTACCGATGTTTGATTCCGGTATTCCTTTATGGTCAGTTAATGTTTTAGGACATTTACCTTATGCTTTGATGACACGCCATAAATACACGTAACGGTCCACTTATCCAAGTGGGGTGTTACAATTATGGTATCAGAGCGCAAGGTTCGACCTGTAGGCTCTAAAACTTGACCTGTGACTAGTGGGTAGTCACCAGGAACTTCCCAGATTTTGGCGTTGTTATCTTTCATGTTTCTCATGGATTATTCAGTCAGTTTTCTTCATTTATCAGTCAGTTTTCTTAAAGTTTTGACTAAGTAAAAGGTTGGTACATAACTAGCCATATTTAGTCACATGTGCTTTTTAGCGAATTTTTGTTTTGGTGAGCTGACCATAGGCGCTCACCCTTGCCCGTTCAGATTTTGTATTGGTAAACCGACCATAGGCGTTTACCCTTACTCATGACAGATTCATGTTTTCAGTCAAATATCACTTGGCGAACCAGCCATAAACGTTCACCATTTCTCAAGTCGAATTTCATGTTTTTCAGTCAAATGATGTTTTGTGAACCGATCCACAGTTGTTCACCTTTGTCATATCAGGACATTACATAAATTTTGACAAGTATGGATTGAACTACATCCATCCATATTTAGTCCGAGATTATAAATTTCTATACATGACAGTTCTCAGAAAAGTTTGACCAGTATGAATCGAACCAGAATAGCCCCTACTTAGTCTCAGGTTTTCTTCTTTAAATTCAGTAGATTGAACCATAGCCGTCCACATCAGTTGATATTGCACCTCAGTTGATTTGACTTTTATGTTCCTTGTAACAGTCAAATTTTTATACCCTCACGTTGATGTCATCTACATGATGATTCAGCTTCATGTCTCCTTACGAGGATTATGTTTTCAACAAGGTAATGATGTTTTCATGTTAAGATATACAAGAACTTCAGTAAAAACCCGTTTTCATGATAAATCATGATTGACCTTCATTAATCATGCTTCATGCTGACCATTGTTGGGACTTTGATTATATCATACTTTTCAGCCTCGATACAACCAGCAGTAAGTCTACGTAGAAATTTTCAGCCTATCATGTTAACTGTTTCGGTTCAGTTGCTAACTAGTTAATCAAATTATTTTCCGTTGACCGTGTCAGACGGTTTACACCAGTATCGATCATATCAGCAAACCTTCAGCGGTACCACATGAATAGTATTCATCGTGTACTTCACGTATAGTATTTCAGGTGTACCCCATGCTCCTTACACCATGTGTACCGTTAATCGATCCTTAATCACCTCAGGCATTTCCGCTTGTCGATATTCTACCAGATGCTGATGCTGCTCGTGAGTTGAAGATTTTGCCAGATGTTGATGCCACTAACACTTGGAAGACCTCACAAATGCTAATGCTGCTGATACTTTGGAGATTTCTCAAGATACTGATGCCGTTTATAATATAAGACTCTGCAAACAAGGACGGAAACTATAAACTTGAAATTCCTAACAAGAAAAAAAAATAAAAAATTTTCAACCATCAGACACTACCATTCTATTCCATACTTTTACTTTCTCAGTTAGATGTCACACGTTACTCAGCTAATCTTTCAGTCGGAATAGTTGCATGAATCACGGTCATGATAATGACCGTAAGACAGACAAAGCAGTATTGACAACCACCATGCTTATAATTAATCAGTCAGTAACATCGGGACTCCGGCACGGACGTGACCAGAAGTACAGGGGGTCAATAGTCTAACCGGTTCGTCAATCCTAGCAGTTACCAAAATTCTTAACCTTATTCAGACTCACCATTAAAATACATGTCCAGACAACAGTTAAGACACAGGTCTCAAGTATCATTTCGGAAGACATTTGTCAGGACACCAGTCATGATATACGTCATACGAATATCTTCTCAAAGAACGAGTCAGAACTCATAACTCCGTATATTTCTAAACCAGGCCCTCAATGATTCAGGGCACCCTCCAAGGGGATACACTCGTTCTATTATGCCGCGCGTAAATCAGATCATTTGAAGGATTTAGTCACCACCACTGGAGTGTTATTCAGGTTAAACACGCAGTATTTATTCTGTAAGGTTATAGACGAACACATTCAGTAAAAAATTCGTCATGTCTACTTCACGTTTTCCTATGTCAGCTTTATCTTAAATCAGGTAGTTACCTGCCTCTCCGCCAGAAAGGAATCAACAGTATCACCCATGTTTATTAGAGTTCTCCTTTCAGTTAACGACGAGCTCCGTATTACTAGATCCCAAATATATTCTTTATATTTCGGCCAGAAAATCAGTACAAATTTTTCTGCCTTAAGTGCGTGAATTCTCAGTCCATAGCTACGAAGACTTATAACTATCAGTTATAAAGTTAATTCTGAAACTCTTTAAATTCAAGATCAGCAAATTATTCCAAAGTTTTCCAAAGGTCATTGCAGAAGGTTTTCAAAAAAAAATTCTTCCGATAGAGTTTATCACCGAGCTTGTCTCAAGGACAGAAACTATTTTCAGAACTCTTTATTCCATGGCTTCAACTAAGTTAAAAGAGTTGCAGCCACTGCTGCAAAAGTTACCGGAACGGGGCTTTAATTCGCCCTAGCGCACCACCAGGAAGTGTATCGGTTCTGTCTATGAAAAAGTAGGCCAGTAACATGAGATCATGTATCAACCATTGGAAAACTTATTAAGATCGCCATTCATAAAACGAAACTCATTCCACGAACAAGAGGTTACCTGACCTGCTACGATATCTTAAACATTTCTAGAACAATTCCTGATTATGCCACCAGCAATGGTGAGAGAAGAACATGAGAATTTTTTTTTCAGACTGCTGTGCACACATTATAGTCTCCCTAATACTCCAGCTATAGTATGAAATTATGAATAATTTTTTTCCATGGTTTCTCAGACAAAATAGTCAGTATATTCATTGATAACATTCTGATCTGCTAAATTCTAAGAGAAGTACATGAGGGTCATCTTTTCACGATCCTGCAGATTCTCCGATATGAGGAAATTATATAAGCAGCTTTCCAAATGTGAATTTCAGTTGAACGAAGTGGCATTTCTGAACCACCCTATTTCAGCAGAAAGAAATTTTAGACAATCCTGCGAAGGTGAAGGCCATCACCTGATGGTCTCGACTGACGCCTGTGAACGTAGTATAAAATTTCTAGAACTCAATTGACTGCTACCGCAGAAATTGCTGACAGTTCTCACTAAAAAAAATTTCCATGGCTGTCTAACCAGATTTCCACCAGAAGGTCCCATAATCCCATCGCACATTGATGCAGCTATGTTCATATCTAATGCCTGACATACCTCAGGTTCAAGATAGAACACCGACATGCTATTACTACCAGTAGAAATTCTTGACCGAAAGGAGACAAGACTCCATGGAGATTGTTATCAGTTTACCACAGACTCAGAGAAAGTATGATACTATCTAAGTTATCATCAACCACGTAATCAGCCTGCGCGTCTCTTTCATCCGAAAGGATCACGTAGTAGCAGATCTACAGAAAACTCAGCAGTAAATCGTACGATTTCAAGGCATTCCATCAACAATCATGTCAGATAGAACTTTCACATTCGCGAATTTCGCTCACGCTCATGTTCACGATCACGTTTACGTTCACCCTCACGTTTACGTCTCACATTCACATTATGATGTTGTTTCAGTCCATATTTATGCTATCTCATGATTTAAGTTCACGTTCGCGTTCATGACATTGCTCAAGTTCAAGTTCGTGTGCCATTCGCAATACACGTTTCATGGTTTATTACCGAATACGGATACAGAAAGCTTAAGAAACCAGACTCAAGTTAGTAGAGTTTCTTCACACCCAGGCAGACGTTTCACGTCTCAGGCCATATCGTTTTCATTCCTTCCTCAGTCAGCATATGTTCATGATATGTCCTAGCATCACGTTTACAGTATGTTTCATGTATCATCAGCACAATATATTCCATGCCCATCATTCCTCATATAATCGTGAACCACGTTCACAATTGCTCACGTAGCACGTTCACAATTGTTCACATGGTTCATCCCTATATATTTCAGCAGCTTGCTTAGAGTTATAAATGTTATCTTATCAGAATATTTACACGTATCGTTTCATGTATCATACACGCTATAGTTATTCAGTCTATCAGATTCAGAAAATCCATCTTAAATATGGAACCAAAAGCTTTACAGCATCATCAGACAGGGTCATCAGGACCAAGATTTTATTTATTATGTTAGACCTTTGAAGGAATCGTTTCGATCGGGAGGCCACTCGAAACGGAGGAGTCCATCTGGATCTCTCATTATGTTCTTCAATAAATTCAGTTATGTTCTTTCAGTCATGTCACGTTCCATGTTCTCTTCAGCCATGTCACGTTACATGATCATTTCAGTCATGTCAGGTTTATACCTATCAGCAGCATTATGTCTTATTTAGAAGACAATTCATCCTTCAGCTTAATTGTCTTTTCAGTCTACGTGTTCTTTCGGTTCCTATAACTTCATCAGCTTATACCTTTAATTTGAGGACGAATTTCTCCTTTTTAGAGGGGAAGAATTGTAAAACCCAGTATAGTCGTATCTTTAATTCGGGGACGAATTATTGTTTTTAGAGGGGAAGAATTGTAAAACCCGTATTTAAAAATCAGAATATTTAAATACGCAGTTTAATTTTAATAAACTATATAAGTATTAATTATTAGACAGCGATAGAAATGCAGAAATTAAATACGCAACCCCAGTTTATTTAAATACTATAAATATTACAGTTTATTCAGATAATAAGTATTAAGTTTCAGATAATATTACGTATGAGTATTGTGTTTGCAGAAAATTAAAAACACGAACGCGTACGTCTAAAAATTAAGTCACGAAACAAAGGAGTATAAAAATGTTATATGTGTGGGCTTAAGTTAAACAAGAAAGGAAGAAGCATGGGCTTGGTGAACCGGCCCACTACCAAAGAAAAGAAAAACATACGGGAGTTTTCCCTTTGTCTCAATCAGATAAACAAAAAAAAAAAAAAAAACGGGTCTAGGGTTTCAAACAGGGGTGCCGCCGGCTGTGAGGAGAGAAGAGGGAAGCACGAATCGGGTTTTCTTGTTTTGATTTGTTTGTGTATTAGTCTTCCGTCCTTAACCTTAAAACGGTAATCACCTTTCTTCTATTTCTTTATAAGGCACGACCTAATATGTTTTAGAATCTAAACAAATGTTTGATATGTTGTAATCACGAATTTGTAATCAAGAGGGGTGTCGGGCTGTTTGGATTCGTGAAGACTGTGGAGATCTATCGTGACCCATAGCGGCTGTGTGGTGGGTTTGACATGATTCGCAGCCCAAAAAAAAAGCCAAACAGGGGTGTCGGGTTTTGCTTGTGTAAGAAAACCGAGACTCTAAGGTCTCGGTGTGTTTTCTTTTCGGGACCAGCCGCGACCCTCAAGGGGTGCGCTGGTGGTTTCTGTGGTGACTCCAGCTTGGCCCAGCCGTGACCCACACAGGGGCGGCTAGGGCCAGTTTCGACCAAAGGGGGTGCGTTTGGGGGCTGCGGATAAAATAAGGGTGTGTTTGGTTTATGTAAACAGTGGGAAACGTAACCCAACAGTGGGAACTACATGTAAAACCAGTGGGAAAAATTGGGACTTTAAGATGGTTATGTTGAATCATTTTAGCGACAGTTTTAGCGACAGTTTTCTGTCGCAAAACTGTTATATATATGCAGTTTTTAAAAGGGACAGTTTTAGCGACAGTTTTTAGTGACTCGGAATTCTGTCACAAATTTTTATAGACAGATTTGTATAGCTGGATTAAATTAGTATATGTTGATTTGTTTAGGGCGACGGAGATGGGATATCTCAGTAAGCTCGGGACATTATCATAAATAATAAAATAAATATTCTTATATTATACCTTTTAATTAAATTGTTTTATTAATGTTTAAAATATATTTTAAATGTATTAAATTAAAATAGTTCTTTAATATTATAAGGGGTATAATTTTAGGAAATGAATTAAATTATTTGAGAACTTTCTAAATTAAGAAACTTTCTAATTTAGCGGGATACTTATTATAGTAATACTATATCGTCAGAAATACGTTGTACCGTAACTAATAGTAGAACGATAATACCTTAAAATGAATTATTATAAGTTCAGATTTATCAGTTGGTATACGTACAGAATTTCAGAATCAAAATAAAATGAAAATAAGAAGCCAATAAGATCAGTAAAATTAAATAAACGAATGTCAGTTAACTTATTCGCGTCCTTTATTCATGTAGCACGCGTGAAGCCCGAGTAGTATTTGTTCAGTCTTCCATTCAGTCAGTTACTGGACTAGAGGTACGGATTTCCCGTCCTTTCAGTAAGGACTTCCTTTCTATGCATGATTAGGATTCCCCATCTTCAGCCAAATGTTTTTCCCCAGTATATGTTTAAACTTATCAGTAATCATGTTAAGAATTAAATAAATTGCCTGAGCATTATATACAAGCATGATTAGTTTATGGACTAGTTACGGAGGTATCGTAACCACGGCACTAGAGGCACCGGTGTCGTGACTCACATGCAGGAGAGTGATATCCTGCATCGTCCCACTCAGCTCAGGTTGGCCATTTTATTAGTATTATTAGTGAGGCGTATGGATGCATCCTAGGCTACAGTTTACAGTTTAGCAGGTGAATGTGGTGTGTGCTCTACATCCTTCACATTGGAGCTGATCCCTCCACCCAGCACAGTTATTTAGAGGTCACCCCTCTACAGCATGACGAGGTCACCCCTCCAGTTATTCATGCACCGTTGTTACAGCACATGACCTATATAAGCTCTGGCAATTAAAATACAGTAAATGCATGTTATACAGATTTAACAGATAACAGTTCAGCTTCATTATTGATAAATCAGACTTTACAGATTATTGACAGATTTCCGCTGCAACTTTACTTATCAGTCTTACAGCTTCAGTATTCTATCGCCTGTTTCATTCAGTATATTCTTATCATGCTTTATATCCGTTCACTGAGCGTTATGCTCAGCCGTAGTTCCTTTCATGTTCTAACGGCAGGTACACCAGGACGCTCTTAGGATTCTGAGAGCATGTGCAATTGGATGGAAGCTATCCAGACTTCTTACTTTATGCATTTCTTACATTATTATGCTTATTTGGACATTGTTTAGTCCTTTCCTTCAGTATTTTTACTTTTCATGTGTTGGGCTTATGTTTGGATTACCGATGTTTGATTCCGGTATTCCTTTATGGTCAGTTAATGTTTTAGGACATTTACCTTATGCTTTGATGACACGCCATAAATACACGTAACGGTCCACTTATCCAAGTGGGGTGTTACATTTTCTTTGTCCCTTAATTGGTCGAAACACCCTATGGGTGTTTTTGGTTTAACTTTTTTACTTTCTAGAAACTTAGTTATGTAATTACATTAATTACCTTAAAGTTTAAAGCCTTTATTAATTAATCCTTGTTAAACTTTTTTTAACGTATTAAATAATTACCGTTAAGTATTAACTTTTATCAAATTAAATATACAAAATAAATAGTCATATTTATTATATATCTTAAATAAAAAATGATCTCGATGTCTAAGTGTGTGACCCCTTAGGTCCACGTACTCTCGGCCGTATCAAATACTAACTATGACTTACGCACATCCCAATACTTGCAGCTTCAATAAGAGTTCTGTTCTTTCTTTCAGCAATGGGTTCTAGCAGCACTATAGTCCCTCTTAATGCCCTTAGATCCACAAAGTGCTATGAGTTGAGCATTCTTGAATTCAGTACCATTGTCACATCTAATACCCTTAACCTTCTTTGATAGCTGATTTTCAATCAAGGTGATGAATTCCTTGAGTATAGGATATGTCTCATCCTTAGTTGAAAGAAAGAAAACCCATGAGAACCTACTAAAGCCATTAGTGACCACCAAACAGAAGTATTTGTGATCAATACTCCTAATAGATGTAGGAACAAACAAATCCATATGGAGTAGTTATAGAGGCTCAAACATTTAGCTCACTGCTGTGATGGCCTTAAAGGAATCTTTATGTTGTTTTCCTTTACTACAAGCAACACAGTTATAATCATTCTTGAAGATCTTAGGAGGATTGACCAAGTTACTCTTCACCAGCGTATTTATTGTCTTGATATGCCCTATCCTCCTGTGCCATTTAATAACTTCATCCTCTAAAGCTTTTGCAACCAAACAAGCCAGAGTTATAGAAGGATTGACCTCATTTAATTTGAGGCTATACATATTGTTCCTTCTAGGAACCTTGAGTAGAATTTGACTTTCATCTTGAAGTTCAAAATCTTTAGATAACACCATACACTCTGTCTCAGTGAAAAGAACATGTTGCTTTCTTCACACATTTGAGACATGGAGATCAAATTAAAATGTTGCAGGGCTTCCACATAGTAGACATGCTCAAAGGCCAACTTGGGAGTTCTAATGGTTCCTTTTCCTGTAATTCTCCCTTCACCACCACCAAAGTACACCTTTCCACCATTAATGCGCACAAAATTATCCAAGACCTCTTTGTTTCCAGTCATACTCCTATAACAACTATTATCAACAATGCCAAGATTTGGATCTTGGTAGGGATTAATCTACAACAACAACAAAAATAATTTATAACAGTTGGTGTCTTAAGGGTACCCACGTCATTCTTGACTTGAGTCTGCCATGTAGATCATTTGAATGAAGCCATTTAGATTGATGAGATCCACCACTGTTCTTGGATTTCCTTTGCATCATAGGGGGTGTATTTGTTTTGCCAAGAACAACCTGTTGAAGGCTTGACAGCAGTACCTCAATGTCCCATACCCTAATTCATGTGGTCATTAGTAATATGTTGATTGTGATACATCACACACCTATTCTGATTTGTATAATTCTGAAAATATAAACTTGTAGGTCTGTGATCTTGGTGGTTAGATATGGATGTGGTTCTTCTCCAATAAGTATAAAGTGATGGAGAGTTCCTCCTACTAGTAGGAAATGGTTTTGTAGACGGATTTAGTCCACTGGGAGGAACATGATGAGCAATAGGAACAAGTGCTGGTCTACCAACAGGAACATATTGGTTCTATTCGTTGTAACTACCAAGTCTTTATTCATAGTAATCATAATCTTTAATCAAATGAAATTTACTACCACACACAAAACAAGCTTTTGAAGGAAAAGAATTTTTATTCAAATAACTTCTTTTATTACTTCCATTCTTATTACACAAATTCCTAGGAAAGTTTACATTCCTAGCACATAAAAAACTAGAATCAAAACTAATGGAATTGGATGCTTGGGCAACTCTCTCTTGACTGGGCTCAAGGATACTAGGAGTAGAGGCATAGAAGTCATTTTTTTGGGCTTAGGGAGACAAACTTTTTACTTAACTCACAGGATGCAAAATCATTGGACTTGTCACTGAAAATACAAGAGACAAAGTCATTAGACACAATATTACTTTTATTAGACTTTTTCATCTGTGATTCATCCAAGTCTATATTGTTTGAGGTAGGCATGAATGTCCCTGTTAGAGGTGGAGGAACAACATGCATTTCTACAGTTTTTTTATACCTATCATAAAGAGGTTTTCCTTCCATATATTTAGGAGCTGTGTCAAACACACTAGGTAAAGATGAGTCAAAAATATCATTTGTCCCAATATAATTGTCAAACTCCAAACCAATTTTAGTCCTACCATACATGGAGCTATCTACTAATTTGTTTGATTTTTTAGAAGAAATAATCCATTTATCACACCTAGCCAAAGCATTATGCAGTTTAACCTGTAACTTCTGTTTTTCTTTGTTAATGTCAGCATTAGTTTTTGAGAATATGACAATAGATTAGTAGTGTTTTCTAAGTCAATACTTAAGAACCTAATATTTTCTTCATACTCCAATTGGGTGTTTTGAAACCACTTCTTTTGTTTTCCAAGGTTTTAAGAGAACTTTTATATGCCTAAACTTCCAAATAGTATTTATCATTTTGAGCATTTAGATAAGCATGTTATTTTAAAGTTCTACATATTAATCATCACAACCAAGGGGAAAATTTTGTACCTGAGGAGTGACTCCCATCAATGCATACTCCCCATCTTCCTCTATCTCATAATTATGCCCAGCAATCATAGCATTAATGTCAGCACTAGGTTGTTTTGCTCCATTTGCCCCATGTTCATCCCAGTTTATCATTATATCATACGAGACCAAGGCTTTATCATTTTCTGCCTTGTGCTCTTGAACCTTGAAAGCTAAATAACTTCTCTTTTCTTGATCATTCCTAATGGAGCACTCTTTGGCAAAATGACCCTTTTGATGACACTGATAGAACTTAACCTTGCTCCTGTCAAATCTTGCAACTTCCTTTGGGTTGAACCTAAACTTCCTCCTAGTCTTTTTCTCAAACCTGATAACTTTCAAAGAGATCATAGCCATTTTCCACTTGAAATCCATTTCATCCATATCTAGCTTATCAACTTGATTAAATTCTTTAAAAGCCAACTATTGTTGTGGTTCAATATCAGCAAAAAAGAGTGAAGGACGTTTTCAACTATACTGCCAGAACTGTAGTTGGTAGTAGATACATGGGCTGGAGTATAGTGTGAGGAAGCTGAGTGACTTGGACTTCCAACATAAGTCATAATGTTAGTACTGGTAGTACTAACAAAGGCAGAATTAATTGGGCTAGAGTGAGGAGTGTAACCTTTGACATCAGGCTCAAAAGATTTGAGTTTATTTTAAAGATCATCAAAGGAAATGTATTTAAGTCCACCTTTTGTCTTAAGAGCGATCGCAACCTAATTCAAAGAATATGGTAATGCCTTGAGAAATATAGAGTTGATTTACTCATTTTCTGGCTTAGCCTTCAGCTGATTCAGTTGGTCAAAATTTTATTGAACTTATCATACCCTTGATGCAGTCCTTCAGACTCTGAGTTTTGAAGTCTGAAAACTCTTCTCTTAGCATTGACCTTCTTATCTGCTTATATTCCTCATTGCCTCCAAATCTTGCCTTGATAGCATTCTAAATCTCCTTTGCATCATCCAGATGATGAAAATCACCCATATGATCATCAGGAAGAGATTATAGCAAAGTGGTTTTTGCCTTTATTTCTCTCTAAACTACAAGTATTTCATCATCACCTTTAGGTTCAAGAATTGTAATATTATCATTCTTGTCTCTTCTAGTTTGTTTCTTCTTGTTTCCATTCTAAACAATCTTCTAGAGAGCCAGATAAGTGTTAGTGATCTAGTATTCCATCTTTATGGCCCAACTTTCATACTCATCTAGTGACAATTTATTGTGGTAAAACAGTGGTGGAAGTGTTTGGAGGGGGATCTTGTTGTGTTAGACCAGGTCTAGACATGTTTTGGTTGTTGATGAATCAAGAATTTTCTGAATGAAATTATTCTTCTTGTACAGAGACTCTCCACAAGCTCTGATACCACTTGTTGGGTCCTTTAGAGATATATCTTTCAGCCTATTAAGACTGGTAAATAAATTTTGTAATCACAAGTTATCTACAAAGAGACTCTAAATGAAAACAAGTGCTTATGTGGAATATAAACACAAGTAACAAGAAGAAACATATACTAAATGAAAGACATGATCCTTTCTAAGGAATTCTAATATTACTAGTGAAGAAATGAAATGGTGAAGATGTCTCTATCACTTCAGCCATGGGTTCCTTTTATACTAGAAGGAAACCCTAATTCACATTTACACCAAAACGTGTAACAGTGATACTTACCTACGATATCTTATGCATATCCTTATCTTTGATCAACTATACTACTAACTCGATCTGACTAAGTCACAAACCATGAGTAACTATTACTACTACAAGTAGGAACTACTCCTACTCCTACTACTTCTACCAGGATGAACTACATACCTCATAGTAGTAACTATTACAAGACCAGGAGTAACTAGCAAGTACAATATTCCTAACAAATTTTAACGAGGTTGTTAATGATTGTGATGTTTACGGGCTCATGGATAATGGAGGTATCCATAAATTTGTTCAACCAAAATGCGTGTGAATGGATGTCGGACTCCCAATTGGCGTGTTTTATGTGTCACCTGGAGGGCAAGGTGAATTATGAAGGAGTGGGGAGTATTAGGGTCTTTGTAGTAAAAGGTGGAAGGAGGATATTGTGTTTTGTCTAGGGCCATGGAAGGCGAACGAGGAAAAAGGGTGTTGGTTGCGGTAGCAGAAAAAGTATGTTAGAGAACTATCTTTGTTGGAGTACTATGTGTTGAAGAACTTTTATGGGTGGAGAACTATTTGAGTGGAGAACTATTTGGGTGGAGAACCACACGAGTGGCAAACAGGACTGCAGTATGATTATGATATGGGATCCTGGGATCGAGAGTTATTTCCAAGACTCTACCTTGAGGGCAAGGTGGTTTCGCAAGATTGAAGAATGATACGTCCCGAGCTAATGGGCCAAAGAATTCATGTTGGGCTTGACTATCACTCTTTATATTATGTTTATTAAGGAATGTTTTTATGTTGTCTTGTTTAACAAGCTATGTTATTTGTTATATATATCAAAAGTTTTATTAATGAATACATCAATCAAATTAACAACAAAATATCTCTCGTTATTCTCTATATCTTATTAAGGAGCAATCACACACTTAAATTGATGTTATCTATCCCAATATATTTTAAGTGGGTTGTGTCACACGCTTAAATTGATGTTATCTATTCTATTTTTTTAAACGACAAATATTAGTGGTTAGTAAGTCGAATCGATGTTACTTATCCTAATACACTTTAACCGGATCGGATCACACATCCGCTATTATAACTTAATAAAATACTTTTATAAGATGATAAATAGTTATAGAGGTTGTAAACTATCAATAATACAGATTGCTTATAAGTTACTTGTAGCATATAGAAGAAAAATACCGTTCAACAAACTTAAAGGTTTGTGTTATACGTATAAATATAACCCATATCTTTAAATTCTTTTTAAATCAACATCTACCTTAACCTGGTTGTGGTTCACCCGTATCTTTCATGTGGACCGATCTACTATAGTTAAATTACTATATATTTAAGTGAATATATTATATATTGTAGGTTGGTGGTGGTACTCAAGTGTGTTTAAGGTGTCATAGATTTCATTACTTTAAGTTGAGTTGGTGGAGGTTGTTGGGTAGCTAACTGCTAGTGTGACAATGGGGAGAAAACCATGTTGTGATAAACTCGGAGTGAAGAAAGGCCCATGGACAAGTGAAGAAGATACGAAACTCATCAAGTTTATCATAACCAATGGTCCATGTTGTTGGCGAGCTCTTCCGAAGCTCGCCGGTCTACGTCGTTGTGGCAAGAGTTGTCGTCTTCGTTGGACTAATTACCTCCGTCCCGACTTGAAACGTGGCCTTCTTAATGATGAGGAGGAGCAGCTTGTTATTGACCTCCATGCTCGTCTTGGTAATAGGTAATGAAAATCTCGTAAAGTGTTATGTCTTATTGATATGTATTTATAATGCAAACATGTATAAAAGATAATAGAAAACCCTAATGGACCCAACCCGGCCGTTATAGACTTATATCCTTGTTGAGTTGATGTAACTTTATGTCGAGCTTTTGACATAAGGTTGCAAGATCAAACAAGCCCACACCACGATGTTTTTTACCGCGTTTAACGTAGTATAGACGTACGATACAAGTTAATATAGCTGAAGATTTTAGTTTTCTTGGAACGCAAGTAACAAAAAGAAGTAGACTTTCTTCATGTTAGAATGACCAGATTAAAAACTAGCTGAACTTTTATTTTCGACTCAAGGCGTGGCTTTGAATGAATATATCAGGTGGTCGAAGATTGCATCTAATTTACCCGGGCGAACCGATAACGAGATTAAAAATCACTGGAACACTCATATCAAGAAGAAGCTTCTTAAAATGGGAATTGATCCGGTCACTCATGAACCTCTTCCGAAAGAAACTCGAGTAAGTGAGACGACTTCATCTTGTTCTAACGAAAACTGTCCAATTAGTCACGAAAGTCCTCCTACGGCTCAGACCGACCAGTCGTCATTGTCTGCAACACAAGAGAATTCAAGTTTTTCGCACAATGAAAAAAGCTTGTATGATGATGAGAAGTTGCTAAGCTACCTCTTAGGCGACAACGAGCCTCCTCTTGTCGACGCATGGTGGGAGTCGCAAAACAACGAGAAGAAGTCCAAGGAATGTACAAGTTTGTTTACGACGTGGGACGAATGTGCTACATGGCTAATGGACTGTCAAGACTTCGGAATTCATGATTTCGGGTTGGATTTTCTCGGCGAAGTTGAGATGAGCTTCTCGAAAGCATTAGAGATCGACAACAAGCCAGAATGAGATTACAATCGTTCTAATGATTGTGTCGCATATGTAAAAAGTGTCATGTCCAAGTTAAATTTTTTAGGCTAGTATATAGTCGTTGTTTATATCTATCAATGGCGCGCAAAACTCAAATGAAGTTCCGCGCCATCATATAGAACTTATACGTGAACTCCGTCCGGTTACTTGTAAATAGCAAATGTATAGTCAAGGACAGAATCATGACATAAAACGACCAGATATGTAACAAGTATTAAAACTTAAACATATTGCAAACTATCGTCTTGGTTTATGAGTTTGTCACATAGACGATTGTAGTGTATATTCATTTTTGAAAAGACAGATAAGGATCATCAGGTAATGTATCGCTTTCGATATATATATATATAGCTTATAGCTTATTCAAGTGAAAGAATGAGTACAAAGCAATACAAAAGTCGTAAAAGCAATCATATACTTGTTTGATGCATTTTTATTAATAATATTTACATATTTTTATTTTCTAATATATAAAACATCATTTGTTAATTACTAGATGCGTGATTACAGGGCTAGTCGATGTTTCAAAATCCGAAGACAAAAAGTCACTCGGTACGAAAACCGATTATAATTGCTATTTAAATATAAAATTGAACCTTTTTTAAGACAAACATAAATAAGTAAGGTGAACATTTTTTTAAGACGTACAAGATACGTACGTCTTATCTTGAAAAAGGTAACTGCCAAACAAGGTTATAAATAGCGTGAAGCGTGACGTGCCGAAATGGACAAGCTACATGTTTTAGCGGTTACGGGGAAGCTTTAACGTTTCTAAAGCGTGGCTTATATCAGCACAACATATAAAAATATTTATTTATTTTATGTATTTCAATATTATATTTATACTAAGTTCATAATTAGTGTTGTACATAATAATTAAAGCTAGAAAACTCTCCTTACATGTGACAATATTCATTTCCTAGAGTTGAACTCAAAAAATTACCGTACCTCATGTCGTAGCGCGCCTTAAGGTGAGTTATAGCGAGCTATTTAGAACAATGCTGTCAAGCATATAAGATTTCCGTAACCATTCATGTAAACACCACGTAATCGTACGTATAGAGTTCTTACGCATTTATCATAGAACGATTGAATTGCGTTGGTCACATGAGTATTCAATTAAATATTTTCGAGCATTTTACTGTTCTTTCGCTTTAAATTTATTGTTTACTGGCGGACCTTCAGCATTAATGTTAGGAGGACCGAGTTATTTTTTACATAGCAAAATAAAAAAATGGACGATAACTTTTAAACGGAATGCATAATATTTACATTACTCGTCACGATATTTGGGAGGGCCGAAGCCCTTCCAGTCTTCACTAATATCCGCCCCTGGTTCACAAATAAAAAAATATACGATTTAAAAAATATATTAGAGATAATTACAAAAATCGTTTGTGTTTTGACCAAATTGCAGGTTTGGTCCATCAAGTTTCAAAATTGCAAATACTGTTCATGTAGTTTGGTTAAATTGCACATTTGGTTTTTTTACGACTTGAAATGACAAAAATACCTTCGACTTCATTTTTTAGTGTTTTCTCTAAGAAATGGTATTTTAATAATTCATATAGAAACTAAAGACAATTTTTGCAATTTTTTCAAAATATTATTATTATAGTTTTCATTTTCGTACTTTTTGCAGAATAACAGTTTTATCATTGACTAATTAATTAAAAACTTTTTTATCTGTAATAATAACATCAAATGAAAATAATATGATAAAATTAAACTAAATATTTTATTTATTTTTAGAAAATAAACAATTATGTTAAAATAATTTAAAATAGAATAACGAAGAATAATTTTGAAACGAAAATGATAGTTTTTTCTTTCTTTTTTCAAAACTGGTCTTCAAAATCTCCACATATATTTATAACGAAAATAGTTTTTTTTTTTAATCTTAACTCTGGCTTCCGAACTAGAGCCCATTTAATTATTGGTGCATGACACTGAACTCCATAGAGTGATGGATAGATGGCCTTTTATATATTTGGACTGGACCTTCCTCGATAAAGTCCATTTAGTGTGACTAGTGAAAAAAAATTACTAGTGCAATATTCAATGTCAACTTGATTATAGTGGATTATTTTTGCGCCACAAAGCAACAAAGTTCAATCACTATTATTAGTGTTGTAAACGAATTGAACGTTTAACGAACATTTCATAAACTGTTCGATAAAAAGTTTTTTTTTTTTTTTGTAAACCGTGATTTCCGACTCATTGGCCGACAGGCTCAAACCAGGTAAAACCCTCCCTTTTTAGGAGGTTGGCGTGGTCATTTCAAGGTTGTTTGCACCTAGTGGGAATTGAACTTGAGACCTCACACACTTTAGAGTGATAGCCACAAATCTTTTTGCCACTAGGCCACCCTTGAGTGGTTGATAAAAAGTTCGTTTATTTATTAAATGAACGAACATGGACAAAATTTTACGTTCGTTTAGTTAAATGAACGAAAATGAACAAAAGTCAGGTCCGTTCGTTTATGTTCGTGAACGTCCGATTAGGCGTTCGTTAACGTTCGTTTATGTTCATTTTATTTGTTCATGTTCGTATATCATTTTTTAAACTGTATATTTTCAAAACTGATATGTTTAAACAAAATAAAACTTATAAAACATGATTTTATGCATATTTTGAGAAATTTTATGGTTTTTTTCTACGTTTATTTATTTTCGATCGTTTATGTTCGTTTAAAGTTCGTTTAATTTCTTAATGGACGAACATAAACGAACATGAACAACTGATTTACTTAATAAATGGACATGGACAAGAAAATTCGTTCGTTTAAGTGCTCGTGTTCGTTTATTTGACCGGTTAAAATTAGATAAACGAACATGAACAAGGCTTCGTTCATGTTCGCCCGGTTCGTTTACAGCCCTAGGTATTATGATCAAGTAGTTTGAACAACCGGGTAACTTTACACTATATTTTCAAGTTTACTTTTAAAGTGAAATAGAAAGTTTTAGAAAGGTCATAATAAAAAATTGTGTTTTTAGGATTTTTTTTAGGAAAAAAAACGAAAGTAAAAGAGAGTAAATTATTCCATAATTTCACTCTTAATTTACTTCTTAATTTGGGATGATTTGGGAAGTAAGGGAGATGGTGTTTTTCTTTACATAATTAGTTATAATTTTTTGTTTTTCACACCTCTTTTCAACTTAATAACACAAAAATGTTATTTCATCTTTCACACTTCTTTTCTACTTAGGAATACAAAAAACTTTAATTATTTCCTCTTCACTCCACTCCCTATCTTCTCATATACTTTCTTTTTTTCTCATTAAACTCGAGAATAGAGTGTTAAAGTATTCCAAAGACTAGTTGAATCAACTCATAAAATCAATGTCAATGAACTAAAGGCTTGTTTACTTTTTTAAAAGATTATGTTAGATGGTTATAACTAGTTATTTAGTTGGGAACGAAAAAAATTGATACGACTACCATACACACTTAACTAAAGAGTACATAAAAAAGTAAACATTCCTATAAGACAAACGTCCATTCCCCACCAGTCCCTACCAAAATCAAGAGATCATGAGCAATCGGGCATTAAGTGAAAGGATTGTAGAATGGAATAATTGTGTGTATATTATTATATATATTATAACAAAAGTCATGATATCTTTCACTCACATATGCTACAGTAAGTAGGCAAATATTATTTTTTTAACCTTATGAACAGTAATCTTATTAGTTATTACTGTATTAAATAATTGTTTCGGAATTTCTGATTTTGATTATTTTAAAAAAATAATCTGACGGTGGTTGTATGACAATAGACAACTGATATGGAAGAAATAGTAGTTTGGCGTTGAGGATGGGGTTCTGGCGACCAATACACAATGAAGTCAGACACTTAGCTACATCCGCACGCAAAAGAAAGGTTAGATATTTTCCCTCTTTTAATTTACTCATAAATTGCAGCTTAAAGATTGTTGTATATTTTGCATTTTTTGTTTTTAGACTGCTTCATTAATCTCATAAATTGTTAATGGTGTTGTAGGTGAATTATGAAGTGGAGTTGTGCGGTTTGGGTACGTTTTTTGAGAATTATTAATAAATATAATTTACATATTAGGAGAAGGCAAACGGGCAACAAGCTGCGCCGCTAGCCCTTTTTGTATAGCAAAACCAAGTCTATTAAATACAACGTTTGTGGATTTAGGAGTCAAAACATTACTATTCATAACACGTTGTATTCTCGTAAGTAGCTCCACCGCCTCAGGTGCAAGGAAACCAAATGTATCAAACGCGAAAGGAATAAACACATGTTGATTTTCAACACATGCTTTCTCGTGTTTAGTCACTTTGCACGAGGCGGCTTTTATAGCAGCCTGACCCGCTGTAAAATCTCGACTGCCTAGCCCTACGAGAGGAGAAACACCTGTCAAATCAACGCACGCATGTTTACCTCCAACCCATCCAAAAACCAAAATATCAGCGGGTCTCAGTGTGGATCTTCCATCTGACGGGTCGGTCAAGAAATTCACAGGTGCCTCTTTTTTGGCGGAGATCCCAGCACGCCTACATATGTCGTAAAGAACGTCCCTAACAAAATCATGTCGATACTTGAAGCCCGGAAGTTCTTTACAATGAACCGCATGTTCCCCAAAAGAATCCAAACATGCCTTGCGACAAATAGGGCATATAGCATCAACCGGAAATAATGGAATCATAAGGCGATACTTAAGGATAGTGCGGTATTCCACCGGCGACATATGTTGACCGAGCCCGTCTATGGGGATAGCTTGTAGGAAATCTTGGGCATGTGGTGCGCGAAGACACTCGAAAACTGCTTTCTGTCTAACCGTCATGTCAAAGTGGGCTTCCATATCCTTGACCAAGTTTATACATATTCATAAGTTACAAACCAAGCCATAGGCTTATAAAACCTTATGCGAAAAAACCCTAACATTAAGTTTAAACAAACACACTTTTCAGCTTATTTTTTCTTTCATAAGCGGATCATATATAAGTTTATAAAAGAAATAGGCTTATGAAATATAATCCGAGTCAAATAAGGTCACTAAGATGAAATATAAGCCAAGTCAAATAAGGTGACAGACTTATATATTTGAACAACCAACACAAAAAAAGTGTTTGAGTTTGCTCTTTTAGACATGCTAATACGTTAATAATGTGTTGAACATTTAATAGCATGTTGTAGTAATAAATGACGACATATTAATGTATCCTTATTATTACATTTTACACTTTTGAGGAGTTTTACATATTGCTTTGTTTTTATATATTTACTCATTTTATTTCAGTGGTTTCTTGGTCATTCTCTTAAATTCACTTAATCATGTTATCATGTAGCAAAATGGTTGGACATTTATTGTAGGGGTTGTAAAGTAATAACATATTTTGTATATTTCATCATTGATAATCAATAATGGACAATATGTGTATATACAGGATTTGGTTGTGACAGTGCAGCAGTTGTCAATATATTGCTCATCAGGACGTATCATAGCGTGCTCTGATTGAAGCCGAGTATAGAAGTATTTATCATGAATATATGATCAATTAACTGTCTTCTAAAAACTCAGTAGACCTGTGTAGCATATCAGCATGGTTGTATATTTTAGGGGGCGTTTGAGAGATATTCGTTGCTATGGAACCGTGGAGCATTGTGTCTTTGGTTTAGGTTTCAACATAATTGTTCTTTTCACTACTGGAATTGACAAAATTGCATTTCCAAGATACCCTGGAAGAGCATATATTTGGACGTTCAAAGTAAAACTAATGCCATAATTTTATCAGGCACAATGGTCATCCAAAATCAATTTGAAAAGGTAACAAAATTAAACCCTAACATTTGTTTCTTAGTTAATCTCGATTACTACATTAACTTCGTTTTATCCAACCATCTCAAACGAAGCAATCTGAAATCTGTGTTGAAGATCTTCTAAGTAATTGGGCAGCAATTTTCTTTTAAGTACAAAAGGGATTGGGAAGTTTTTTTGTTCAATTTCTAGGTTTGTTTCATATTATTAGATTAAAATGCATATCTAATTCTTTAACAGATTGTACCAATAATGAACCCAAAAGAGGACGATGGTCGGTTAGTAGTTTTTGGAATACATTTTATCGAAAAGAGGAAGATGGTCGGTTAATAAGTACACCTCACCACGCAGGCTTCAGGCACCAGGTAGGCTGGCAATAGGCTCCTGGTATCTCCATGCGTGGCTGTAAAGTAGTGTAACACTGGTTTGCTTGGTTTGTCCTACTCAGGTGCTACAATAGTGTTTCGATGCGTTTAATTATGAGTTAATTTGGGTTTTGTTTGTATTTCAAACTGGAAATATAAAAACTTGCACAGTAGAAGTTAGACAATTTTTCCTTTATAGGGCATTCGTTTGCATAGGCTACAATTTGGGTGGTTGTCGCGCCTGTTATCAGATGGTGATGGTTTTATATTTGGGAAAGTGAGCCGCCATTTAAAGTGAATTGTTGCTTAATTTTTAAATTTAAGAAATGAGTTCCACTCAGTTCAACACTGAATACTAGATTTTGGTTTCATATATTATTATTTGTTGTCGGAGTTGTCATGAATTCACACCTAGGTTTTGTTTTCATACATTTACTCATTCTATTTCAATAGTTTCATAAGTAGTACTGAGTTAGGTGTTTAATATGTAGGAGTAAGGTAGGTGTTTGATTTGTAGACCAACACGGAACATATACTAGATTTTTGTTTCACCTTATAAGCTCAGGGCCACTCAAATAATTATATAGGTCTAGCATGAAATCATCATAAATGGTGACATTTGTAGGATGACTAAATTGCTGGACGATAAGTTATGGAATAGAAGGTTTGGTTGCATTTAAAAAAGCAATTGTTGAGTTGTTTCGCGCAGACCCTGTCCTTGATGAACAAAGAGTATGCTTCTTTTCTTTCAATCAAAAGTAAGCAGGTAAGAAAACATCATCTATTTTAAGGGGACATAAATGCATGTTGCGACCATTCAAGGTCTATCAGGCGCTGGGTCCCTTCATGTGTAGTATCAGTGAATGAGTTTTACTTCCCTGGAGCTAAATTTCTTATATCAGCTCCAATTTGGTGCACATATTGCAGGACACATTGGTTTATGTTTGTAGTTATTCTATGTAGTAAACTTGATTAGTTATTGCAAAAATTCATGTGTGCAGGTACCACACCAATATTTTCAGTGATGCTAGACTTGGATCAAAGACAGCCAACCCAGATTTTTTATTGATTGTTTGTAATGAATTCTAGAACTACTTATATGTTAAGTGTGTTTGATATGAAAAATAAGTGATAACATGTCAATTCAACTCTTTTTATGTCTTCGCACTTTATAAAAGTGCACCGCAGCGAAGCGCGGGTATCAAGATCTTGTTGAGACTAATATGCATTGCATATATAACCTCAGGGATAAGTATCAACCCCTGTTTACAGCTCATCTAAATGTACATATATGGAAAGCTTAATCAACTAGTAAGTGTACAGCTAATCATAACAGAATCACAGCTAACACTTCTCCGTAGTTGGAGCGGGTGGACATCGAACGCTCAAACTGGAACGAAACTCCTCAAACAATGCAGAAGGCAGACTTTTAGTGAAAATGTCTGCGTACTGATAGCGGGAAGGAACATGGAGAACGCGGACCTGACCAGCAGCAACCAAATCACGAACAAAATGTATGTCAATCTCACTGTGCTTTGTACGCTGATGTTCAACCGGATTGCAAGAAAGATACACAGCACTCACGTTATCACAATAGACAAGCGTAGCGGAAGATAAAGGAGTATGCAATTCACGAAGTAAATTCTGTAACCAACAAGTCTCAGCAACAGCATTGGCAACACCGCGATACTCTGCCTCTGTACTTGAGCGAGAAAGCGTTGGTTGACGTTTAGAGTACCATGAGAGTAAGTTGTTGCCAAGAAACACACAATATCCAGAAGTGGACCGTCTAGTAGTAGGGCAACCAGTCCAATCCGCGTCTGAATAAGCAATCAAAGATGTAGTCGAAGAAGCAAACAACTGTAACCCATAATCCAAAGTACCCTGAATATATCTCAAGATCCGTTTAAGAGCTGAAAAATGAGGCTCCCGAGGATCATGCATGTAAAGGCAAACCTGCTGAACGGCGTAAGAGATATCTGGTCTAGTAAATGTAAGATACTGGAGAGAACCTGCAAGACTCCGACATAAAGTTGGATCGGATACCGGATCCCCATCACTACCTAGCTTAGACTTAGTATCAACAGGATTCCGACTAGGATTACATGTAATCATATGTGCTCTCTCAAGAATCTCGACATCATATTTCTTCTGAGATAAGAACAACCCAGACGGATCTCGCGTAAGAGAAATACCTAAAAAAATAAGTAAGAGGTCCCAAATCTGTCATAGCAAACTCCTGATGTAATGAAGTAATAATCTGCTGTAAAAAATTCTCAGAAGAAGTAGTGATCACAATATCATCAACATATAATAATAAATAAGCAGTATATGTGCCCTGACTGTAGATAAACAAAGATGTGTCACAACGACTATGAGAGAATCCAATACGGGTAATGTAAGAAGCAAACCGTTGAAACCAAGCACGAGGGGCCTGTTTAAGCCCATAAAGAGACCGTTGTAATAAGCACACATAATCAGGGTGCGCAGAATCACGAAAACCTGGAGGCTGATGCATGTAAACAGTCTCAGATAAGTTTCCATGTAAAAATGCATTCTTGACATCGAGCTGGTGAATCGGCCAATGTCGAGAAACAGCTAAGCTAAGTACAGTCCGAATCGTACCCGGTTTAACCACCAGACTAAAAGTCTCATCAACATCAACTCCCTCTATCTGTGTACTACCGTTTGCCACAAGACGAGCCTTGTAACGACTAAGGGTACCATCTGCTAAATACTTGTGACGAAAAAGCCACATACAACGAACAATGTTGGTGTCCGTAGGTCGAGGTACTAAAGTCCAAGTGATATTTTTAATAAGCGCATTATATTCATCACACATAGCATTTTGCCAATTTGGATCATTAAACGCATCTCGATAAGACTTTGGTAACGGCGAGACAGTGGACACAAGACAATTATACTTTGGATTAGGATGATTAGTCCCAACACGGAAACGTGTGACCATGGGATGAACAGAGACAGGGTTTAGGTTTTGAGGTGGATCAGGAATAATATGCGGGTGAGTAACAGTTTGGTTTTGGATCATGGGTGGAATTATAGGCGTAGGTGGAGAGCGGGCTGGTGATTGGTGTTGGGTCGAGGCGGGATGGTGGGTCGTGTTGTGTGGTGTCTGATCTTGGGCTGCTCTAGAGTGGGTAGATGTAACAGGTGAGTTGAGATTTTCATTAAGTGGTGTAGTGGTAGGATGTATGTTAGAATTAATTGGTGTAGCATGTTGAACAATAGTTGGTGGAGTAACGGGAATGGTTGGAGGGTTTATATATCAGGTGAATCATCCATAAATGAATAAGTAGGTGCTGAGGTGGGTGGATTTGAGCCATATGGAAAAACGGTTTCATCAAATGTAACATGGCGGGAGATAATTATTTTATTGGTGCTTAGTTCAAGACAACGATATCCACGATGGTTGGAAGCTTGTCCCAAAAAAATTGAAGGTGTGGCGCGTGGTTCAAGTTTGTGATTGGTGTGAAGGTTGGGGTTAACATAAACATCCAAAGGTGCGTAAAAGGCTATAGTCTGGGTTTGTTCCAAATAATCAGGTGTAAGGTATTTCATTGTTGATGGCAGTGGATGGTAAAAAGTTTAATAGGTGAATAGCCATATTAAGGGCTTCTACCCAAAACGTAGGTGGAAGATTAGCTTGAAATAGTAAGGTCCGAATGAGATTGTTAATGGTGCGAATTAGTCTTTCAGACTTGCCATTTTGTTGGGAGGTTTTAGGACAATAAAACTGAAACTGGATACCTTTTGAGGCAGACAATGTATGTAAGGCGCGGTTGTCGAATTCACCACCATGATCACACTGAAATGACTTAATTTCACATTTAAACTGAGTGTTAATATAGGTACGAAACAACATAAACTTAGACACCACATCTGATTTATTAACCAACGGATAAACCCAAACAAAATGCGAATAATGATCCAAAAATAAAACATAGTATTTAAATCCTGAAAGACTCGGAATGGGCGAAGTCCACACATCCAAGTGAACAATATCAAAACAAGATGTAACTGAAGTATTGGAACTAACAAAGGGAAGCTTCACGTGTTTGCCAAGCTGACAGGCATGAAAAAGAACAGGAGGTTCCTCTTTATTATACGAAATAAGGTTACGAGAAACAAGACGACGTAACACTTCACTTCCTAGATGTCCAAGTCGTTGGTGCCACGTATGTTGACTAGTAAGAAAAGCACAAGGAATTGGTGAAGGTTGTGTGACCGGGTAAAGATCCCCCGTGCTATCGCATCGGAGAAGCACCCGACGAGTCATGAAGTCTTTAAAAGAAAAACCAAATGCATCAAATTCAACAGTACAATGGTTGTCACGAACAAATTAACAAACATAAATTAGATTTTTGACAATATTGGGCGTAACAAGAACGTTATTAAGGTGAAGAGGTCGCGTAGGATTTGGCAAAATACTATGTCCAGTATTGGTGACAAGTATAGAATGATCGTCACCAACCGAGACGGATGGATAAATGCACATATTAAAAATATTACTAAGACTAGTAACTGAACCATTAAGGTGAGAACTCGCACATGTATCCATATTCCATGCACTAGCAGGATCCTGAAGAGCCACGACACTAAAGGCATGTGGTAATGTGTTCTCTTGTACCGGAATAGCTAAATTTGGTTGAACTTGCTGAAACGAAACCATATTGGGCTGTGTTGGGTCAAAAAGTTGATGTGGCAGAAACTCAAAAACGAAGAAAATATGAAGGCATTTGTCTAAGCGTTGACAAGTGTAATCCAAGCGTTGTCAAGAGTAAATTAGGCGTTGACAGAAGTCAACAAAAGTCAAACGCTGTTGGAAGCTTCTATTTAGGATAAGTATGCAGAATATATTCTGTATTAGTTATTTAAATAGAAGATATTCATGTTTATTCATAGTTATCTTTTATAAAACTCTAATCCTTACACTATAAAAGGAACCAAGGGTTATTAGGTTTTTCATAACTTTCATATACAATGTAAACCTAAAGCGTGTGTCGACTAGGTGTGAGATTGAATGTATACACACCTAGTGATTGTTGATTATTAATATGATTAGCAATTCAATTGTTTAATTCATGTGTTCTTTGTGCCCAAACACCTTGTTAATGGTTGTTGTTCTAATTACGCTTTGATTATGTTAATCATATGAACAATGATCATTCCTAGTAGCTAAAAGATTCGAGGAACCCAAGTTTTCCACAGTTGGTATCAGAGCCTCGTGGCTCGTGATGCTAGGACCAACAAGGTGTTCGTGTTTTGAGAAGAAAAGAAAAATCCGTCTAGGGTTTTTCTGGACGTTTTTGTGTGCGCAACAGTATTCAGGGAGGCATAACTTTTTATTGAACCGTTGGATCGTCACGAAAATTTTTGTGTGTGTTCTACACACATATATCTAGAGATCCACCGGAGGGATTGTCAAGATTATCCTCAAGAAAAATTTATTGTGTGACGAAGTTGGCTGCAGAAGATGTTTTCCAAAAGGAAAAATCTAGGGTTTTTCACTACGAACCCTAGGTAGAACGGCCATGAAGCTGCTGATGGAAACTACACTAGCTTTGGTGAGTTGGTTTTTAAATCAACAATGAACCTAGTGTGGTCAATGTTCATGGTTGTCATAATAATTTTCGTTTTAGGGTTTATATAAACCCTAGATCTGGTGCTTGGATCGTTTTCTGCCTACATGAAGATCTGATCATTGTGTGTCGTTAATAGCTGCTCCATATCTCTCTATCACTTATAATTGTGAATATGATGCTTACAATTTTCCCTGGAATGAATTGTAATAGTACTGTTATGGAGAAAAGGTATGATCACGCAAACTGAGGAAAACAAATATCTTGATCTTACATATTTTTAGGAATGATGTTTATTCGTTTGAATGACATTCCTAATTGGTCAGACATGTAGATGCGAGTGTTTTAAAAATTCCACAAGAATACAGAGATCTATTTTTAAAACGTGGAATGGAAGAACAGGGGATGATGCTATTATTCACGAAGATATTATGGAATAATGCTATTATTAATCTTCGTGATTTGTGCTGGTATTATGGGAGTTTATTCATATCCCTGATTTATTGGGCAAGTGGTTATCTAGCTTACTGGTTCTTAGGAATTATGCTTATCCCGTATATAACTATCTACAAAAGATAAACCCTACTTTGTAGGGGATATGTTTTGTTTCCTTTTCTTGATACTGGCGGTTTGAGGATATCAACAAGAGAAGATCGTGGATCATATTTAAAGACGTGTGATGACAAGATATATTCTTATTTCTGTGAGTAACGTACGCAAAGATTATGGAACATAAGCTTGAAAACACGTGTTGATTACTGATTTATAGGAACCATGGATCTTCACAAGAATCTGTTGTTTGGCTGGATTATATCACTAGGCTGCTAAGTTATGACTATTGGCAGTTGATGACGTCAGCGGTTGAGCCAAGCCACTGACAAGGGTAAGTCAGCCACTAACAGAAGTGGACGCTGACAGGAATAAAGTTGACGCTGACAGAAAGCGTTGACATGTGTTG
This sequence comes from Glebionis coronaria, assembly GCA_025667525.1. NCBI lineage: Eukaryota > Viridiplantae > Streptophyta > Magnoliopsida > Asterales > Asteraceae > Glebionis > Glebionis coronaria. The sequence continues at coordinate 414,697 of JANFOE010000383.1, read as the reverse complement.
TCCGAGGAAGTTTGTCCCAAGCGTTGATAGGTATTGTCCGATATGGGACAATACACATGGAAAGGATATTGGACAAAGGATGATGTTGGACGACAAAAGAATAGCTGCTGTTTGAGAAAATTGGTAGATTTTAGCACACAAAAAGAGGTATTTACACGCAAAGGTACATGAAATCTTCGTTTTTATACAGAATATCAAGTTGATACTTATGGCTCGGATATTTTTAAAAGGGATTAATGATTTTAATGCGAGTTAGCAACAATTCGTGAAGTAATTTATTGGAAGCCTTGTGAAAGAGTTATGTAATCGGGATAGCCTTGTGAAAGAGTTATTCGGTAACACTTTTACATATGAAGATATTGACTCATCATGAAGAGGTGTTAGCTTAAGGGGAAGAATTCTTATGGTAAATTTGATGCTTGAAGTATATTTTTGCGAGTATGTGTTCTATTATATCACAAATGGACACCTACATTTGTAGATAACTTGTTCGTGCTTACATGGTTGGTGACGAAGACTTGTCATAACACTTGAAGGAGTTACATTATCGTGCTCAGTGTCTCACAAAGGATGAGAATGTTGACAAGGGATCGAGGTCTCCTTATATTTACTCTCATCATATAAGTTCGATGTCACGTGAATAGTACAAGACATGGAATATAGGTTTGGGTAACTCTACTTCTACATCAAGAAATATTATAGTTATTTTTCTTCAAGATCATTATACAGAGCCTACATTTGGAGAATATTCAAGATTGCATACATTGTTTACTTCCCTGTTGATGCGACAAAAATGGGAAGACATACATGATACAATAGAGGGGAAGCAATTTGAAGATGATGTACAATTTACAAGAGATACACAAAGAGTTTTGCCGACATCAACTAGAGGAAGATTGTTGGGTCAAAAAGTTGATGTGGTAGAAATTCAAAAACGAAGAAAATATGAAGGCATTTGTCTAAGCGTTGACAAGTGTAATCCAAGCGTTGTCAAGAGTAAATTAGGCGTTGACAGAAGTCAACAAAAGTCAAACGCTGTTGGAAGCTTCTATTTAGGATAAGTATGCAGAATATATTATGTATTAGTTATTTAAATAGAAGATATTCATGTTTATTCATAGTTATCTTTTGTAAAACCCTAATCCTTACACTATAAAAGGAACCAAGGGTTATTAGGTTTTTCATAACTTTCATATACAATGTAAACCTAAAACGTATGTCGACTAGGTGTGGGATTCATGTGTTCTTTGTGCCCAAACACCTTGTTAATGGTTGTTGTTCTAATTCCGCTTTGATTATGTTAATCATATGAACAATGATCATTCCTAGTAGCTAAAAGATTCGAGGAAACCAAGGTTTCCACAGGCTGAATCTGCTGTACCGTGCTCATAGTAGGCTGAACCGGCTGAAAGTGAAAAGTGGGCTGCTGTGGTATAAATCATGGTGGGCATGTGATGTGGCTAACGGGTTGGGCCTGTGTATAATAATAAACCATTATATTGTAGCAAATACCAAACGAATGTGAATCTCTAATTTCAAGCGAGCACCAAATTACCCACCACAAAAAAAGAGAACAGTGGTTATTCTTTGGTCAACAATTGTTGGCTACTTGAAACTAAAATAATACCTAATCTTCTTGTTATCAAATCTTCTTGCAAACAAATGAAAACCAAATAAAACGATGCCAATTCTTTGTTTTACCGAAGGCCAAGATACTTATTGATGGTACGATTTGTTACCAAACGAACAAACACAGGAGCTTCACTAATCAAAACTGTAAAAGAAAATTGTAACACTAACAAAAAAGATCGTGTGGATTCGGTGACCTTGCACGAATCACCAACACAATATTTGATTAATTTGTGGACTTGTAACCTAGTACAAATCACCAACATAATATTTGATTAATTTGTGGACTTGTAACCTAGTACAAATCACCAACACAAGAACTTGCTATAGAGAAGATTTCAGAATCGGAGGTGAGATAGTTTAGGGTTTTGGATCGTTTGACTCGATACCATGTAGAATGGAATAATTGTGTGTGTATTATTGAGACTAATATGCATTGCATATATAGCCTAAGGGATAAGTATCAACCCCTGTTTACAGCTCATCTAAATGTACATATATGGAAAGCTTAATCAACTAGTAAGTGTACAGCTAATCATAACAGAATCACAACTATCAAAGATGATATGTTGTTTCGAACCGGGCAAAGTGTCGAATCAAGATCAAGTCCACGATAATCTAAAGTGTAATGGACTGAAAGACGATTTCTAGAGAAATGCCAACCGTGAATGTTTATCTTTCTTGGTTGTACTTTGTTTACTCTGTTTGGGATTTGGTTTTGAACTATATTATCTGTTTATTTCATTTTTAAAATAGAGATAAGTTAAAATAATTATTTGGATAATTAAAAGAAAAAAATTATTATTTGCGTTTAGAAGGTTTTAAAATAAAGTTTTCAAAAAGTAAGTGATAAGCTACTTATTTTATTTTTAAAATGGAGAAAAGTTAAAATTAGTTTATTTTAGTTATTTTACTCATCAATTAAACAAATAATCTGATTTACCAAACACTAAAAAAACTGATAATCTGTTTATTGCGATTTCAAACAATATAATCAAATCAAAACACTATTTCTCAAAACCACGTTTTCTAATTGTTGATTATTTGATTATTTATTTTCAAAACGGATAATTTATTTTCAATAAGCAATCCTAAACACCCTCTTAGTTTTAGTTGGTCACCAAAATTTTACTAAACGGTTTTTTTAATGAAGTTGTTTCCATGATGATCTTGAGATCAAGATCTAACAAATGATTTTTTTTCTCAAACGAAACGGATAAAAAAATTAATATAATTAAACAAAAGTTAAAAGAAAATAAAGAATACTAATATTATTTCATGATTCGACTTATTAACCACAAAATTCCGTTCTTAAAAAAAGTTTAATACAAAAATATGTATTCCCTCCGTCCCAAATTAATAGTCCTCTGACAAAAAACATATTGTTTTAATACCACAAGGTGCAATATGGTAAACTTGTTATATTATTTTATTTTTTTGGGAAGCGGCCTATAATTTTGGGATATCCCAAAATGATATAAAGGACTATAATTTTAGGACCGAAAGAGTAGTACATACATGGTATTCACTTGTTTTGTTGTCAACCACACCTCGGGCCGGCTGATACGAGTGACATATTAAACTATTTTGCATTGTCGTCTAGAAAAGATTAAAGATTTACATAAACAACTACTTATATGATTCTGTTTTTGTTAATTAATCGATGTGTATGTATGTATATGTGTGGCATCCTCAAGTTTTCTAGGAATGAAGAAGATTCCGTTTACTTTTTTTTCATGAAATATATTTGAGTATTCTTCAAACAAAAAATATTTAGATATAGGCTATGTTTGGCAAGAGTTGTTCTAAAACTTTTATAGAGCTGTTAGTTTTTTTGTTAAAAAAAAATAATCTAATAACTCTGTTTGGCACAAGAGATTTTAAGAGCTGTTAGCTTTTTATTTTAAACAAATAGCTTTTAAATAAAAAGCTGATTCATACAGCTTTTCAAATTTTCAAGAGCTGTTAGAGATGTAAATTACTGATATAACCTCCAATCATATTATAATTTATTTAAATTTGTCTTTTTAAGTCATTTTACATTTTAATTGTACAGTCAACAGCTAATATACCAAACACACTTATTAAAACTAACAGCTTTTTAGTAAACAGCTTACAGCTTACAGTTAACAGCTTACAGCTTACAGCTATTTTTGCCAAACATAACCATAGTATATTATGTTAAAGTCAAATTGTATCTGCAAAAAGTAAAAAAATAGTCAAACTAAATTAGATATTATAGTTTCAAAATCTCATTAGATTCATCGAGTTTAAGTGATTTGAGTCAATTCAGTTGTCGAATCGATAACCGATAAACATGATGTTTTGTGAAAAAATAGGTTTTTCTGGTAGTCAAACCGATTGAACATGTAATCTGATGACTCGGTTACTTGTTCGGCTCAATTAAAAACACTGTTTTTAATACATTTATAGTGTGTTACTACTTTCCGATTAGATTCGATCTTCAAAATCTATTTGTGGTATTTATGGAATTTGAGTTTTTATTTTTTCATTTTAAAAAAATAAATAATTTTATATAATATAACTATAGATTTTACAATAGACAACTTACCTAACTTTTTGTCAATCCTTTAGCAGGCCTGTTTATGATTTTAACTAGGCATCCTACTTTTTAGCATCTAGAATTGGTTCTTTTGTCTTTTTCTGATCACAGATTTACTTAATAATTGGTTTTAAAATATTACTCTTATTTAATGTCTTAAGATAGCATTAAACTAAAACACAAATGCAAAGATCGTGGCCAAGTCACCAATAATTCTGTTATACAATAACTTTTAAAATATAATAATTTGAGAAAATAAAGAAAGCGATGTGTTTATTAAATTAGGAAAAAGACTTTCATTTCTATGTAAAATATTTGGGGAAATCTCATCACAACCAAATACATGTAATTAATGTATTTTTATGTTTTAAAAGTGATGAGTTGAGATAGACATAAACCTTCTTTTTATTATATACCATATCAAACAATTACATTCATTCAAATTAACTTTCCACATTTTTCTTAAAAATTAAATAACTCACAAACGGTAAATCGTCAAGTGACAAAAAATACACCATTACAACGAAAATTAAATCATCTTTCTATCGAGGGGCACATGTATATACTTTTGACGAACTTTTTTTCGACTTTTTTTCTTAAGTTACGTCTGAGATAATCATATATGATTCGTCACGAAACATATATGATTCGTCACGAATCATATATGATTCGTCACGAATCATATATGATTTTCAGAAAATCATATATGATTCGTGATATGAATCATATATGATTTTCTGAAAATCATATATGTTTCGTGACGAATCATATATGTTTCGTGACGAATCATATATGATTCTCTCAGACGTGACTTAAGAAAAAGTCGAAAAAAAAGTTTGTCGAAAGTATATACATGTGCCCCTCGTTTGAAAGATGATTTAATTCTCGTCACGATGGTATGTTTCGTTTTGCGTAACGGTTAACGGTTTGTGAGATATTAAATTTTTAAAAAATATATTTTTCTTGTTAGATGAAAAAAAATGGGTGGTTGTGATTGGTTGATTAAGTCTATGCTAAAAAAAGGGTCTATGTAGAACTTTTTCCTAAAAGTGATAAAAGTCAGCAATAATACTACTCTGGAAAAGTTAGGTTTTTTCAACTAATGTCTATCGAACAGAAGTTAGTTTTTTTAAATAAATTTAAATTTTTCAAATTTATCTATAAATACATTAAATACTTATTAATTTTATTGAAAATCATGTTTAAATATATTAATTTATACGTTTATTTAATATGCATTTAATGTATTTTTTGTTAGTTAAAAAATTAAGTGAATTAAATACACGTTAAACTTTGTCTAGTAGATATTATTTAAAAAAACTCATAAAAGTTTAAGCATGTGTTTCCACCCATGTCCCAATCGTTTTAACTTTTGGCTTTTGTAATATCTTCTCAAGAGTTTTCGGTGTGGTAACCCGAGCCAAACTCGGGTTACCAGGCGTTATCACACCACACCTTCATGATGTAGCCCGACGTTCGTTGACTGAAGCGTTGGCACCGTACGACAACACAGTGTTGGGTTGGTTTTGTATTTTTTTAAGCATCTCATTCTGTTTAGTTTTGGCTTCTAAAGATGAAAAAAAAGATACTTTATGTTTGTCATTATAGTCAGTTGGGTTGCATGCAATAGCGGACCTCGAAACATTTATTTTGGAAAAGTTGTTTTATTTTTTACATACTAAAATAATAAGGTGGACAATAACTTTGAGACATAAATTTTTTTTTACACTAGTAGTCACAAAATTTGGGAGGGTCGGAGCGTTAATCCCACTTCAATCCATAACACAATATTAAGATGATATTTAGAGATAGAAATAGATGAAGGTAGAGAGAGAAAGTAGAGAGAATTGGATGATTAAAACATAACTAGAGAGAGAAAGTAATTATGAACCAACACCCTCTTCCACACATGAAAGATGGTATATATATGCCACGCCTTAAAGGCTTTAGTGGGCTTGTTCATGGTCCGGGCTTGGCTTTGCTTGGGCTTAGAGCCCCTAACTTATACAATATTAGCTCAAAGTCCAAGCTCGGTTAACCCGACTAACCTATTACTTTACAAGACCATTAACGACTAAGATGACCTATTACATTCTTGTTCGACTATATAAAATATAGGGCTAACAATCTCCCCTAATATATCGGTCATCTTTAAATACATAAGATGATTGAGTGAATACATTCTTGTGGAGGTGATATTCCTTCTTAGGTCTTGTATCTTGGTCTTGATCTTGTTTGTAACGGCTTTGTTCCTTCATGCTTTTGTGATCTTTGTCTTGAGCTTTTGTCATTTGACTTTGAGTGCTTGAGATCTTCATCTTGTGCTCCTTGTGACTAAGATGACCTATTATATTCTTACATTCTTAAGTATCTTGATTATCGCCATCTTGTGCTCTTGTGACTTCTGATTCGACATGTTCACACTTTGTTGATTTCAAAAGGCTAACAATTTCCCATACAAGTATAGTTGTAGTTAATCCTTCAAATATTCATCAGATTTGCGGAAGACTTTATCTTTTAGTATGAACATGTGAAGACGACTTCGGTTAGTAGACAGCTACGCCACCATCTTGATATGCAACAACATATATAGACACGGATAAAATGGCTTTGAACATTTCACCCTAACTCGGTAGCGTTTTACCTCCGGACGGTGAAGACCGTTAGACGGTATTAGATACCGTACCTGTGATCGAGTAGATTCAATTAAGAACCTCCTTGACAGGGTTTCCCGGCGGTAGTAGCCAGTTCTCTTTACTCGACTGTCTCCAAGCAGACTGCGAACGTAAAGAGTGAATCATAAGGATAAGTTATCCGTCTGATTAGAGTCGTTAATTCAGATTTCCTAGAACATGTTTGATTCTAAAAGAATCGCACCATTGTTGCTTTCCAGTTTGTAACAAGCTCGACTCATAATGAATCTCGCGGGTCACCTACCGCAGTGCTGTTTGACGTTGACACTGGAAGGATTTCCATTCGCCACTGTGAGCACCAAAGAGTGTCACTCTGAATGTTCTGGCAAGATCACTTGGATTTTGCGAAGAAACCTAGAATCAAGTTTGAATCAATTAAGAATCCAAACTTAGTTGCTTTACAGTTCTCACAAGTTTGATTCGTTTAGAATCGCACAAGTTACCTACCATGAGCTTGTTTGAGGTTGACTCAAGCATTATTTTCATCTTCATTGTGAACCGTATCACTCAGATGTTCTGGCAGTATCACAAAGATAATGCGTAGGACTCGATTGTGTCCTAATGAGATAATAAATTGATCTCTTTTTGGCTCTAGACTCGATAAGTGCATTTTGGTAATCGGAGGCTGGAGCAAACTGCCACCTTTTCAATATTAACTAACACGGAGTGAGAAAGTCAATAGATACGTGTTAATCTTTGTGACAATGAGACAAGTTTCTTTTGAGAGAAACCTGAATGGCTGGGGACGGGTTGTGCATTGCATCACTGGGTCCATGACGACTTGTCTTCAATAGATGTATTGACCCGGTTTCTGCCTAAGTTGCATAGAATATTCAACTCCTTCAATGCTTACCAATACGTCATTACTAGCACCTTGTTGTGATTGTTCCAGTGCTAACTTAAGTAATTAGTCCGCATTTAGGTTCATTCAACTCCATCTTTCCTAAGGACAACTATTTCTAGCTATGGAATGTCCTTGGGTAGATCCCTCCGGTTCTGGTTGGATCATAGGACTTAGTTTCCTATCCTAAACCACCTTTTTACTCCATCTTTCCGTCGTGGATAGTAGGTTGTTTTGGGTAAAGATCGTAACCATAAAACCATTGAAAAACCATTAAAAGTGGTTGATACAATCCTTTTGACACCTTGAAAGTTTTACATTTCTGAAATACTCCCCCTACACACATGCAACGATATTCGAAATAGGTTAGCATGTGAAGGAAAGAGTTGCACTTGAGTTTTTAAGATCACATGTTGTGATATATTAAATTTTAATAACATTTTCTCCCCTATCTCTAATATAAAAACATAATATTAGAGATATCAATTGATTAAAATATGACAATTTCTAAAACCGATTGGGAGAGAAACATGTGTGCACACATGAATCATGGAACATTAGTCGGGTAGCTCCCCCTCAACAATATATGTGGGTCTCGAAACAAAAATTTTGACAATATTTTGGAAAGACGACACCACAAGATATGTTGGGGTACGGAGATGAGATGCCTTTTACGATATAATATATTACATTTGGCAATTTTATATCATTTTCGGAATGTGTTGGATACATAAAATATGACAATATCAAAGATGTACTCAACAACATTAAAGGCTTGATTTTAAAACGCTCCCCCTAAAAAATTGATCAAAATAACATATGACATTTTGAGAGATAAAAACCATTTTATGAGGAAGGGAGTGTTGAACACACAATTTTGAAAGATTTAGAAAAACCTTTTGAGAAATTCTTGAAAAATTATGTTCAACGGTTTTAAAATAGTATCCTATTTACATGAGCTCAAAACTTTAAATGCTTTATGATTAGCTCATGACCGAGAGATATTAATTTCCCATTGTGAAGGATAAGTTATCACCCGTGATAAACTTTCCTTATTTGTGATGTCCGAGTTCTAAGTTGACATTTACTTAGAAGTCGTTTTTCATGAACTTAAAAACTTTAAATGTTTTTATGAGAAGCTCATGACCGAGAAATATGAATTTCTCGTTGAGAAGGATAAGTTATCGTCCGTGATAAACTTTCCTTATTTGAGGTCCGAGTCCTAAGTTGTGATGCGCTTAGAAGTCATATACACGAGCTTAATACTTTCGAATAGTTTTATTGAAAGCTCGTGTCCGAGAAAATCGAATTTCTCGTTTTGCGGATCAGTCATACTTGGGATGAACTTTCCTGATGTTGAAGTACGAGTTACAGTCTGACATGTGACTGTAAGTCATGTACACGAGCATAAAACTTTTGAATAGTTTTAATAGAAGCTCGTGACCGAGAAATATGAATTTCTCGTTTTAAGGATACGTCATCATCGGGATGAACTTTCTTGTCTTGAGAGTCCGGGTCATAGTCTGTGATTTGACTGTAAGCCATTGTAGAAGCTTAATTGTGAAGCCCTTGAGACATTTGATTCTCTGATATCTGCTTCTTCAGCAACCAAACTCTGAGAGCGTCTTTTGTTGAACGGGTTACAAATATTGGACCTTTGTGTTCCCGTTAAACCGTGACGTCGATACCTGCACTTTCAGTAGTAGTTTGTATGCTTGCATGTGGGTTAGTGATATCTTTGTGAGAACCATGTGGGGGTTCACCGTGAACCTTTGTCGAGCTAGAGGGAAATATCTTTCCAGTAGGAACCCACCTAAGACCAATTGTTTTAAAGTTTCTACCTGTTGGTATCCACCTAAGACAAGGTCTAGGAGACATAGGTTTCTCACGCACATCGGAAGACTTAATTTAAGAAAACTATCTTCGTTAGAGTTCCGTCTTAAAGGTGCTCTAGCTGTTTGGTTCACCTTGTTCAGGACTTGAGTGATACAATCATCATGAATGTCATTAAACACACATTTGTTACATTTCGTGCAAACAAAATGCTTTGCATCTGAGTAGGATCTAGAGTTCCTAGGGTTGGCAGATTTGTGTACATCCGAGAAGGGTCTAGAATTCCTGGATGTGTGATCAACGCTCCTAGGTTTTGGTTTTGTCCTATCTCTTGCTTGTGTCTTTTTCTTAGCATCCTCTAGATAGCTTTTATAACCCGTGTCATTTGAACTGCGCCTAGGCATGTTATTGGAGCTAGATCTAGAGTTGCCAGAGGCACTCATGTGATCGGGTTTAGCAAATACAACTCGTCTTAAAGAGGGTCTAGTTTGTGGAGTGAGTGGTTTTGACAAATTTTTACGCATGTCAGCTTGGGAGGCAAACCCCGGGTTCGAAGTTTTAGGTCGTTCAAACTTAAATGCATTCGGTTGTCTAGAAACTGAGCGTGTTCTGATTAGTTGAGAAGGAGGTTTCCCCAAGACAGACTGTTTGGCAAACTTAGTATCCACACTATTGCCTTTTAACTTCCTTAATTCGTTTTTCACAGCTGTAAGTGCAAAAACCTTTTCCTGAAGCTGAGCTTTTAATTGCTCATTTTGTAAAAATAATTGAGCGACACGTTGTTCTAGCTTAATGTTCATATTGTCAAATATGTCGGTATCAGCATTCGCGTCATTACTATCTACATTGTCGATAGGTTGCACAGATTATTCACTTAATTAAGCAGGCGGAGGACTTGGATTATGAGAAGCCAACTTTGATTCTAACAAATTTATTTGTTTCACAAAATGTTCTTTTCCCGCGTTGGAATCTTGAATCTTACGATCCAATTTTTGTTCAAGAACAACATTTGCTTTTTCAAGTTTTTCAAAATAAGCCTCAAATTTGTTATTTTTCTTTAAAAAATCAAGTTTGGCATCCTTAAAATCTTTTGTCTTTTGAGCTAACAAAGTTTCGAGCTCATGAATTTTAGAATCAATATTTAATTGGACCTCAGCCATTGGCTCATCGTCATATATGGGTCCAATAGTTGTATCAACGGTTTCTGTATTATTCCCTGAGCTGTTGCTGGTATGCTGCGTTTCTGATTCTGTTCCACTGCATTATGTATCAACCGAACAAGCATCCAATGCTTGACCCTTATCGACATTGCTCTCTGTCATCTGCATCAGTCTTTGATTCACCCATCTTTCAAATTGCCTTTGATGGCGTGTTCTTTCAGCAAGTGACTTCTTTATATTACTCATATGTTGAAGAAGTGTCTCTTTGAACGCTTGAAGATCTACGAGAGTACATTTGGTAAAGTATGTACTTGTGAACTCTCGATCGTTGTTGGATAAGCCACTTGAATCAATGAATTGCTGGAACTGATTATTGAGAGCTAAAAGGACCTCCATTGATATAATCTCGTGAAAATCATCTCTATCAAGTTCTTGTTGAAGATTGTCCATATTAAGTAGCATCGTTCTGCTGAATGTCTCAACATCTTGACCATATATTAGAGTGAATACCCGTTTAAATCCAATTTCAAGACGAGTGCCTTTTAGGTATTCTCTTGAAAGAACATGAAGGTGTGACTGAAGAAACTTTAAGTGTTCCATGCATCTTTCTTTAGGTTTCGACATCTTGTATTTGATTGCATGAGCAATTTTGGTTGTAGAATCCTTGTGAGTAGGTTTATTTATTGGAGTCTCAGTATTTGTCTGAACCTCTGGATTCTGCATCTTCTCTTTAATCGTCTTAATGTCCATTGAAAGGATGTCACGAAGAGGATATGATGTGTATGGATTATGGATCTTAGTAGATGTGTTGTGATTTGATTGTTGTCGAAGAAAAATGTTAAAATACCCTAAAAATGTATTCTCAAGAAACCAAGAATTCTCCAAGAAAGAAAAAATACACGAAATTATTCTCGGAATAATTCGACAACTACTTTCGGATAAATCTTCACTTTCGGGAAAATGGAAATTGTCCACTTTCGGATAAACTGAATGAGTTTCGGAATAAGTGAGTTTCACAATAAACCAGTTTCGGATAAAATCTTAGTTTCGGAATAAAAGTGCAGTTTCGGATAAAAGTTGCAGTTTCGGAATTCTTTGCAGTTTCGTAATTCTTTGAGTTTCGGATAAAGTTTTGAGTTTCAGAATTCTTTGAGTTTCGGATAAAGTTTTGAGTTTTGGAGAAAAATTGGGAGTTTCGGGATTCAGGAGTTTCGGGATTAAGGAGTTTCGGGGAAGATGAGTTTCGGGATTAAGGAGTTTCGGGGAAGATGAGTTTCGGGGAAAACGAGTTTCGGGGAATATGAGTTTTCAGTTTCTGGATTCTTCGATTTCGGAAAAAAGTTGAGTTTCGGGAAAGGTTGAGTTTCAGATATTTTCAAAAACCATTATCCGAAACTCGTTTTTTTGGCGGACAAAGAACAAGTTTCTCGGATCTAACTAACCAAAACGCGACTTTAAGCCAAAAATTGATCCAAATACCCAAAAAAATTTGTGTTTTTAGCCAAAGTAACAATACCAAATCTCTACCACTACTATGTACAAGATTTGTATCAAGATTAAACCATAAAAAACACAAAAAAATTGGATCAAGGATTATGGATCAAATACCTCACAAAATCAATAAGAATACAACCACAAATCTTCAATCACATATCCACTATAGGCTCTTGATACCAAATGTTAATCTCACTTCAATCCAGAATACAATATTAAGATGATATTTAGAGATAGAAATAGATGAAGGTGGAGAGAGAAAGTAGAGAGAATTGGATGGTTAAAACATAAGTAGAGAGAGAAAGTAATTATGAACCAACACCATCTTCCACACATGAAAGAGGGTATATATATGTCACGCCTTAAAGGCTTTAGTGGGCTTGTTCATGGGCCGGGCTTGGCTTTGCTTGGGCTTAGAGCCCCTAACTTATACAATATTAGCTTAAAGTCCAAGCCCAGTTAACCCGACTAACCTATTACATTACAAGACCATTAACGATTAAGATGACCTATTACATTCTTGTTCGACTATATAAAATATAGGGCTAACACGAAGCCCTCTCCTTAGTCGCTTAAGAAATCCGCCACTTGTTACATGTGAAGGCAATGAAGATAGAGGTGGACGGGGAGAAGAAACGGTGAGTGGTAAATATGGTTTTTATGATTTCTTTATGGTCCAAATGAGTTTGTCCTTGGAAAATAAAGGCCAAGTAAAAAATAAGAAATGAAATGAAATGTTTATGAGGTTTTATAAAAATAAAAAAAAAGTGAATGATATTATTTTATGTTATGAATAAATGAGTAGGTGTTATATGAGTGTTATGTTAATTTGGCGCTGAGATGACAACATTTTTTAGGTGTTGTTGTGTTAAGACATCTGATGTTCTTAAGTGTTTGTTTTTTGTTTCTTCATTCGTTTTAAAATTATTGTGTTTGGCAAAAAAACATATTTTGAAAAAAGTAATTATTACTAATTTTTTTTTACTTTTATAGTAACAGTTTTACTGCTAACTAAATATGACGTAATTAATGTATTTTTAAAATTTGTAATAATAATTTCAAAAAATAATACTACCCCGGTCCCATATTAAATGTTCACATTCGACTTTTCGAGTCTTTTCTTTTTAACTTAACCGTAAATAACCTTTTTGTATTATATAATAATAGATGAAAATTATACCAATTAAAAATACATTAAAAACTCTATCTATTCATATACTTTACATTAAGTATTATATAACATAATTTTGAAATATTTAAGGTAAAAAATAAGAACAATGACTCTAAAATATTAAAATGAACATTTGATATAAGACAGAAGGATAATAAACAGATGAGATGTATTTATTTATTTTCAGTAATGAAAAATTAAATTCAAACATTACAAAAAGAAACATAGACTATAAATTTGATTTGAGACCGTACAAAAGGAGAAACATAAACTATAAAATTCATTTATTACTTATTAGTACATGACATATATTTTTATTAGCCTATTCGAATTTATTCTCATTATTATTTTATATAATCAAATGTAAATCTCTAAAAGCATAAGGTATATATTGTCATATAATCGGTGGTATTATGAGTAAAGTGATGTCATCTCAACATTTTTTCGTAACTTCATTTCACTATAAGACTAAAACCATCACTTCATCATTCAAAACTGATGATCTGAGCTCGTTGGCAAGACGGGAGATGAGATGACTAACGAGTGTTAAACCTCTTCCGATAAACCCGATCGATGTCTTCACAAATAAGTATTCAGCCCATAATTTTAGTTTGCAGTTAGCCACTTTTGACAAACTCTTTGCATAGTTTTAAAAGAAAAAACAACTTTAATACGAATGCGTAAATATGTCTCTTTTACTTGTGTCTACCGCAAAATAAAAAGAAAAGAAAAAAACCATCGTGATACATAATTAACCATTGTTTATGATTACATTTGGAACTTTATTATCTATTTATTTTATTTTTAAAATGAAAATAATATAAAATGAATGTTTAGATGATAAAAAAACGATTATTTGTTTTTAAATTTTTTTAAAATAGAGTTATGAAAAAGTAAACGAGGACGTACTTATTTTATTTTCAAAATAGAGAAAAACTAAAATGAATCTGTTTTAAGGGGTGTTTGGGTGTTTGGAATTGCGTTTGGAACTAAATTACCTACTTATTTTATTTTCAAAATTAAGATAAAATAAAATGAGTGTTTGGATAATAAAAGAAAAAAATTATTATTTGTGTTTAAAAGCTTTAAAATGAAGTTTTGAAAAAAGAAACTGATGAATTACTTATTTCATTTCAAAATGAAAATAGATTAAAATGTGACTATTTTAGTCATTTTACTTATCAATTAAACAAATAATCTGATTTGCCAAACATTATAAAAATTGGATAATCTCATATTGTGATTTAAAACAACATAATCAAATCCAAACAATTATTTCTCAAAACCACGTTTTCTTTTTGTTGATTATCTGATTATTCATTTTCAAAACGTATAATCTATTTTAATAAGCAATTCTAAACACCCATTTAATTATTTTTCTTATCAACTAAAAAAATAATCTGATTTACCAAAATTAAAAATATTGATAATTTGATTATAGTAATTTCTAAAAACAAAATCAAATCTAATAATTATTTTTCAAAACCCTGTGTTCTAATTATTTATTATTGGGAAAATTTCATATATATCCCTCTTTTAACTCTAAATTTCATATATATCCAATCTTACTTTAAAATTTCATATATATCCCTCATTTTAATGCAAAATTTTATATATATCCAACTTCACTTAATATTTTTTATATATATCCAATTCAAAACTTGAAATTTCATATATGTCCAAATACCTTAATTTATATATAACTAAAACCTTAAAGTATATATCAATTATCATTTAAACCTAAAATAACCATTATATTCGTGTTTCTCTACCTAATAATATGTACATCTAATCACCAAAACAACGACAAATCATTAAAATTCCATAAAAACAAATGTAACTAACCTTGCAATAGATAATAACCCAACAATCAGTATTCTTATCAAGTTGTGACACTACTTCTGTCTTTAATTTTATAAACACGATTTCTTGGTTCCATCAATATCTTGATCACTTTCTTCTATTTATGTATATTATCCAACGATGTTAGTATTATTGTAATTAGTTTATCATTTTAAGCATATGATAGTAAAATTTATTTTGCTACTAATCAAATGATATAACTTTACGTTTGTTTGGTAATTGTAGTTAGATTTTTTCTTCTTTTCTTCTTAAATACTTTGATAAAATATACTTTGCATCAATGTGTGCGCATATAATAATTTGAGACATTGTTTATATAAAAGTATATGAAATATATATATAAGTATATGAAAAAATAAATAAGTGTATAATGGTTATTTTATGTATAAATAATATTTAATATGTTTTTTATAATTTTAGTTACATATAAATTGAGTATTTGGACATACATGAATTTTTTTTTAAAAATTAGACATATATGAAATTTTATGTTTAAAGTTGGATATATATATGAAATTTTTAAGTAAGGTTGAATATATATGAAATTTTGTGTCAAAAGAGGGACATATATGAAATTATCTCTTTTAATTATTTATTTTTAAAACATATAATTTATTTTAATAAACAATCCCAAACGCCCCTAAATCTTTTTTCTCTTATTGTTAATTACCTATTTTGATAATGGAGTTCGGCCCTTTTCAACATTAAAGGAGTGTTTGAGATTGTGTTTCTAATAGATTATTTTTTTATTTCATTTTAAAATAGAGATACTATAAAATGAGTATTTGAATAATAAATAAAAAAAATGATTATTTACGTTTAGAAATTTCAAGATAGAGTTTTGAAAAAGTAAGTGAGGAGTTACTTATTTATTTTAAAAATGGAAAAAAGCTAAAATAAATCATTTTACTTATTAATTAAACAAATAATCTGATTTACTAAACATTAAAGAATTAATAATCTGATTATTCTGATTTCTAACAACATAATCAAATACAAACACAATTTTTCAAAATTACATTTTGTAACCATTAATTATCTGATTATTCATTTTAAAAACGAATAATCTGTTTTTAATAAGCAAATTCAAACACCCTAAATTATTACTCCCTCCGTCCTATAATAAGTGTCTACTTTAACTTTTTTCGGTTTTTCGTGATCAAATTGACCATAAATATCTTTATTTGTGTTATATAATACCGGATGAAAAATATAGTTAATGAAAATGAATTTAAATCTCAATCAATACATATATTTTTCATCGAGTATTGTATAACTCAAACGAAAATATTAATAGTCAAAATTGAATAATAAAAAAGACCGAGAAAAATCAAAACAGATAAATAGGAAGGTAGTATTATTAATAAAAAGTTAGAAATATAATATTCCTACACGAGTTAATGACAGGATCAAATTGGCATCTAGTTTTCCTTGTTATCATCATAAAAAAAATATCTTGTTTTGTCGCTTCTCGACAGCAATCTACCTTAAAAATCATCACTTATCTCAACACAAAAAATACATTATCATTTCCCTTGTAGCGTTAGCCCATCTTTTTTATCATCTTATCGAGTTATCGAGTGATGTCGAAACTAGTGGTAGACACTTGGTTCCGAGCCGACGATGAGACCGTCACGGTCGTTCTCATCGTCGTCTCGGTCCTTTCGATACTCTGGCTTGTTAGGATTCTAACTTCGAAAAAACCTAACCCGCCACTACCTCCCGGTCCACGATCCTTACCACTTGTAGGGAATCTTTTATCTCTTGACCCCGAGCTTCACGTGTACTTTTCGAGCCTTGCAAAAGTCCACGGACCAATTGCAAGGCTCTGGCTCGGGAAAAAACTAGGTGTTCTAATCACCTCGCCCGAGCTAGCACGTGAAGTGCTAAAAGTGCATGACACCACGTTCGCTAACCGGGACGTCCCGGTTGCGGGCGTGGAGGCTACTTATGGAGGGAATGATATTGTTTGGTCGCCTTATGGCGACCAATGGCGCATGTTGAGGAAGATTTGTGTACGTGAGATGCTTAGTAACCAAACGTTGGATTCGGTTTATTCGCTACGTAGGACTGAGGTCAGGAACACGGTTAAGTATCTTTACGAACATGTCGGACAGCCTGTTAACATAGGTGAGCAAATGTTTTTAACCGTGTTGAACGTGATTACGGGCATGATGTGGGGTGGGACTGTTAAGGCCGAGGATAGGACAACCCTAGGAGCCGAGTTTCGAAAAGTTGTGAACGAAATGGTTGGGTATTTAGGCATGCCTAATTTGTCGGATTTTTACCCTAGTTTGGCTTTTTTCGACTTGCAAGGCGTACAGAAGAACATGAAAGTGTTGGCTAAGCGACTCGATGATATTTTCGAGTCGATGATTGATCAAAGAAGGAAAATGGGCAGTGACGAATTCGAAAACAAAGATTTTCTGCAGTTTTTGCTGAAGCTTAAAGATGCAGGTGGAGATTACAAAACCCCGTTCACTCTCGCGCATCTTAAATCCTTACTCATGGTAATTATATTATTAAACTGTGTGTTTTTTGTCGGGTCTGTCGTTCTTATATAGTACTATAAACTTATGTTTATAACAATTCTGCAATCTTTTTTAAGGATATGGTGGTGGGAGGGACTGATACAACCTCAAATACTATCGAATTCGCCTTGGGCGAGATGATGAACAAGCCCGAAATACTCAAAAGGGCGCAACAAGAGCTAGAGGACGTTGTAGGAAAAGACAACATAGTCGAAGAGTCTCACATTAGCAAACTACCGTACCTATACGCTATAATGAAAGAAGTACTCCGAATGCACCCGACGCTCCCACTCTTGGTGCCACATTGTCCGAGTGAGTCGTGTGTAATCGGCGGCTACACCGTCCCAAAAGGCGCTAGAGTGTTTGTAAACGCGTGGGCGATACATAGAGATCCTTCGATTTGGGATAACCCGTTGGAGTTTAGGCCAGAAAGGTTCTTGGATGGGAAATGGGACTATACCGGGAACGATTTCAATTATTTTCCGTTTGGGTCGGGTCGAAGGATTTGTGCAGGGACCGCAATGGCAGAGCGGATGTATATGTTTCTGCTTGGATCGCTTCTTCATTCGTTCGACTGGAAATTGGCGGACGGAGATAAACATGATCTGTCCGAGAAATTTGGGATCGTGTTGAAGAAAAGAGTTGCACTTATGGCGATCCCGACACCAAGGTTGTCAAGCTCGATAATGTACGAGTGATGTACGTTTTGGTTCATTTCTAAGTACTTATTCTTCGAATCAACGTAATTAAAATATACAACTTATCTTTAACTCAAATTTGTATTTGAAAAAGTTCTATGTTCTATGATTTACACGAAAAAAATATGTTTCGTCCTTAATCGAAGTTATATAAATGGCTCGTTTTTAATTCTGTAAGTTGAAAGTTTGACGTTCTATAATCTGTAAAATAAAACAACGTAGTGTAATTAATTTGTTTGAAACTTATTACAAAGATAGTGCAAATTTTTCAGAATATGAACCATCAAGGTTATTACGAGAAGTCTAATAATTTCAATTAAGAGCAAAACTTGTTATTTAGTGTAAACTATAAGGCTAAAACAAGTAATTTATTTAATTTCGCATTTCGACAAAGCAAAATGATTTTGAAAGTTGTGTACGTTTGAAGGCGATTAGATAGGTTTACTTGTGATGACTCCAGATTATCTAAAACGGTAATTCACGTGTGATTAGCCAGTTTGAAATGTTAAGTCGGAAATTCAGATATTACCCGAAAAATGCTTTTAAAGGATCAATATAACATAGGATTCGTGGAAAATACAAAAATCTCAAGCTTTTTATCAAATTATGTCCGATTTGAAAGTCAAAATTTACCTTGATGCGTAATAAGTGTGTTGACGGTGAACTAACTGGCTTAGCTTAGTTGACCACCAAGGTTGTACTAAGTGGTTTTTTTGGGAAAAGTTTCCTGGAGGTCTTAGATTCAAGACCTGCCAAAGACTATTTTAAGCGAAGCGAATAAGGAGTGTAACATAACTAGACGAGGATTCAAAGATTACATTCTATCGCTTGAATATCATTACACGACTCAACTTACTAACAGCTAACCACTAACATTTACCGTTCTAAAAAAAAAGTGTGTTGATGGTGGATGCCCTAGAATACACGTTAAAGAAAATTGGTTATGGTATCATAGTGATATATTTGGATTTGTCTTTAAAGACACTTTTAATGAATAAAGACAAGTAGTCTAAATTAAAAGGCCTTGTGGTCATAAGCCTCCAGCTGCGAATCAAATAATGCAGGTCTGGTTTTTATTGTGTACTATCTTCGTTTTAAAATTATTGTTTATTATATTATTTTAGGTTGTCTTAAAGTTAGTGTTCACTTTCATACATAGATAGAAAATTTAGTTCGAAGTTACCATATTACCCTCACTTAAAGTTATTATTACAACATAATAGAAAAGTTTTAAACTAATTAGTTGAGAGTAAAATTATTAGTATGCAAAAAGTATAAAAAGGATAGCTGTAATAATAATATGTGTTTTTTTCTCTAAACAATAATTTGTTGACGAAGGGAGTATTGATTTAGTTTGTCGTATATTTGTTATTACGTACACAGGTTGGATTGTAGGGGTGTAAACGAGTCGAGCTTTTAATGAGCTACTCGAGCTCGAGCTCGTTTAACTCGAGTTTGAACTTAATACTTTCGAGCTCGTGCCGATCTCGAACAAATATTAGTATTCGTTTAATTTGGCGGGCCGAGTTTTGAAAACTAATATTAAGCTCGACTCGTTCGAAAACTCGTTTAATTGTCTCGAGCCGAGCGTGCTTAACGAGCCGAACAAGATATTCGAGCTTAACGAGCCGAACGATCTATTCGAGCTTAATGATAAATCTATAAGTATATAAGTTACATACACCTTAACTTACTCATTAAGTATTAGTATCATTTTAATAATCATAAACGAGCTTTCGAGCTCGAGTTTGAGTTAATAAACGAGTCTATCCAACTATATCTGTTCTAATAGAAGTTAGTCTAAACAAAAGTTAAAAATCGTAAACGAGCTTCGAGCTCGAGCTCGAACAACAAAAAAACATTCGAGTTCGAGCTCGAGCCAGATTATAAAAATTTTTTCGAGCTCGAGCCGAGCTCGAGTCAGGCAGTTAATAAACAAGCCTGGCTCGTTTTGGCAAAAACTCGACTCGACTTGGATCGTTTACACCTCTAGGTTGGAGGTTTCGTGAAAGCAGTCATTTTATTTTTGGGTTTATTTATGGGTTTCAATCAACTGGTTTAGCTCAGTTGGCTATCAAAGTTACACTAAGTAGTTTCTTTCGGATAGATTTTCTTGAGTTCAAAGTAATTTATGGATTCCATTCTGCTTTGGCGAGATTTGGTATGTTGTTATCAAATGCGGATAAGAAAGTGCTAAGTCAAAAATAAGATGCTACAATAAGATATATACATATTTTGTTGAACACATAAATTGACCAGAAAAAGAAAAATCTAGATATCAACTTCATAGAATTTGGAGTCGTAACTCATCAACTTTTATTAGTGTCGTCTTACCTTTTGGTTGATTGACAACCAGAAGTCCATGGGTGGACTTAGGGGGTTTTCGGGGTTCACGGAAATTCGATGACAGTTTGTTACATAGTGTATATTTTTACTAAAAATTTGATTTATTTACAAATTAATCTGATGCCAAATATATGTGTTATATAAAATTTTTTTATGCATTTGATGACTTATTGTTCTGAGTCGGCTATGATATTTGTTTTGGTAAACAGTGGTGGTTTTGTGTGTTAAATAAAACTAAACTGTACAGACCCAAATTTGTAAAAGGCCACAATTATGCCTATACTTTTAGAGGGCCGCCATAGAAATTTGAAGTGAGAGTGTGAAGCCCATTATAGAGGTAGATGATGGAACAGCTATAATTATTAAAGGCCCCTTAAAATTTTGAGTGAGAGTGCGAGCCGGTTATATTTCATCTTAACTTCGTCTCTGATTTTCATGACCATCTTTAAATATACACATCTAATGAAGTTTGAACTCTTGATTTTTTTTGTTTCAAAAGTTAAATACATTATAGTTACTAACATGGTCTAAAAGAAAGAGTATTGTTGTTTTTCTGTTGCCACATGAATGTATGGGTAATTATTGTTTAAGTAAAAAGTATTTATATTTTTTTTTCTTTTTTTTACATTGTCTGTATTTTTCAATTCCTTTTATAAAAAAATTACGTTATTATTAGGAAAGAATTTTTACAAATTTAGCTTTTTTATAACTTTTTAAATCTTAATTTTTCGTACTTTAAAATTAAACTTTGAAATTGTTTTTACAAAACTTAAAACTATTTTTTTGTACTTTTACAAAAAAGTTCGTACTTTTTTTTATATTTTTTCTATTTTTTCGTACTTTTATAAATCTTAAATTTTAAAAAAAAAGTTGCACTTTACTCTTTTAGAAAAGTAAAAATATTTTTTACTTTTTTAACTTTGAATTTTTTTATTAAAAAGAATTATGTTTTTTTAATATAAAAAGTCCAAAAAATAAAAAAATTAAAAAAATTACAAAGACATAAATAAAAAAATTTTAAAAAACAATTTTTTTTCCAATAATAATGTAACAAAAATTTTTTCTAGAGAAATTAAACAAAATTGAAAATAGAGAAAAGGTAAAAAAAACAAGGAAATTTTCATCCATACATTTCCGTGGCAGCAAAAGTATCATTCCGTTTAGACCAATAATTTAATGGAAAAAAAGTTTTCAATGTATCTCGTCATGGATGTATGGTGTCTCATTTTACTAACAATTGGATGTAATCGATTTAACGACTAAATTATAAAAACATAATTTACGCGAAATACTAACGAAAAATATAATTCGATAAATATTTTTGCACTTAACTCATTTAGAAACTACATGTAGTAGGAATTTTTCATTTATGGTTCCTCCTGGATCCCATAAATCCAACAAACATCTTGAAAACCACCTCATTTTTGATAACTTTATTACTTTCTAGTTTTTACATATCAAAAAACCTCCTAAATCCACTATCACCAACTTTAATCGCTTAAACTGTTACCCAAAAACAAAATGGACCGGCCCATTGTTTTATCACTTTGTTTTCTACCAAAACTAGGGGTGGAAACGAGTCGAGCCGAGCTCGTCAGGGATCGAGCTCGGCTCGTTTAAGTTTTACAAAGCTCGAGCTCGGCTCGTTTCGAGCCTTATTATTTAGGCTCAGGCTCGGCTCGTGGTATAGTAGACAAGCTCGGGCTCGGCTCGTTTATACGATTTTGTAATGTAAACATAAAATTTGGCTCGAGCTCGGCTCCTAATATACCTAAATTAGGCTCGTTAATAAGCTTGTTATTAAGCTCGTTAAGAAGCTTGTGTATAAAACATTTGGCTCGTTTAGGCTCGAGAGCCCAAACGAGCTTTGTACATAAAGCTCGGGATCGAGCTCGTCTAATAAACGAGCTGCAACTTAGGCTCGAGCTCGGGCTCGATCTCGTTTAGGCTCGGCTCGTTCGAGCTTTTTACCGATCAGATCCCGAACTTTTCACGAGCAGCTCGGCTCGTTTCCACCCCTAACCAAAACCGTAGCTCACAAACTACATGGCCCGGCTCAGTGAACAACTCTTAATATACTTGTGTTCTCTCCACATAGGTTATTATATTACATTTTTAATTAAACACACACAAATTTATAAGTTCGATTGGCTTTGTTTTGAGTTTCTCAAGTAAAATTCACAAGCATGAATGCGGCCTATTAAGCGTAAAACAATACACTAAATAGTAGGCCACAACTCAAGTAAACATAAGCCAACCACGGTGACAAAGCATCAACGAATCTACTCCCAAAAGCGGGTCCACTAAAACTACTTGATTCGGTTCCCCGGAACGGATCCGGGAACATCCTCGGACAATTATTAGGAACAGATCTGCATGCCACGATTAGCAAATAAGGAGAAGAGGCATTTGGACCACAAAGGCCCATTTAGAGTAATATTCAAAATATTAGGAAAACTTAGTAATCGACTTGCCTATTAAAAGAAAACTCTAACACTCCTACAATGTATGATTTTCTCACTCATCCCAATGCACACACATACTTTTGACAACATGAAATCTTACTCTTACGCCGGAGTCTAACGTGGGGTCCATCCTCACGGTAAAGCTATGGTTTACTCTTATTTGTGTAGGAAATCATCATCTAAATCTCTTTTTAGTACAAGGTCAAGCTAAATCCAAAGCATCCGAGCCCATCAGCTAGGAACTCAGACCCATATAACACCCCGACCTGGTTACTATACTAACAAGTGGCGCCATCCGTGGGACCCAGTACACAATTGCGTTCCAAAAATCTCATCCAAACATGAGCGCATCGGCACCAACCAACCCTACCCCAACCGCATCCGTCGTGCGAAGTACAGTAGGGAAGGAAGTCGACTAAAACACTGGGATCCCAAAGAAACGAGTGTCCCACGCAGCTATTAGGGAATTATGTGACAAATACTACCATCAACTATTGCCACTTGTAGCTGAAAAGTTCCATTGAAAGGAACAACATAAGCAAAAATTGAGAGCAGTGGAGACCCGTTTAAATTACAAAGGATGCTCAAGGAAAGCCAAAGGGAAAACAAGATTTCACAATACTCCGAGTTCGCGACTCCAAAATCGCAACCTAGAAAACAAAGTCAGAGGGCTGAACAAGCAAAGGAGGATAGCAAGAAATTATTTCCGGAGCCACAACCGCTACCCCGAAAAACTTAAAAGGAATTAAAGTCCGCTTCCTGTCGAAAACACCCCCGAAGAAATTGTGTCAAAAGAATCCGAGCAATACTAAAAAACTAACGAAAGCGGCTACAAACATTGGAAGTCAAAAAAGCAGAAGTCGAGCACAGAAGAAGATGATTCATCCCAACCATGGATATGCGAAGATGTCGACCCTTTCAAACTTCGTATAAAAAACTTTGACTTCCACAAAAAGATCTGCATGCCTATCCAAGTCAAAACATATGACTGATCCGAAGATCCAGAAGACCACGTGAAGGTTTTACAAACGGTAGATGCGGTGGAAAAATAGGCCATGCTAACATGGTGCCACATGTTTAACTTTACACTCATCGGGAATGCTAGAGTATGGTTCAATGATTTCCCCGTGGAGACAATTGACAACTATGAAGACTTGAAAAAAACATTCATAGCCAACAACCTCCAAGAGAAGAAGTGCATTAAAGATCCTATGGAACTCCACTACATCAAGCAAAAGGATGGAGAATCTACTAAATATTTCATGAGGCACTTCAAGAATGAAAACAAGCATGTCAAGGCAACCCCAAAACGCATGAAAATCTCAGGATTTATGCATGGGATAACGCATCTCGGATTAATTAAACGTCTTCATGACAACATACCAAAAAGGTGGATGAAATGATGAGAGAGACAGTAGCTTTCATAAGGGGAGAAGTCGCGTTAGTAAACCATTAACACAAAAAAGTACCGCCCGCTTGGAAAGTTAAAGGAAATCGGAAGCAAAACTTTAATAGGAAGTCCAGTTTTTGGAACCAACAAAGATCAGAGCGAAGATGTGACATATTCGCACTCCTCAAAACTCCCAAAGAAATCCTAGTGCTTAAAAAGGGAAATTCAAAACCCCACCCCCATGACTACCACGATAAAGAAACAAAACAAAAGCAAGTTTTGTGACTTATATGGAGAAGTGGCAAACAACAGGACGGATGCATGCACTTAAAAAGGAAAATTGAGGAACTAATCAAGGAAATCTATCACATGTATTCAAGGAAATAAAACAAAATGCCGGGAAGGATCAACAAAAAATAGTAACAAAGGGTGAGACATCCGGAAAGGATAAGGTCTCGGCCATCCTGTTGGTGCAGTTGTGGAAAAGTACGGTAAGGCAGAATGTAACACCCCCATTTTACCTTATAGCAGCGGAATCTATTTTGGGGTATTACTATCAAAGTACCATAGTCATAATAATAGAAAATGCTCAAAAACATTTTTATAAATATTTAAGTTATCATTCATTTATTCAGAATTTAATAAAAACAATTGTACATACATATACATCACAGGTTTTCCCAAAGATCTAGTTTTATTTTCTAAAATGTTAACTTTATTCAAGAAACCACCATCCGCAGCTCGCCAGTCCTCAATTCACCTGAATTATATGCCTTAAAGTCAACACAATTGTTGAGTGAATTCATAGGTTTTAAATAATATTTGAATACAAGTACGACTCTGGGGATACATTATTATACACCCAACTTTTTAAATTCATCGATTCTTATTGCACTAGCTCATGACCCCGCGACTAGACATTATCAGGAAAAACCCAACAAATTCGCCCTTAAGTAGGAAGTTTATCGGACTATCCTAAATTAGCAAAATAAATCATATTTGTTTAGCCTAGGTAGGAACCATTAGCTGCTAGTAAGTGAGACTTTCCCAGATAGGAGATGTCAGTCTTCAATAGTACTATTCACAATATTAGCGCTCATTAAATGATTAGCGGTCCATGATTAAAAAGGGACTTAACGACAACAAGCAAACGTAGTGTCAATAATCATATAGGCAGCATACAAAAACACTTGTATTCTAGTTTTAGCATATATCCCCCTCACGGGTTTTTAAATCATTTATAAAACTTTCAAAAGTGAGGATACGAACTCACCTTAGCTTAAAGAGTCTTGAATTATTCAGTTATGCCCAATCACAATTTTCTCACAATATATGAGTTGACATACAAATACCGAAATACGTATACATATCAAGTCATAATATCTGAGTTCAATCTTTTATTATTTCATGTATTTTTTCTTTGATTCATATATTTTGTTATTATAGTATCATTTTTGGGCCATTATACTCAGAAGCCATTCTATAAACGTTTGAGGAGCGAGGGCACTTTAAATCGTAAACCCAACCACTCAGTCAGAACGTAATATCGAGATGAAACATCTTTGTACAAAGTTCCCTACTAACATGACACATTATATTTTATTACATTTTAAGTACTTTAATTTTAATATTGGCAAAAATATCCCTTACAGTTATATTTTAGTATAATTACACTTTTAACCCCTTAAGTATATAGTTTTATTATATTGCAATTTAATCCTTCAATATTTAACCTTAGGGTCTCAAACTTTCCAGAATTTATTATTATAGATTTAAATTTTATAAAATGACACTTCTGGCCTAAAATGTTAAATAATTTCAAAAATGACAATTTTGGTCCCTATATTTGTAAAAACATATAACTTCTTCAAAAATGTACTAAATGATCTTGGATTTTAAAACAAAGTTTCAAAACATATTTATAATCATAATAACAACATTTCACCAGAATTATAGCTCTTTAAATGGATTTTAAGTCATTATTTCATGTAAAATACAAAACTAGAGTTTTAAGACATCTTTAGCTTATAACTTTCATTTAAATTGATGAAATGACTTAGTTCTTTTTGGATTATATTTCTAAAATAATTTTGGCATTATAAAAAGTCTTAGATTTCATTATAACAAGACCAAAGATTCTTTAACATAGAAATTACCTAGGTAGCTCTAAAATGGCTCCTTATGGCATCCTATGAACACTACTTGCTACCAAAGCTTCAAAAGCTTCAATGGGTTCCTTCTAGACCTGGTTTTTGGTCTTGTGGGATGTCCCAAGGCTTATATAGAGGTGGAAATGGAGAATGGGTAGGAGGTTAAGGAAAACGGGGTGCAAGTTGAAATGATGTACATTCGGCCCTATTTATACTACTATCAACACTTAGGCTCCAAGTTAAGGCTCTAAACGTGTAATATAGATACGGTAATGACTAATTATAGCTATTTAAGCTCTACACAAGTTTATAGCTCCTATCTTCATTTCAATCTTCACTTGTGGTTAGAAATAGGTCATGGCTAGATTAAGATGAGAATGGTGATGTGTAGCACCTTAGTAGGTGATGCACCTACATGTCACCACTTCTAAAATATTTTAGAACATGTAAGTATATGATTTTTGAACTTAGAATAAGAGGTAAAGTGTTTGAAATGGGGTTTGGAAGGAAAATACAAAACCGGGTCCTAAATCCAGGGCTTGTAACTTATGGTTTATGTTTTGAGTGATTAGGGACTTAGGAAAGTGATTATTGAATTATTAAGGCTTAGTTAGGGTTTATACATTCTATTTAAAAGATTTGGGTCCTTGGTTTCAAGTTTAACAAAGGTTTGATGTGAAAATGGGAAGTATACTTTTGTAGATTAGGGTTTTCTAATGATCTAGGATTAAATCTTAGTAAAAATGATTATCCTCCTCTTAGTTACTGATGAAAACTTAATTTAGGTACTATAAATTGTGTCTTAAGTGTCCATAGAGTTCTTACACTTGGTTTAATGGTTTAGTTTAGGTAAACATGTCTAAAGAGTGAAAATACCTATTTTGACCTAATTTACAAGTCATGCATTGAAATCGTGCACCTTGTACAATAGGATACTTGTACATTGTCTTAATATAATCTTATAATATTCATGAATTCCTGTAAGTATTTGTATACTTATCCTTAAAGAACTAGGTAATGATTCCATGTAGATTTCTTAATATAAGGGATTCTATATCATTAAGTCTAATGACTTTCTATTTTAGGTAATTAGGGTTTATATCTTAATGTAAGATTACTCTAGGTCTTATATAGTATGTTTATGACTTGTATGGGTTCTACATTGTTGGTTTAAGGGTTTATATAGGTTGATCATATTCTAGTGTTAATTGAGTAAGATTAAGGTCATATGCTTTAAAAACTTGTACTTTATGCTTTAATAATTTGTAACTTGGTTTAAGATAAATGTATTAACTTATTATGATTCTTAGTTGAGTTGTATAATTTGTTGCAAAAGATTAGAGTCTAATTTATTATAGACTGGATTTTATATGGTAATCTTTGTTTTAGGCCATTTTCTTGTAATTAGCTTGTGATTAGTGAATATTAGTGTTTTGTGATTATTACCTTTCCTTTATATGGTAGATTATAATTATTATAATGTATTTGATAATAGTACATAGATTTTATGTAGGAATAATAGTTTACAAGGGATTTTTAGGGTTTCTATGGCTATTTAGGGTATCCTTGTTGTATTTGAGTTGTTCTTTTTCATTGTTTATACATATAGTTATTTTTAGAACTTAGACTTGATATATACATAGAGTATGTAACATATAGGCATATGTGGAAGTGATAATTGAGATAGTGAGTATCTATATATTCAACAATTCAGTCATATACCATATTAAAATGCAAAAATTTCTTAGTAAAATCACCTCTTTATTTATGAACATAGATCATTAGTAAAAACTACTGGATGTTATAGGCTCTTCCCCTTATTTTTAATCTCGTCCCGAGATTTAGCTAGAAGTAGGGTTAACAGAAGAAAATGGATGCAGATATTTAGCTCGAATTTGATCTTCATGTTCCCAAGTATACTCAGGTCCTATTTTCGAGTTCCATCGTACCTTAACTATTAGGATACGGCTCTGCTTCAAGCGTTTCACTTCTCTATCCTTAATTTCCATAGGCTCTTCTAAAAAATTTAACTTATCATCGAGTTGAAGTTCTTTCATCGGTATGATGAGAGATTCATCAGATAAGTATTTATTCAGATTCGAAACATGAAAAGTATTGTGAACATTACTAAGTTCTTTAGGTAGCTCTAGTTTATATGCCACATGGCCAATTATTTTGGTTATTTTGAATGGTCTTATATATCTTGGATTCAGTTTCTTTTTCTTTCCGAATCGAATAACTCCTTGACGAGGTGAAACTTTCAACACAACACGATCTCCTACTGCAAATTCAAAAGGTTTACGTCTAGTATTAGCGTAACTCCTTTGTCTGTCTTATGCAGCTAGTAATCATTGTCGGATTTGAACAATCTTTTTAGTAGTGTCATGTATTATTTCTGGTCCAGTTAGTTGAACATCTCCAACTTCGGCCCAGTAAACAGGCGATCGACACTTTCTTCCATAAAGTACTTCGAAAGGCGCTGCTTTAATACTAGCATGAGAACTATTGTTATAAAAGAATTCTACTAAAGGTAGATTTTTCTCCCATCCTTTTCCAAAATCTATCACACAAGCTCTAAGCATATCTTCAAGAGTTTGAATAGTCCTTTCACTTTATCCATCTGTTTATGGATAATATGCTGTACTCATGTCCAATTGAGTACCTAAAGCACTTTGCATCGATCTCCAAAATACAGATGTAAAACGACTATCACGATCTGAGATAATAGATACAGGCACTCCGTGTTGAGAGATTATCTCCTTAATGTACAATCTCGTAAGAGTTTCCATACTATCAGTCTCTTTAATAGGAAGAAATCGCGCATATTTTGTAAGTTGATCGACAATAACCTAGATGGTGTCATGTCCATTTGATGTTTGATGTCTTAGGTAATTTAGTCACAAAATCCATCGTAATTCTTTCCCACTTCCATATTGGAATATCTGGTTGTATCAGCAGACCGGATGGTTTTTGATACTCTGCTTTAACTCTTTAACACGTTAAACACTTACTAACGTATTCTGCTATGATTGCCTTCATGTTAGGCCACCAATAGAGTTTCTTCAGATCTTGATACATCTTGTCGAAACCAGGATGTATAGAATACTTTGATTTATGAGACTCGTGCATAATCAAATCTCGTAAGTTACCATGGGCAGATAACCAACTACGATTTTTATCACAACGAATTCCATCTTGACGAACTTCAAATTCTTTATCCATTCCTCTTAATTTATCATCTCCTACATTCTCTACCGTAAGTGCTTCCTATTGCGCTTCGAGAAATTGGGTAGGTATCTTCGGGAAAAGAGTTATCATTAATGATCTAACTCATAACTGCTTAATACTCTCCTTTCGACTTAAAGCATCAGCTACTATATTGGCTTTACCTGGGTGATAACGAATTTCACAATCGTAATCAGCAAGTAACTCTAACCAACGTCGCTGTCTCATATTTAATTCCTTCTGATGAAGAATATATTGAAGACTTTTATGATCAGTAAATACTACACACTTCGTACCATAGAGGTAATGTCTCTAAATTTTAAGAGCAAATATCACCGCTCCTAGTTCTAGATCATGGGTAGTATAATTCTTCTCATTAGGTTTAAGTTGCCTTGATGCATAAGCAATAACTTTATTTCTTTGCATAAGCAGTGCTCCCATTCCTTGAATAGATGCATCACAGTAAACGATAAAGTCATCGTTACCTTCTGGTAATGCTAGGATAGGCGCTTCACACAACTTTCGCTTCAATAATTGAAAAGCTATCTCTTGACTATCTCCCCAGACAAACGGTTTGTTCTTCCGAGTCAATTCAGTCAAAGCTATAACAATTTTTTAAAAACCTTTGATAAATCTTCGGTAATACCCAACAAGTCCTAAAAATTGTCTTATTTCCGTAGGCGTACTAGGCTTACTCCAGTTCTTTACCGCTTCAATCTTTTCAGGATCCACACGAATACCTCGGCTATCAATGACATGTCCTAGGAATTGAACAACATCGATCCAAAATTCACACTTTGAGAACTTAGCATATAACTCCTCCTTCTTAAGTAATTCGAGAATTATACCAAGATGGTTGGCATGGTCTTCTCTACTACGAGAGTAGATAAGAATATCATTGATAAACACGATTACAAATTTATCCAAGTAAGGCTTACACACTTTGTTCATGAGGTCCATGAAAACAACTGGTGCATTAGTTAAACCAAAAGGCATCACTTGAAATTCATAATGTCCATATCGCGTCCTGAAAGCAGTTTTAGGAATATCCTCTTCCTTAACTCTCAGTTGATGATAACCTGAGCGTAAATCAATTTTTGAATATACACTCGATCCTTGGAGTTGATCAAATAAATCATCGATTCTAGGTATTGGGTAACGATTCTTTATAGTAAGTTTGATTAACTAACGATAATCGATACACATCCTAAAAGATCCATCTTTCTTTTTCACAAATAAGACTGGAGCTCCCCGCGGCGATATACTTGGTCTAATAAATCCTTGATTAGTTAGTTATTGGATTCGACTTAAAAGTTATCGCATTTCTGAAGATGCCAATCGATAAGGCGCTTTAGCAACTGGTGTTGCTCCTGGGATCAAATCGATTTGGAACTCAACTTGACGCTCAGGCGGCAAACCTGGTAATTCTTCGGGAAATACTTCGAGAAATTCTCTAACTATTGGAATATCTTATAATCGCTTCTCTTCTTTCTCCGTTTCCACTACTTGAACTAAGAAAACTTGACTACCTCGGGACACGTACTTATTTATCTTAAGGAACGATATGAGATTTAGTCTAGTCTTACTTCGCTCACCATAGACAATCAAAACTTTACCGTTAATAGGAATATCAACGGATTTCTCGTCACATAGAATTTTAGCATGGTATTTAGATAACCAGTCCATTCCAATGACTACGTCAACACTACCGAGCTTAATGGATATAAGGTCGATTTCAAAGGATTGACGTAATAAAGCAACGATACATCCTCAAATAATGGTATTAGTGCTAACTATTTTTTCGTTGGCCATTTCTATATCATACTTAGTATTCAAAGAATCAATCGGAATATCTAACTTAGCAGCAATTTTAACAGATATGAAACTTCTATCAGCTCCTGAGTCAAATATTACTTTAACCAGATGTTGATTTAGATGAAACATACCCGTAACTGTATTCTGCTCTTGATGAGTATCGTTCAACAAATAGGCTTTTCCTCTGCTATTGCTATCTTTACGACACTCATTCACCAAATGCCCTTTTCTCCGTAGTTTTGGCAAACTTTAGTTACAGGAATTTGGTTACTTCCAGTAGCTAATCCTTTATTTCTGCAGAATCTTGTCTGATATCCTATTTTTTCCACAGTTCTAACACTTGATAGTGCAAAATTTCTGTGTGATGTAGAGAACACTTTTGACAAAGGGGGTGTCTTCCATTATAACCATTGCTCGAATTTACAATATAAAATTTAGAAACATCTTTTCTTTTGTTCTGTTGCTGACGATTATTGCCTTGATTATAGTTGCGATAATTATTCTTCTGGAAATTACGATTAAAAGGAAAGTTCTTCCTATCATCAGACTTCCTCTTATTATTAACTGCCGCTTGTACATGATTATACCTTATCACTTGATCCATTAATCTTTGAGTAATGGTGATAACTTCCTCTAAGTTTTGGGGTTTAGAGGCGGTAACATTCTCTTCTATACTTCTTGGCTATCCTCCAATAAAAGCTTCCATCAATTTTTCAGTATTAGGCACCATATTAGGACATAATAATGCCAATTCCTGAAATCTTCGGATGTAAACTTTAAGATTATTCTCCTTCACTGCTAAATTATAGAATTTTTCCTCCATTATCCTAATCTCACTGCGAGGAAAATACTTCTTAATTAGCAGATTCTTGAATTCATTCCAGGGAGTCTGATAAGCTTGTTCTATCCCAATGGGTTGTGCATTAGCGTTCCACCAAGACAAAGCTTCTTCTATTAGCGTACCCGTATCAAATTTCACTTTAAAATCTTCAAAACAGTCACTGCGAACAAATACTGATTCAGTTCTCTCGAACCATCGAATAAGTCCAACAGCTCCTTCAGATCCTCTATAGTTAAAAGGCTGTCAGTTCATGAAATCTTTTTAAGTACATCTTTTCTCCACCAGAACTTCTCTCCTAGCAACATTTCCATTACTTGTACTAGCTACATTGGCAGCTTGTGCTTGCAAAGCTGCAGTCACACTCTCAGCAACCAATTGCCTTATTTCTTCAGGTGTCATATTTACTGTCGCAGATGTTGATGCTCTCGTATAAGCCATTCTACCAACATAATAACACTCAGATAAGAATGATATTTATTTTTAAATTTTCATACGTGGAGTATGGAATCAATTTAATATATCATAGAGTATTTCTAATTCTTTCGACCATTTCATATGTGAGGATTCATAATATAAATAACGATAAAAGTTTATAATTCTTTCATATATGAGGATTCATAATATGAATGCCGATAAAAGCTTAAATAAAATAACAACAATTTTTGAGAACAAACGCACACTTCTTTATTTGTGAACAACTTATCGTTTATATTTACACGATAAGCATCTCTGTTACATAAAGAAAAACTGTACATATCTTAAAAACTGATACTATATTTCTAAGCTTAATTCCTCATTTTGATATCCTTAATTCTGTCTAAAATATATCCGGAGTCATATTGTTGAGTTGTTTTAAGATCGTCGATGAGTAATTCTAAATTCAGCCCAGTCCTCGTAAGTCCTTCTTTCAGTTCATAATTTTCCTTTTCTTGTCTTATCATATTCATTTCATAAGCATGCATCCTTCTACTCAGTCTAATATTATGTCGTCGATTAACGTCCACTTTATATGCCAACTGACTAATATACTCTTCAATCTCCTCTCTTCCTCTGATCAAATTCCTAATATTCTTCTCCACTATTCTAAAAGCTTCAAGGGATATTTCATCAAGATAACTAGCAATTACGGATAATTGCTTGTCATGCTTTTCCATAATCCGTGCTCTAGAGTCTTCCTTAGTTTCATAAGGCTCTTCAAGAATTCGATTGGGAGACCGATAAATATCCTCAGGTAACAAAAAATGAGACGTAGGTGAAGGTACACTATCCATCACTTCAGTTTGATGTGAGAAATATTCTTGTACTTTAGAAGTATCGTAAAAAGACAAATTTGGGACACGCACATCTGTGAGAGATGGAGTGAACATCGGGATTTCTCTTTCATCATCGTCGGAAATGAGAATATAGGTGGAAGTAGACATCCGTGTAGTTTATATAATATCATAACATAAGATATTATATTAAAGGGATAAACAAAATCTTACACTGGTGCTGATGATGGCTGATGGTCTTGAATTTAAAATTTCAGTTATAGCTTAAGAAAACCTTATTCTCTATAACCATGAGCTCTGCATACCAATCTGTAACACCCCCATTTTACCTTATAGCAGCGGAAGCTAATTTGGGGTATTACTATCAAAGTACCATAGTAATAATAATAAAAAATGCTCAAAAATATTTTTATAAATATTTACGCTATCATTCATTTATTCTGAGATTAATAAAAATAAATGTACATAAATGTACATCATAGGTTTTCCCAAAGATCTAGTTTTTATTTTCTAGAATGATAACTTTATTCAAGACACCATCATCCACAGCCCGCCAGTCCTCATTCACCTGAAATATATGCCTTAAAGTCAACATAATAGTTGAGTGAATTCATAGGTTTTAAACAATATTTGAATACAAGTACGACTCTAGGGATACATTATTATACACCCAACTTTTTAAATTTATTGATTCTTATTGCAGTAGCTCATGACCCCATGACTAGACATTATCAAGAAAAACCCAACAAATTTGCCCTTAAGTAGGAAGTTTGCCAGAATATCCTAAATTAGCAAAATAAAGCATATCTGTTTAGCCTAGGTAGGAACCATTAGTTGCTAGCAAGTGTGGCTTGCCCAAATAAGAGATGTCAATCTCCAATAGTACTATTCACAATATTAGCTCTCATTAAATGGTTAGCAGTCCACGCTTAAAAAGGAACTTAACGACAACAAGTAAACGTAGTGTCAATAATCATATAGGCAACATACAAAAACACTTGTATTCTTGTTTTAGCATTTATCCCCCTCACAAGTTTTCAAACCATTTATAAAACTTTCAAAATTGAGGCTATGAACTCACCTTAGCCTAAAAAATCTTGAATTATTCAGTTATACCCAATCACAACCTTCTCACAATATGTGGTCATATAATACATAAGCATGAGTTTCTTACTTGAAATGTCAAATACTTGTTGTCTAGTTTTATGTATTATTCACCTTTTTAGGCTTCCCAAGGATAAACAATATCATTTTTGTTTTGATCAAAGAAAGCGACGTGTTGTGAGATCAAAATCATATCTCGACCGTTATATTATGGTGTGCCGTCAAGATGTTGTTTTTCCGGCGCATCCACAACTACTTCAAATACTAGCTGACCAACTTTTACAACAGGAAAAACACGACTAAAACTAAACAAAAAAACCCTAGATGTGTTTTATCCATCTAGAATCCGTGAACACACATTTTCTATGGATTCTAGGTGGTCTATATGGACTGGAAATGAATTTTCCGATTTTTTCTTAGGTTTGGATGATTTTGGTCGGTTTCAACATTTTTGGTCGTTTTGGCTGCTTTGATCAGTTTTTGACCGGCTAAGTCGCTTTTGACCAAGGGTCATTGAGATAAAACGTACTCTTTGTTTCAAGCTTTCATTTGCTTAGTATTGGTCTTGAAACGGAGGCGTGTAGCAAATGTTATGGCCTTTTTATTGCAGCCCATTTTTTTTTATAATTTCGATCAAAATCTGTTTTTGTGTGTTAGCGATTATATTTGGCACTCTATTTCTTTATAATATGGAAATAGTAAAACTAACTCCCTTTAGTATGTTTTTGTATATGTATGTTTATTATGTGAAGTCGAAGCACAATAGATTGTTAGTAACTGTACAAATACATAAACAAAGAAAGAAAAGTGACTTTAATGTGAATCCAAGAGCAAAGATCAACAAAATAAATTCCAATCATACTGGTTAGGAGGTTTAACTAGATAATAAATTTAATAAATAGCTCGACATTCAAATAGAATAAAATGTTGAATCGAATATTTCAAAGCCATATAATACATAAGCATGAGTTTCTTACATGAAATGTCAAATACTTATTGTCTAGTTTTGTGTATTATTCACCTTTTTAGGCTTCCCAAGGATAAAAAATATCATTTTTGTTTTGATCAAAGAAAGCGACGTGTTGTTAGATCAATAACATATCTCGACCGTTATATTATGGTGTGCCGTCGAGATGTTGTTTGTCCGGCGCATCCACAACTACTTCAAATACTAGCTGACCAACTTTTACACCAGGAAAAACACGACTAAAACTAAACAAAAAAAACCCTAGGTCTGTTTTATCCATCTAGAATCTGTTCAAACACATTTTCCACGGATTCTATGTGGTCTATATGGACTGGAAATGAATTCTCCGGTTTTCTCTTAGGTTTGGATGATTTTTGGGCGGTTTCGGTATTTTTGGTCGTTTTGATCAGTTTTCGACCGGCTAATTCGCTTTTGAACAAGGGTCGTTGAGATAAAACGTACTCCTTGTTCCAAGCTTTCATTTGCTTAGTCGTGGTCTTGAAACGGAGGCGTGTAGCAAATGTTATGGCATTTTTATTGCAACCCATTTTTTCTGATAATTTCGATCTAAATATGTTTTTGTGTGTTAGCGATTATGTTTAGCACTCTATTTCTTTATAGTATGGAATTAGTAAAAATAACTCCCTTTAGTATGGTTTTGTATATGTATGTTTATTATGTGAAGTCGAAGCATAATAGATTGTAAGTAACTCTACAAATACATACACAAATAAAGAAAGAAAAGTGAGTTTAATGTGAATCCAAGAGCAAAGATCAACAAAATAAACTCCAATCATACTGGTTAGGAGGTTTAACTAAATAATACAT
Organism: Glebionis coronaria; assembly: GCA_025667525.1. NCBI lineage: Eukaryota > Viridiplantae > Streptophyta > Magnoliopsida > Asterales > Asteraceae > Glebionis > Glebionis coronaria. Next base: position 377,819 of record JANFOE010000383.1, on the reverse strand, counting down.
TTAATAAATAGCTCGCCATTCAAATAGAATAAAACGTTGAATCGAATATTTCAAAGTCATATAATACGTAAGTGTGACACCCCGGGTTGGGTCAAAATCACCAGAATTATCAATTGGAATGTCACAAGGGTGGATCGATAGCATATAATGCATAGAGCATAGGATAAGAGAGCATAGTGTGAGTGAGAGAGTCGATACGCTCATGGATGGTAGTGTACCCCAATTGGAATGTCACAAGGGTGGATCGATAGCATATAGTGCATAGAGCATAGTGTGAGTGAGAGAGTCGATACGCTCATGGATGGCAGTGTACCCCTATTGGCCTGCTGTCAACAGGCTGCGAACGTCTGATATGTCCTGCTCCATGCGTGCGGCCAGTGCGGTGATCTGGGCTTGGACAGGATCAACATGTCCTGCCTCGGAAACCTCCCCGACCTCGAAAGTGGAGTCGGGTATAGCCTCATACCTCCTCTTTCGATAAAGTGGAGACTCGGGAAAGTAGCCCGGTGGTAATGATGATGGTGCAAGAGATGGTAGGTCAGGAGACACCCGGTCCTCCTCCATAGTGGTGGGGACCAGTATAGCTGATGCTGGGGCAGAAAGAGAGTCATCCGGAAATACAAATCTGATAGTCCGGTCGTCCTCTGAATCCGAGGCCGATAGCCATCCTCACTGTACTGATCGTGGCGACAGAGAGATAGCTGGAACAGGGGCTACCTCGGGTAGGAGAGTCGGAGGTGCAATAGGTGGAGTCATGATACTATGAAAATAGTATTATTTTAAATTTGAAGTAAGTATAAGCTTACAAACAAAAGAAGAATTATTTTTGGTTACAAGTTTATGAAGTATACCCTTTTAAACAAACATCGTTATGTTTTAAGGTTATATATTAATATTTATATAATCATTTAACCAGATTATTAATAATTAATGCACACTTAGCTCACATAACACACATATATGCCCTACGATCTACATGCTTAACTAATATGGTCCCAAAAAAAATCCCCAAAAGATTTTTGTAAAGTTATAGTCCAGTTCTAGATAAAAGAAAAATTATTTTATTTCTATTTTATTTAAAAATTTATCTGGTTCTCTATAACTAATGCTCTGATACCATTCTCCGTGACACCCCGGGTTGGGTCAAAATCAGCGGAATTATCAATTGGAATGTCACAAGGGTGGATCGATAACATATAGTGCATAGAGCATAGGATAAGAGATTATCCAAAATATATTACATGAACATTGTACAAATTTATAAAAATTGTCTTCAACATGATAAAAGTAAATTGTTTATTTATACCAAATAGTACCCCTGATGAGTCCTACAATGCAGATATATATGATGCTTGAGTCCGTGCACACACCACGTATTAACTTCATTTTCCTGAGAAAAACATGCTTAGAGGGTCAACATAAAGTTGGTGAATTTACAGGTTAAATAAAATTAGTTTGGACATATATCAATCATAATAGTAACAATGCACAAAGCATTATTACTTAAAAAGTAGATTACATTTTCTATTGCTCAAAGCTGAAGCTTAACTTTCCATAGTCCTCAACAGATGAGAACTCGGTGTCTTACAAAAAGACACCCAACCCAGTTCCAACATGGTATACATCTGTTGTCCCGGCCAAGGCACAGTGAGCATGACTCACCCAGATGGGGATTGTCAGTCCCAAATAGATCTATTTATAACATTCGAGCAATTTGCAATAACTTAACAGTTTCTACAATAGGCAATCGTAATCAAAGTTTATACAATTCAATTATGTCCAATAAAAATAGTTGCATATTATCTCCCCCGTAGAGGAAAGTTTATCAATAGTTTATATGAGGCTGTAAACTCACCTTGGAGTTTGTAATAGCTGTATAATAAAGATATCCAAGTAATGCTCACGCCACAGTCTACTGCCTAATTAAATAGTACAGTCTTAATAAATATTATAAGAAAACGTATGTGTATGCTTATATAGTTTCTAATCAGTTTTTATTACTGCTACATTGTTTATTTAAATGACTGTAATACAAGTATTAATAATATCCATTTAAACTTGTAATTAAGTTTCTTCTTTAAGTAAAATAAAATGTTTTACTTATAATATTTGTATACGTACTTGCATTCAATTTATTTAACGTTTATATAATTTCATTTCATAAAAGTATATAAGTACATGTATTTAATTATACATATCGATATTGTTTATACAATTTATTTTATAAAGCAAAATATAAATATTTTATTTTTGTAAAGTAAAATATAAATATTTTATTTAACTTTAAAGATCCCAAAATTTTTCTAACATTTATAAAATAATTTATAAATTACAAGTTTAAGAATTTACAACTTAAATCCTTATGGTTTAGGTTTTATTTAAGTTTTATAGGGTTTGTTTATGTTTCGGAATATTGCAAAACTAGTCCCTCCATATTTTAAGTAGAGTAAAACTTTTGGATTTTTCATCTTTAGTACCTATGGCTTGTTATACTTTCGGGTTATGGCAGAATTAGTCCTTCTAGTTATAACTAGGTTTTGTAACTTTCATAAAATGGCAAAAATAGTCCCTAGGGCTTTTTTATGTTTCGGCTTATTACAAAAGTGGTCCTTAGGTTTATAAAATGACAAAACAACTTTTAGAAACTTTCAGAAATGGTCCTTAGGGTTTAATATGCCACGGATGGCATTTATTAAACCCTAGACTTTCGGATAATTACATTTTTAGTCATTGTGTTTAATAGTTTATCAAAACAAGTTTCAAATGTTACGGTTTTAGTCCTTAAGTTTTATAAATTGTCATTTTAGTCCAAAATGCTTCATAAGTTATATTTTTGTTATAAAAACTTTATTTAAATATTCAAAATATTAAATGGGCTCATTAAATGGTCCAAAAGACTATTAGGCTATTTAATGGGCCTCAACATTTTCTTAAGTCCATTAAGATACTAAGATTAGCTAAATGGGTATTCAAAACATTCAATGGGCCTAGTGGGCCCTATTAGTTCTTGGGCTAATGTTGCATGGGCTTGATTAGTCCATTAATACATTTATGCAAGTAATAATCTAGGTTTTCTTATAAGATTATCATTTGCTTATCCAAATTAAGTTATAAACCCTAATCAAAAGGGTATAACCCACGACTTGCTTTATTTGATATACCAAATGAGATTAAAATTTGTTTCAAGTTTGCATGTAGGTTATAAGCCCTAATATGAGATTATGACTCACGACTATATTATTTATGGCTTATTAAGATAAGTCAAGACTTGTTACTTGGTTGCATGTAATTATAAGAGTCCCAATATGAGATCTAAACTATGTACAAACCTAGAAGCCAATCATAAGTCCATACACATACATATATATAGCCCACAGCTATAAATTAAATCTTGGGATTTCCAAGATGAGATTTTAGCTAGTTATATGATTATAATTATTTATAAAGTCCAAACATAATTATCTAGATTTATTACATGTTTCCAAGGTTATCATAAATCCCAAAAATGTAACATATAGCCCACGGCTATATTGTTTTTCCCCATATGTTATTATAAGATTTTTGTGCTTGTTACATAATTATTAAGTTAGGTTAAGGTCTTAACACAAGATCTAGGTCTAACATAGACATACATGTACATTTTAAATCCATCGAAGGATATTCATAGCCCACGGCTATAGTTTTACATACAAGGTGTTTTGGTGATTTTTAGTAGTTCAATATATGTAGGTAAACACATATCCCATTATTTAAAACTACAATATATTCGGATGGAGTACAATAAGCTAAAAATCAAATAAGCACTTTAACCAAAAATTAAACCAAAACACCAATAAGAAGAACAAAATAAGCTATGAATTTAAAAACTTTCAAGATACCAAATAAGCAAAATTTATAAATTGAACTAAAAGAAAAAGATTAAACTTTAAAAAGATGAAACTTTTAAAAACACTTAAATGAAAATAAGCTAGACACAAAATAAGCAAAAAGAACAAAAAGATAAGACCATGAATCGAATGAAATTGATAATAACAAAAAGATAAGAACTTATATCAAAATAAGCATAAAGATGAAAACTTTAAGATTAATAAAAAAACAATAGATTTTTAAAACAAGAAGAGAAGAATGAGAATGATTATGACAAACTTGAAATTAAAGATGAAGATTGAAGATTCAAATACAATATTAAAGTGAAAAGCTTAAAACTTTAAAGAAAAACTAGAGAGAGAAAGTAAAAAAACTAGAGAGAGAAAATAAAAACACCTACTCCTACTCTTAAACTAATCTACTCCTCATTTTCTAATACTCCAAAATGAAGGAATGGAAGACTATTTATAGGAGGAGGGGGAGTTGTTGTTGCTTTTTTTTTTCTCTTATCTTTTCGTCTTTTAATTTCTTCGTCTTTCTCGACTTTGTCTTGGGATTTGTCGAATAAAATGAACTCGTCTTTTAAACTTCTTCTTTTATTAGACTTGGTTCTTCGACTTTGTTAAAATTTCGTCTTTAGACTTTTTCTTCGATAAATCTTCATAATAGGCCTTTGACTTCCGTTCTTTTTGCACTCTTGATCTTTTGACTTCGTCTTTTGTCTTTTTCTTCGATAAAAGCCCGTGAAAGCCCGTGTTTTCTTCCTTTTTCATCTTTTGGTCCTAAAACACAATAAAAACACAAACCACGCATAATTCCGACATTTACGACATAAAATACACGTTTGGCTTGGTTATTATTATAATTAAGTGGTAAAAGGATAAGTGTTTTCACACTTATTAGGAGTATATATAGTCCACCCACATGCGGGCTTTAATGGGCTATATATTAGGCCGGGATTGTCTTTTGGACTTTAAGTAGTTTAAATCCAAGCCCGTAAACCACGACTAATTAACTAACTATTACTCCCTCCGTCCCTAAATAAGTGTCCACTTTGAATTTTTGCGGTCTTTCTTATTCAATTTTGACCGTAAATATTGTTTTTTTTGTGTTATACAATAGTTGATGAAAATTATATCAATGAAAAATTCGTTTAAAACTCGATCCATTCATATATTTTGCATCGAGTATTATATAACACAAACATAAATATTTACGGTCAAATTTGAATAAGAAAGACCAAAAAAGTCAAAGTGGACACTTATTTAGGGACGGAGGGAGTACAACGTTCTAATAAATGTTACAATAATAAACTATGACCGAGAATTCTTGTTTGACTCAATATTTTGAGGCTAACAGAATCATCATTTTATTCAAACTTACGAGCAAATAACAACGTAGCTCAGGAAAAAGGATCTTGTATTCAAACTGATTTTTAAACCTATGAATTCAACCAACCTTTGTGTCGACTTTAAGCATATATTTCAGATAATTCCGGCTGATAGCATGGAGCAGCACAAGGAAGGCATGAAGAGGCACAAGCTTGAAATTATTAACCTAGATTTTGGGAACCTCATATTCTAAAACTCTGATTTTTTCAATGAAATATAAAGAAAGTTGATTTCATCACTCTTTTGAGTTGTTATCTATCATTATGACTTGTGTTCTATGAAGTAATACCCAGATTAATGATTCGCTGCATAAAGCTAAAATGGGGGTGTTACACCCGCCATCAAATACTCAAGGTAGTTTGAAGTTGGGGTCCCACAGATGGCGCGAAAATGTTGATGCTAATATCTTCCGGTATGGCCTACGGGACAAAACACCTTCCACGTAAGCGGGACAATAGTGATGCACCTACACACAAGAGACAACACATGTTAACTCGCCCCGGGGGTTATACCAGGACCAAGATCTGATGTGAGAATAAGTATATAGAATAAGGTATGAAGTGTGGTATAAGTTGTACTGTCAGAGCATTCAATGTGTGTGATAATAAATGTGAAAGACTATTTATAGGGGACTGTAGATACCTGTTGATGTGACTGTTCATACCTGCAACCTTTCCCTAAACGGGTCTGGGTGATCCTTGGTTCTGACACTGTTTCCTTTCCTCTTTGAGTTTGTGCCAAGACTCTAAGTGGGACCTAAGACCACATGACGTTATTATGCATTTATTGGGTACATTTTAGTTAAAAAAAAGTTTGAGTACTATTTAAAATCTATACTACATATTAAAAGAAAACACCTTTTATTGTTAGAAATGTTGAAAAATCAACTTACAACATTATATGCATAATGTACAAATATAAACATAATTAGAAATCAGTTAAAGCATAAAAAAACATAATTTAATACTCATATTAAAACTAATAAATACATAATAACTAATACACACTTTCAAATAAATATAATTAATACTAATTAATATATAATTAATATACCTCATTACTTAAAAATATAAGTAAATATTCACAGTGTACAACAACTAGCAGGGTACCCGCGCGATGCGGCGGCGGGTACCCTGTGACTAAATTCTCTAATGGACAAATATAATATGATTATTTATTTTTTAGCACTAACTTCTGAATAACGATAAATCTCATTCAAAAATACAAATTTTGATCGAGTTATATTATTACATGTGGCATATATGCAATATATATGAATATATACTATTACTTTATTTTAGAACTCATTTAAGTAATGATGGAACCATATTTATTATTCTCACTAATCCATAATGTACAACATATCTGTTGTTCCTAATTTATAGTAGATTAAACAAGAAAATAGATGAAGAAGATAGATGAATTCTAGAGAGAGAAAGTAGAGAGAATGGTGAAACTTTGGAAATATTATATTAGAGAGAGAATAACAATGAACCAACCACCCTTCCTAACATGCTAGGAAGGGTATTTATAGTCCCCCTACATGTGGGCTTGTTTATGGACTACACTAATGGGTCGGGCTTTCCTTTAGGCTTTAGTTACTTATGAATGAACTTTAGCTTAAAGTTGAGCCCGTAAAACACGACTAACCTACTACCTATTACAACTTTCTAAAATACGATACATAATAAACCTATGACCGATCATTTATGTTTGACTCAATATTTTGAGGCTAACAATCTCCCCCAATGAGAAACCTTGGTCATTTAGGAAATTTGTAGAGATTACTAATCTCGCCATAAATGAGTCTTGAACGTGTAATAGTAGTCTTGTTCCTTCATGTTGTGATCTTTGAGCCTTTGTCGTTGTCTTTCGACTTTGTCTTTAAGTTTGAGATCTTCAAATCATCCTTTATTTGTCTTTGCCATCTTGCGATCTTGTGTCTTTACCCACATGCTCACACTATAACTGTTGAATAAGTCTTTAGGCATGAGTATGTGGTTTCGAATCTTTGACTTTGTTGAGTACACCGTAACGCCACCTTCTTGAGACAAAACATAGACACAGACTGAATGGCTTTGACATTCGTCCTAAATCGGTAGCGTTTTACCTCCGGTCGATGAAGACCGTTATACGATATTAAATATCGTACCCGTGATAGATAGATTCACTTAAGAATCTCCTTGACAGGGTTTAGCGGTTGTACTAGCCGTTCTCTTTACTCGACCGTCTCAAAGCAAGACTGCAAACATAAAGAGTGAATCAACTGGATAGATATCCGCTTGATTAAAGTCGTCAATTCAGATTCTTGGAACAAGTTTGATTCATAAAGAATCTCGCAAGTCACCTACCGTAGCGCTGTTTGATGTTGACGCTAGAAGGATTTCCATTCGTCACTGTGAATATTAATAAATATCACTCTGAATGTTCTGGCTAGACCATAAAGATATTGCGTAGAAACCTGAAACGAGTTTGAATCAATTTAGAATCAAACCACTGTTGCTTTTCAGTTTTACATATGTTTAATTCATAAAGAATCTTACACATGACCTACCACAGTGCTGTTTGATGTTAACACTGGAAGGATCTCCACTCATCATTCTGAATACTAAGTAGTATCACTCTTAGTGTTCTAGCAATATCGCAAGGATATAGCGTAGGACTCTCTTGATCGTCATCCGTGTGTCCTAACGAGATTTGATTTATCTCTTGGCTCTAGACTCGATTTGTACACTTTTAGTGGTCGGAGGCTGGAGCAGATGCCACCTATTCAATATCAACTATCTCAAAGTGAGAAAGTCAATAGAAGTCATGTTGTTCTTCGTGACAATAAAACAAACTTCTTTTGAGAGAAGCCTGAGTCAGCTGGGTAAGGGTTGTGCATTACATCACTGGGTCCATGATGCGTTGTCTTCATGATGTGTTGACCCGGTTTCTGCCTAAGTTGTATGGAGGGCTTCTTTGTTTACACCCTTTATCCTTACATATCTTTTTCATTCTTCAACCCCTTCAATGCTTACCAAGACATCATTTACTAGCACCTTGTTGTGATTGTTCCAGTGCTAGCTTCAGTACTTAGTCGGTATTCAACTACGTTCAGATTCTACTCCATCTTTCCTAAGGACTTCTAATAATCTATTGGATTGTCCCTAGGAAGATCCCTCCGGTTCTGGTTGGATCATAGGACTTAAACCTAACCACCCTTTTGACACCAATAACGTCGTGGATTAAAGATGCTGTGGGTTTTTGATCGTAACCATCAGTGCTTGAGTCTTTAGATCACATTTTCTCCCCTATCTCTAATATATAAAATCTTTTGATATTAGAGATACCAAATTATGCAAAATATCAAAAGATTTTATATATCAAAAGATTTTATATATTAGATTTTATATATTAGAGATATATCAAAAGATTTTATATGCTAGGGTAGGCCATGTTCATTATCTCAAGAACGTCTCTCGAGATATGAAGTATGAAGTACATGCCAAATATCGGCCCGAGAAAGGTCTCAAATCGTGAAGCGAGTTATGCCAAGATATGAACTTTTTGATATCCCGAGAAGTAGTTTTAAGAGATTTTGTCCTTTAGCTAACTATTGATCAAATCGTCCTACTTTGCTTTCAGCCTAAATAAACTATCGAAATAAGTCCAAAAATGCATCTTCATGATCATTCTAAGACAAAAATAAAATATAAGAGATACACCTAGGAATAAGGGAGTTTAAGCATATAATTAAGCCATGTGTGTAAGTGTTTGATTTGCTAACTTATAATAACAATGATCTCGTTTTTAAGCTTAGTTTGGGGAACGTGAAACTTGAGGGTGATAAATCTTCGCAGCACCAAAGCCCTAATGTAAGTCCTTGATCTCTTTGCAAGTTATTTCCATGTAGCTATTTTCAAGTGAAAATGGTTTTCTATCCTTTTGTTTCCTTTAAAGTTTTAATTTCTCTTGGTACTTTAATTTTTGTTTTAGTAGTATGTTAATAAGGCCAAGGTTGATTGATTATGAGAAAAGTGTTAACTTGCTTTATCACTAAGCATTGCATGAGGGCATGGCAATGGTTAAGTGTAGGGGATTTGATAGGTGTGAAAACGCCCATCCTTTTACCACTTATAACTGGCTAAAACGAGACCAAAACGCGTGTTTAATATCATTTGTTTGGAATTATGCGTGGTTTTTGTGTTTATTGTGTTTTCAGAGCCAACCGGATGGATATTGGAGAAAACATGGGATTGCACGGGATTTATCGAAGAAAAAGACTCAAGACGAAGTCTATTGTCCAAGTGATGCAAAAGATTTGAAGTCAATGGGCCTATTTGAAGATTTATCGAAGAAAAGGACCAAAGATGGAAGATTTACATATGTCGAAGGAACTCAAGTCTATTAAACGAAGAAATTAAAAGACGAGTTGAATTTAATTGTCGACAAATCCCGAATCAGAATCGAAAACGTCAACTTTTCTGAAAAGACAAGAAGACAACAAGAGAGGAAGAAAGCCCACTTCACCAACCAACCACTAGCCTATATAAGGACAAACCCCTCACACATTTTGAGCTAGTTTTCATTTTCCCAGTTTCTTTCTTTTCTTTCGTAGGAAGCCAACACCATTAAGGTGTTGGTGATTTTTCATTATTGTTAAATCTTTAATTTTGTAAGTGTTCAATCTTTCCTTTTGTCTACTTTACATTAATCTATCAATATAATCCTTCCATTAATCTTGTTCATCTTCATCTTTTTGATTCTAAGCTTAAAGTTCTTATTTGGTTGATTTGATCTTCAAAAGTTATTGGGTTTTGTGTTTTTATTGTTGGGATTTGATGTTTATGGTTAGTAGATGATTGGTGATTAGTTTTGTTTAAGTTTTGGTTAAAATCTTGGTTGATTTTTGGTAAAATCGTCTTTCCCTGTTTTTTGTGTGCTACTGTTCTTCGTCCCCAGATTCCGCATCAGAGTTCCTCACCCGGAATATTCAATATTCCGGATCAGTTACTTATTCCGAGTAAAGCATTGTTCATTTTTATTCGGAACCAATATTGTCCATCCGGAATATTTTATATTCCGGATCAAGCCTTTCATCCGGAATAATCATTTATTCCGGATCAAGCATTTATTCCGCATAAGCAAATCATTCCGCATGAGCATCTTATTCCGCATGAGATAATTATTCCGCATGAGCATCTTATTCCGCATGAGATAATTATTCCGCATGAGCAAATTATTCCGCATGAGATTATTATTCCGCATGAGCCATTTATTTCGCATGAGCAAATTATTCCGCATGAGATGATTATTCCGCATGAGCCATTTATTCCGAATGAGCATCTTATTCCGCATGAAGATTTATTCCGCATAAGTGTATTATTCTGCATGAGTAAGATATTCCACATGAAGGAGTTTTGTCTGATTTATTCCGAATGAAGGCTATATTCCGAATCAAGCAAGTTTTCAGTGAGGTTATTCTACTGTTTAATCGTTTAAGTGTTTAATTTTAATTCAAGTTTTATTTCACTAACTGTTTTTGGTTTAAATCTTTATTTACTTCATTCATTTACCTTTTTAGTAGAATAGAAAACCAAACCCCCTATTTGTCACCAAGAACAACTATTCCACTTTGAGCTGTGATCAATTCGAGAAGATTCCGAGACTTAATATTGAAGCCAATGAAAATCATTGTATCAAAGACTCGAATAGAGGATTGTTGTAGATGACAAAATCATCGAGCACATTAATCATATTCGCAGATTCTCGTCCATAGGATTTGCTTGTAAGCTTCCCCATTTTAAAAACTTGTGCATCATCCCCGACCCTTAAAATTAACTCACCTTCGGCAACATCAACTAGAGCTCTTCCGGTTCTCAAGAATGGCCGACCAAGTATTAAAGGAATACGAGGGTCCATATCATAATCAACAACCACAAAGTCGACCGGAAAAGTAAAGGTGCCAACTTCAATGAACACATCTTCGGCAATACCAACGGGGTAAGCGAGAGTGCGATTTGCAAGTTCAAGGGTCATCTTTGTTGGAGTAAGGTCGGGTAATGATAGTGTTTTCCAAACAATCAAAGGCATAAGACTAATACTGGCGCCGAGATCAGCTAGGGCAGTAAATTCTTTGTTTTTGTTAAAAAATGCAAGGCAACACAAAACGACCGGGATCTCCAAGTTTTTTCGGAAGTTCTTTAAGAATAACTGCAGAACAGTTTTCATTTAAGCGTGTGTTGGCGAGCTCAATCAACTTCTCCTTCTTGTTAAGCAATTCCTTGAATGCTTTGACAAATTTCGGCATATGGACAAGTGCTTCAACAAGGCTAATGTTGAAAGTCATTTGAGAGATCATCTTCAAATAGTTCGACACTTGAATGTCATCCTTGGTGTGTATTTTGGCCTTGCCGAGCCGTGAAGGATAAGGGGTATTGGGGTTAGGTGGTGAAGGTGTAGGTGTAACAGGTAAAGGTTGAGATGTTGAAGGGTTCTTCTTGGGAACATCGTCATGACGAGGCGGAGACGGTAATGGTGTACTAATACTAGGTGTAGGAGGAGTAGGGATAAATGGTGGTGGAGGAGGTGTAGATGATGAGGGCGGGATAGGTGGTCCTACTATGGTTACTCCACTACGGGTGGTAATAGCACTCACATTCGCTCGCGGATTGGTGACGGTTTTTGAAGGTAGAGAACTCGAAGTAGAAGGTTGAGTTGTGGGCAAGAAACTAGCCAACATATTCTTCAAATCATTCGTTTGATTGCTGAAGGAGGATTGAATATTATCTCAAAGCTCGGATCGAATGTCATTCCATATCCCCTGAAAAATTGATAATTTGGCTCTGCAGATTCTTGATTTGCTCACCTTGGGTTCTCATCAAAGCTTCAACATCTTGATTGATGGGTGGCTTTTGTTGAGCGGGTGGGTGATAAGGATTAGAAGCTCTAGGTGGGATTTGGTTGCTTTTATTGTAATTTTTGTTGGGATTTTGGTTTTGAGGAGAAAAACCGGGTGAAAGGTAGTTGTTTGATCGGTAACTCAACAAATTTCTATCCCTTGAGGTCGAGCTTGGTAACTTTCCGGTGAATAATTACCATAGGCTGCATACACGTTTTTCGGATTTCCTTGAGTAGAAGGACAATCAGTGTATGAGTGAGGACTGCTACATGTCTCACAAGGATTGGCTACTGCTTTAACTTGTTGTTGTTGTTGGTTTGTAGCGAGGAGCAAGATATTTTTGTTCATTTCAGTCATCATGCGGGTGAATTCAGTCATGTCGGGGTTTGCTGAAGTAGAGGAAACATTGACTCTCGGGTTGTTCCTTGAAGAAGCGGAGGAATCCCAGTTTTTGTGGTGAGTAGTCATGTTCTTAATAAGCTCTCTACACTCCTCGGGTCTCCTTTTCATAAATGTGCCACCGACGACTGCATTAATCGTATCACGATCTCGAAAAGTCAAACCGTTGTAGAAAGTATCAATTAAGGTCACAGGGAGCATGTTGTGGTTTGGACAACGATCTATCAAAACATTATATCTTTCCCAAGCATCAAAAAGAGATTCATCGGGTTCTTGCATGAAACCGCTGATTTGATTGCGAAGGCTCGTGACCATGGATGGTGGAAAGTAGCGCGACAAAAAGCGTTGAGTCATGTCATCCCAAGTATGAATTGAATTCTTCGGGAGACGATCAAACCGTTTCTCGGCGTGGTGTGATAAAGTATGTGGGAAGAGTTGAAGGCGTAGAACATCCATTGTGGCACCGGGCAACTTCATGCTTTGGGTAACAGTAATGAACTTGTCGAGGTGTTTGTTGGCATCATCATCAGGCATTCCTCGAAAAGGATTTGTTTGCACTTGCTGAATCATGTGGTGCTTCAACGAAAACTCCAGAGCCGTGATTTGCATCGGCGCAATCGGTCCTCCTCGTCCAAACATGGTAGGTTGACAAAGCTCCTCCATTGTCCGAAGATCGGGCTGTGGAAGAACATTATTGTTGTTATTATTGAGGTGCGGTGGATTATTGTTGTTGTTCACACCTGCCATATCTAAATCTTCTCGAGTCTCGGGCTCTTGATAATTAGAAGATCTAGTACGCATACACCTACAAAGGCAAAAGAAAAGATACCAAACACAAAGAGAATATATATACACAATAAAAATAAAATAAAATCTTTTTGGATTTTTGAAATTTTTTTAATTTTTATGGATTTTTTAACAATTTTTTTAATTTTTATGGTTTTTTGAATTTTTTAAGCAAGAAAATAACGCTCACAAGTGAACGGATCCCAAAAAGCAAGGCGTCTCTCACAGAAAACCGTTAATCTTTACGAAAAGAGCCGGCAGCGGCGCCATTTGATACAAAGTTTTAGTTATAAAAATTGTTCGTTGAAATCGGTCTAATCAAATTGATCCTGGTTAACTATGTGACTCAGTCGTTCTTTGGTGAAAAAAATAGTTGTGTCGTTGTAGTAAAATTAAATGTGCAAGACTTAAAAGTAAATGACGTTAATTTAAATCAAACACTAATTTAAAATAAATGGCGAGAAATTAAAGCGCGACGAAAAGTAAAAGGCACTAAAAGTAAATGACGCAAACTTAAATCTATCTAAGGCAAACTTAAAACGCAACTAAAACTTAAAATAAGGCAAGGCTAAAATAAATCTAAGGCAATTAAACTTAAAGTGAGACTAAGAAAAAGGCGAGAAAAGTAAAGCTTGAAAATTAAAAATTAAAAACAAAAACTAAAAAGAACCTGAAAACAGCTCATTCGGAATAATCCTTCGTTCGGAATAATCACTCATCCGGAATGTCACCTTCGTTCGGAATGATTCTCCTTCACTCGGAATATTTACCAAAATCCTTGATCCGGAACAAATTCTCTATTCGGAATATGTCACTTATCCGGAATAAATCCTTCGTTCGGAACTTTTACTGATTCGGAACTTCCTAAACAAAAGCCTTGATTCGGAACTTCTTGATTCGGAACCCTTGGTTCGGAACTTAATGATTCGGAACTTTTAAATGTTCCGAATGAAACACCTCTTCCACTGATCCGGAATACTTCCGAATGAACAAGCTTGATTCGGAATTTTGAATGTTCCGAATGAAGGTGTTGATCCGGAATAATTAATTATTCCGAATAAAACTCCTTGGTTCGGAACTTCTTCTTGGTTCGGAACTTCTACTGGTTCGGAATAGGTTCCGAATGAACAAGCCTTGATTCGGAACTTTGAATGTTCCGAATGAAGGTGTTGATCCGGAAGAAATTGTCTTGATCTGGAACTTTACCTGGGAATCAGATAGCAGCGAAGAACACGCAAGAAAGGAAAAAGCACGAATCTAAACAAATACTAATCAAATCAACCAAAAGATTAAATCAAACTAAACAAATAACATCAACTAATCATAAACAAACAATCCAAAACAATAAAACTAACAATAATGATCAAAATAATCAAAACCCACTTTAATCAAATCAATAAAATAAGAACATGAACATGAACAATAAACATAAAGATTAAAGATTAAAGAAAGGTAGATAGGAGATTAACAAGAAAAAGTAAAGATTGACAAGGATTAAAAGAAAACTTACTTGAAATTAAAGGTATTTAAGGTGCAAGACAATTAAGGTAAATGACATGTAATTAAATGACAAGGAAAGTAAAAATGGAAGACCTAATTGTCACTATTAGCCAACAAGAATGAAATGTAAATCCTAATGACTATTTATAGGGAGAATTATGGAGTGCTTAGGAAGCTTCCTCCCCTCTTTCTTCTTTTCCTTAATTGCACACTTAAGTCCTTCTCTTCTTAATCTTTTGTTAATCTTGGACTTTAATGACTTTGTCTCGGGATTTCTTTGAACTCGTCTTGTAATTCTTCAATATATTAGACTTGAGTTCTTCGGCTTTTAGTAAACTTCCGTCTTTTGACTTTTTCTTCGATAAATCTTCAGAATTGGTCTTGGACTTCCGTTCTTTTTGCACTCTTGACTTCTTGACTTCGTCTTTCGTCTTTTTCTTCGATAAAAGCCCGTGAATGCCCGTGTTTTCTCCACTTTTCACCTTTCCGTCCTAAATCACAACAAAAACACAAACCACGCATAATTCCGACATAAATGACATAATATACACGTTTTGGCTCAGTTATTATTGTAATTAAGTGGTAAAAAGGATGGGTGTTAACACACCTATCAACTCTTCTTGAGAGGTATTTTCGACTTGAAACGAGTTCACATTGATCTCGGGTGAAATGTTCCCTTGAATGGGAGTCATGACACGATCAACGGAGTGATAAGGAGAGGAAACAAAAGACGGAAAGTAAAAAACAACTCTTCTAAGAAGACGAGAAAGAAGCATTCCGAAAGGAAGACTTGACTTTGACTCAAGAAGAACAAATCTAATTTTTCTAGCTATGAAAAATGCGAGATTGTAAGGAGTTGTAGTGGCAACACAATACAACATATGTGCAAGACAAGCGGGTATTAAGTCCCGATTCCCATCTAGACACATTGCATTTTCCCTAATGATTTCGGCCCAAGGAATCATGAAATCATTAAGATCGCTAGTAAGTAATTCCCAAGGGGAGAGAGTTCGAACGACTCCTTGAGATTTACCAAGAATAGGATGTTCACGAGGTTTAGAAATGACAGGAATGATGTCCAAAGACGATGGAAGCACAGTCAAATAATGAGCATCAATAGGGGCCGATTCTAAAGAGTCAATACTCCAGGCATCGGTGAATCGACATTGACCATTAGATGGCACTCCAAGAATATTACCGAAATCTTTAAGAGTGTAAATAATGATTTTCCCCATTATGGAAAATCGTATAGATAAACCATTATTGATGCCTATCAATGTGAATGAGCTAAAGAACTCCATAAGAAACGAAGGAAATATTGGCTCATCAATATCAAGAAGACAATCAAACCCAATAGACTTAAACATGAAGCGAATAAACTCATTTGCGAAATTGGAACAAACGATGCGTCCTTCATGGAAACAACGATGTTTAAGAGACTCAGACGAGTTTTTGTGAGAGTGAATCAAATGAGGGTAAGGAGAAGAGGGCATGTATGCTCGTGTTCGTTCATGATCTTTTTGATATCTTGAAGACATGACAAGTACCTAAACACGAACATATCTTTCCAATCACTCATATGAAAAATTAAAATCAACAAACAAAAGGTATGAGAATGTGTTATATCAATTTCTTGACAAACATAGGATTGAACCCATATCATTCTCATGTTCATAATGTGTCTATTCCATCATTAACCAAGAACACATGATTTATGTTACATCAATAATGGATTAGAACATTGGTTTTTCAAAACAAGGTTTTTAGGTAAGCATTAACAATGTCATTACCTACTTGTTCATGGGTTCATCTCAAATCCATCTTTTAACCAAAACCATTTAGCCAAAATTCGGATTTGTTCTACAAGTGGGTTTTAGTGAAATCTTAATGAATATGAACCTAAGGAATCATAGTAAAATAACCATGTCAATCCGCATTCCTTTTAAGGTTTTAATTCAATTTCAATTTTAAAAATCCCCCATTATGAAAGGATGAACCCTAGAATAAAACAGATGAAATTGAAAGAGAATACTTACAATTAATTGATGTTAGATGAAGGATGAGTGAAACCCACAACTTGGAATCAATTAATTTGAGTGATTGGATGTTTTTGAAGCTTCAACAATGGTGGAAAACAAGAAAAACGTCGACTGTGTGTTTTTAGGAGAAAGAGATAGTGGTTTGAAAAGAATAAAATACTCAAACTGGCGCTCTGACAAAAGTTACTGCCCGCGGTACCTTATCGATAAGGAACCGCGGGTTTGAGCCGCTGAGATAAAGAACCGCCTACAGAGGCTGGTTTTTATCAATGAAAAACGCCAAATTTTAAAAACCAAGTTTTTCTAAAATACTTAAAATTATATCATGAGCCTTTTAGAATATCATTGGATCATCATAACACTAATCAATATGCCTTAATGAAGGATTACGAGTTGAATCAAGATCGAAAAGAACCGAAACGTACAAACGACTACTCGTAGCAAAACGGCAAAGTGGAGGGAAGTCAAGAGAAGTTAATCAAGACTAGGACCAATGCTCAAGGGATTAATGACAATCTTCAAATAGTGGTAACGAAGAGCTTGTGTCATATATAGTGGTTTAAGACGTGCCTTTCTGTCGAAACGTTAAACGGCTTTGGTAATGAATAAACACAAAGCAATTATTCAAGTATAGACAAAGATCACTTTCAATAATAGTCTTAGTTTAAACCAAAATATGAGCAAGGTATTAATTCACTTTCTCTCCCACAAAGGGCCTACTAACCGTATGGGTGCAAACCATGGAAATCATGCTTGATACTTTAAGCTACTACTAACTCACTCTACATCACCATAGTGAGTCAAGTATCCAAGCAATGAAGGTTTGAGAGGATAAAAGGAAAGAATCACAAACCACAAACAAATGTCAAGGCAAGGATGCCAAGAACAAGCACATAGTCAAGTAATGATCAAAAGAATGATCAAAGGGCGTGTGGAAGAACGAAAGCATACCTTGGCCACAAAGAGCAATCCATCAAGGAGTCAATGCTATGCCCAACAATGACTATGATGAGTACTAAGTCTTCAAGGACTAGTATCATTCCCAATCATCTTGGTATCATCATTCAAGGATGTTGAAGATCAATGAAGATGAGTCTCCTACAAGTGCAAGTATCTCAATCCGCAATCAATTCAATGATTGATCTTCATGAGTACCTACACAAGACAAGATGCAATCTAGTAGATACATTTCAAGAGTATATCTAAAATGTATAAATGCTACTAATCTAAGAGGGATGCAATATTATCAATTAAAAGACCTATTTTCAAAGAAAACATAGTTTTGACCAAAGAGAAACTTTAGTACAACTAGACCTTCTAATTTAAGGAGACAATGGATCGATCCAAGTTTCAAAGTATAATATACTTCAAAGATCTTGAGTGACCATCACTTTGATACCAATTGTAGAAACTAGAAGGGGGGGGGGGGGGGGGTTGAATAGTTTCTCTTCGATTGGTGACCAAATTAAAATTACTTTCAATTTGGTTTGTATCAAAACTATCTTTTACTTGAGGCTAAGTTGCATAATGATTAGGTTCAATTCAAATGCACTAGCAAAGATAATAGGAAAGTGTAATGATAATGAAATAAGTAAAGAGTAAGGAAGGAGACAACCAAGTGGGAAGACACCAAGATTTATAGTGGTTCGACAACGAGGCTCTATCCTCGTTTCTACTCCACTCCTCGAGTACACCTACTCGAGATTTCCACTATATCCACAAGCTCCCTTCTCGACGGAGAAAACCTTACATCGTTGCTTACATTATTTTCCGACACTAAGCTAAATGTCGAGACCTAATCTTTAGCTAGGACCAATCTACATAATGTTGCTTACTTCACAATATAACGACACAAGGCTAGATGTCGAGTTCTAATCTTAAGGTAGAACCAATCTTCACGACGTTGCCTACTTCACCATTTAACGACACAAGGCTAGATGTCGAGTTCTAATCCAAAGCTAGAACCAATCTTCACGACTCTTCACTTTGAAGCTAAGTGAGAACTTCACACAACACAACTACTAATCACTTTTAAGTTTAGTGAGAACTCACAAGACACAACCACATCACTTTATAGTTTAGTGAGAACTCCTAATTAAATCTATTACAACTCAACTAGACTTATCCAAGTACACACATGTAGCTTGGATTTACACAACACAAATCCAAGCAAACACATATGCAATGGATGTACACAACAAATCCAAGTATCCACAAATAACTTGGATGAACACAACTAGTCCAAGTATTCATAAATACATTGGATTGACCTAAAACAAAAAAGGTATCATGATGAATATGACTAGCTCATAGATTCATCTTTATCACAACACTAATGAGTGAGTGATCTTCTCATTGGACAAGGTAAAGGAGGGGATCAAGAGGATAATCATATGTAAACATCCTTAACAATTTAAGTGATCATTTACTAATGATTATGCTATAGAAAATAGAAAGGGGGGTGAGAAAAACGTCTAAGAGGCTTGCTGGAAAATGAGATTTGACCCACCATTTAAAGGAGACAAAGTATAACGGATCTATAACGGCTAGCTGTGTGCGGTACCTTATCTTGCCTGGCGGTTCCATATCGCTAAGGAACCGCGTAGGTACTTAAGGTACCGCCACTAGAGTACGCTATGTTTTTTGTCTTTTAGTGGGGTAGGAATATCTGAGGTATTTGAAGCCTTCAAAGGATATTCTAACAGTATTTGGAATATGCTATTTTCAAATTTTCATTTTCCATTTTAATAAAACATTTTCTAAAAAAGAAAGTTTATTAAAAAGTCTTTTGTCATATTAACAAAAGTAAGTTTTAAGAATAATCATTTTGATGATCACTAAGTATGATTAAGAAAGGTTAGTGATATGATTATTACCTTGATGATAGTGTTAGTTAAATAATTCATTTTGTGTTTTACACTAAATGTGTTGTATGGTTTGTTGTGATCAAAAATAAGAAAGATTAGTTAACACTAATAATGTTTTTAGGCATCACTTGCATTAACACGAACCACAAAGATTATCTATGTATGTAATTCTAGCAATTTTATTTAATATTTAACCTTGTGGTGTTGGTTGTAGACTAATCAAAAAGTGAAA
This sequence comes from Glebionis coronaria, assembly GCA_025667525.1. Taxonomy (NCBI): domain Eukaryota; kingdom Viridiplantae; phylum Streptophyta; class Magnoliopsida; order Asterales; family Asteraceae; genus Glebionis; species Glebionis coronaria. The sequence goes on along the minus strand of JANFOE010000383.1, from coordinate 357,855 downwards.
AACATTCACTTTAGTTGTCTTCATTTCTTTTTGGCTTGTTATTATGTTCGAACGACACTGATACAAAACAAGATAGAATGAGGATTTCATATTTGGTTTCATCTTTTATTGCTCTATTTATGTTAAGGAATTTGTTTGATCAAAAATAAAGTTATACTAGTGATTTTGTTCTTTGTTAAAGTATTGTTGACAATGTTTTCTTTCTATCTAAAGTTTTTTATTTTTTATTTTTTAGAACGGCAAATGTTAGTGGTTAGTGGATCGAGTTGTGGAATGATATCCAAGCTAAATAATATCTTCTTCGAACTCTCGTCTAGTTATGTTAAAGTCGATCAGCGGTATTGCTTGGTTACTAGTTGATTAGAGTTATGTTCTTATTGCGTTAATGTTTTTTTAGTTTACACTTTAATATGTGTGTATTCACGGTTTCGCTCTTAGAAAACAAGAGAACAATAGATGGATTGAAGGGTGTGTTTGGTACACGACAATTAGAATGAATCAATCACAATGATTATCATTGTTAGTATTTGGTTATTAAGTTCGGGAATCAAACTATCATTTCATACCCATAGATTTATAGTGTTGGAAATTTAGTATAGTTGTGGGATATGGTCATACTTGTAAATGGGTTTGGAGGTACGGAGTGTACACTCATTAAGTCCCTGACCACCCTGGACTCAATATAATGGTTTGCTGATGATGCTTGTGTCAGCGGCTAGGCTTTGCCTTGTCAGCGGCTGGGCTTTGGCTTGTCAGCGGCTAAGTCATCAGTGGGTGGGTTATCTTTGTAACTCTTTTGACTGTTTGATAAGGGGTTTAAGATTGACTTAATGGCCATTATTCTGGTCTTGTAACCACTATGTAGTCATGTGGGAAATAATGAGATTAATTGGCCGATTAATACTCATTATTCCTTTGACCATGAGTTACATTCTTAGGAATGGGATCACTATAAATAGTGATCATATTTGCATGATGAAACACATAGAAACATAAACACATAGACGCACAGAGTTCTTGATTTGTGCCTAAAACAAGAACTAACACTTGGTTTTATCCCAATGAGGTATTCGTGTTAACCCAGGCATAGGGTCGAATAATCTTCTTTGGAAAGTGATTACACGACTTAAAGTGATATCCAGTAACCTTCATTGGTATGTATTTAGGCTGTTGATTATCTTACCCTGTTGGAACAAAGTAAACCCTAACAATAAAAGAATATTATTTTGTGATAATCAATGGCGACAGCAATGAAGCAAATGGTGGCTAAATTCTCCAAATTGGAAAAGTTTGAAGGGGTTGATTTTAGGAGATGGCAAAAGAAGATGCACTTTCTTCTTTATACCATGAGCGTGGTGTACGTGCTGACCACTCCCATTCCTAATGGTGGTGATGATGCTTCCTTGGAGGAGATGCGGAAAAGGAGTAAATGGGAGAATGATGACTATGTGTGTCGCGACATAATTCTCAATGGTATGTCTGATTCCTTGTTTGATATTTACCAAAATTTCGAATCTGGTAAAAAACTATGGGATTCCTTGGAAGCCAAATATATGGCTGAGGATGCATCAAGTAAAAAGTTCCTTGTAAGTGATTTCACAAATTACAAATGACTGATTCAACACCAGTCATGGAACAATATAATGAACTTATTGGAATACTTGGTAGATTTACAAAACACAAAATGAACATGGATGAGACCATTCAGGTCTCGTGTGTCATTGATAAACTGCCGCATTCTTGGAAAGATTTCAAGCACACCTTGAAACATAAGAAGGAGGAGTTAACTCTTTTTAAGTTGGGCAGTCATTTTTGCATTGAGGAATCCCTCAAGGTACATGATAATGGCAAGCCAAAGAGCAACAATGTTGTTGGTTCATCAGTTGTCAATATGGTGGAGCATAATAACTCCTCCAGGTACAATGACAATAAGGGCAAACGTAAGCATCAAGATAACACCAAAGCTAATCCTAATAAAAAGTCATCAATGGCTTGTTGAAAGTGAGGATAACTTGGACACTTGAAAAGGGATTGCAAAGGTGTTGGTATTGGCAACAAAGCCAATGGATCAGGCACAAAAGGTCAGAATATGTTTAATGAATCTCTCCAGATTTATTATATTTCATATGTATCTAAAGCTTATTTTGTGCAGGATGATAATGTTACGTGGTGGGTTGACTCTGGAGCAACTGTTCATGTGTGTAAAGATAGATGTTGGGTCAAGACTTATGCGTCAATGAATGGTGGATCTATTCTTCACATGGGAAATGAGGCAACAGCCCTAGTGCATGGACGTAGTTGTGTAGATCTTAAGTTTAGTTCTGGAAAGATTGATTCTTTGTTTAATGTTCTGCATGCTCCTAATATTAGGAAGAACTTGGTTTCTAGTAGTGTTTTGAATAATTGTGGTTATAAACAAGTGATTGAATCTAATAAATTTGTTTTACCTAAACATGGTGTGTTTATTGGTTTTGGCTATTTGTATAATCAAATGTTCAGGCTTAATGTTGATTCTAATATGAATGTTGATTCTGTCCTAATGACCACCACTAAACTAAATGATTCATCACTATGGCATACTAGGGTAGGCCATGTCCACTATAAAAGGATGCAAGATATGTCTAAGGATGGGTTAATCCCAAGTTTTGACATAGACACTAAAAGTGTCAGACTTGCATACTGAATAAAATTACTAAGAAACCATTTTAGGATGTAAAACGTGAAACTAAAGTTTTGGAGCTAATCCATAGTGACCTATGTGATTTGCATGCTACTCCCTCATTAGGGAATAATAAATACTTGGTTACGATCAAAAGACTTTATAGTATGTAATCCCTGGGTGTGTTTTATCCATCTAGTATCCGTGCAAACACATTTTCCACGGATTCTAGGTGGTCTATATGGACTGGAAACGAATTCTCCGGCTTTTTCTTAGGTTTGGATGATTTTTGGTCGGTTCGGCATTTTTGATCGTTTTGTCCGTTTTGATCAGTTTTCGACCGACTAAGTCGCTTTTGACCAAGGGTCGTTGAGATAAAACGTACTCCTTGTTTCAAGCTTTCATTTGCTTAGTCGTGGTCTTGAAACGGAGTGGTGTAGCAAATGTTTTAGTCTTTTTATTGCAGACCATTTTTTCTGATAATTTCGATCTAAATCTGTTTTTGTGTGTTAGCGATTATGTTTGACACTCTATTTCTTTATAGTATGTAAATAGTAAAACTAACTCTCTTTAGTATATCTTTGTATATGTATGTTTATTATGTGAATTCGAAGCACAATAGATTGTAAGTAACTCTACCAATACATACACAAATAAAGAAAGAAAAGTGAGTTTAATGTGAATCCAAGAGCAAAGATAAACAAAATAAACTCCAATCATACTGGTTAGGAGGTTTAACTAAATAACACATTCAATAAATATCTCGCATTTCAAATAGAATAAAATGTTGAATCGAATATTTCAAAGTCATATAATACATAAGCTTGAGTTTCTTACATGAAATGTCAAATACTTGTTGTCTAGTTTTGTGTATTATTCACCTTTTTAGCCTTCCCAAGGATAAACAATATCATTTTTGTTTTGATCAAAGAAAGCGACGTGTTGTTAGATCAAAATCATATCTCGACCCTTATATTATGGTGTGCCGTCGAGAAGTTGTTTGTTTGGCGCATCCACAACTAATTCAAATACTAGCTGACCAAGTTTTACACCAAGAAAAACACCACTAAAACTAAACAAAAGAATCCATAGGTGTCTTTTATCCATCTAGTATCCGTGAAAACACATTTTCCACGGATTCTAGATGGTCTATACGGAATGGAAATGAGTTCTCCGGCATTTTCTTAGGTTTGGATGATTTTTGTTCGGTTTCAGCATTTTTGATCGTTTTGTCCGTTTTAATCAGTCTTTGACCGACTAAGTCGCTTTTGACCAAGGGTCGTTGAGATAAAACGTACTCCTTGTTTCAAGCTTTCATTTGCTTAGTCGTGGTCTTGAAACGGAGTCGTGTAGCAAATGTTATGGTCTTTTTATTGCAACCCATTTTTTCTGATAATTTCGATCTAAATCTGTTTTTGTGTGTTAACGATTATGTTTGGCACTCTATTTCTTTATAGTATGTAATTAGTAAAACTAACTCTCTTTAGTATATCTTTGTATATGTATGTTTATTATGTGAAGTCAAAGCACAATAGATTGTATGTAACTCTATCAATACATACACAAATAAAGAAAGCAAAGTGAGTTTAATGTGAATCCAAGAGCAAAGATAAACAAAATAAACTCCAATCATACTGGTTAGGAGGTTTAACTAAATAATACATTCAATAAATATCTGGCAATTCAAATAGAATAAAATGTTGAATCGAATATTTCAAAGTCATATAATACATAAGCTTGAGTTTCTTACATGAAATGTCAAATACTTGTTGTCTAGTTTTATGTATTATTCACCTTTTTAGGGTTCCCAAGGATAAACAATATCATTTTTGTTTTGATCAAAGAAAGCGACGTGTTGTTAGATCAAAATCATATCTCGACCACTATATTATGGTGTGCCGTCGAGATGTTGTTTGTTTGGCGCATCCACAACTAATTCAAATACTAGCTGACCAAGTTTTACACCAAGAAAAACATGACTAAAACTAAACAAAAGAATCCCTAGGTGTGTTTTATCCATCTAGTATCCGTGCAAACACATTTTACACAGAATCTAGGTGGTCTATATGGACTGGAAATGAATTCTCCGGCCTTTTCTTAGGTTTGGATGATTTTTGGTCGGTTTCGGCATTTTTGATCGTTTTGTCCGTTTTGATCAGCTTTCGACCGACTAAGTCGCTTTTGATCAAGGGTCGTTGAGATAAAACGTACTCCTTGTTTCAAGCTTTCATTTGCTTAGTGGTGGTCTTGAAACGGAGTCGTGTAGCAAAGGTTATGGTCTTTTTATTACAGCCTATTTTTTCTGATAATTTCGATCTAAATCTGTTTTTGTGTGTTAGCGATTATGTTTGGCACTCTATTTCTTTATAGTATGTAATTAGTAAAACTGACTCTCTTTAGTATATCTTTGTATATGTATGTTTATTATGTGAGTTCGAAGCACAATAGATTGTAAGTAACTCTACCAATACATACACAAATAAAGAAAGCAAAGTGAGTTTAATGTGAATCCAAGAGCAAAGATAAACAAAATAAACTCCAATCATACTGGTTAGGAGGTTTAACTAAATAATACATTCAATAAATATCTCGCAATTCAAATAGAATAAAATATTGAATCGAATATTTCAAAGTCATATAATACATAAGCTTGAGTTTCTTACATGAAATGTCAAATACTTGTTGTCTAGTTTTGTGTATTATTCACCTTTTAGGCTTCCCAAGGTTAAACATTATCATTTTTGTTTTGATCAAAGAAAGCGACGTGTTGTTAGATCAAAATCATATCTCGACCCTTATATTATGGTGTGCCGTCGAGATTTTGTTTGTTTGGCGCATCCACAACTAATTCAAATACTAGCTGACCAAGTTTTACACCAAGAAAAACACGACTAAAACTAAACAGAAAATCCCTAGGTGTGTTTTATCCATCTAGTATCCGTGCAAACACATTTTACACGGAATCTAGGTGGTCTATATGGACTGGAAATGAATTCTCCGGCTTTTTCTTAGGTTTGGATGATTTTTGGTCGGTTTCGGCATTTTTGATCGTTTTGTCCGTTTTGATCAGTTTTCGACCGACTAAGTCGCTTTTGACCAAGGGTCGTTGAGATAAAACGTACTCCTTGTTTCAAGCTTTCATTTGCTTAGTCGTGGTCTTGAAACGGAGTCGTGTAGCAAATGTTATGGTCATTTTTATGCAGCCCATTTTTTCTGATAATTTCGATCTAAATCTGTTTTTGTGTGTTAGTGATTATGTTTGGCACTCTATTTCTCTATAGTATGTAATTAGTAAAACTGATTCTCTTTAGTATATCTTTGTATATGTATGTTTATTATGTGAGTTCGAAGCACAATAGATTGTAAGTAACTCTACCAATACATACACAAATAAAGAAAGCAAAGTGAGTTTAATGTGAATCCAAGAGCAAAGATAAACAAAATAAACTCCAATCATACTGGTTAGGAGGTTTAACTAAATAATACATTCAATAAATATCTCGCAATTCAAATAGAATAAAATGTTGAATCGAATATTTCAAAGTCATATAATACATAAGCTTGAGTTTCTTACCTGAAATGTCAAATACTTGTTGTCTAGTTTTGTGTATTATTCACCTTTTAGGCTTCTCAAGGTTAAACATTATCATTTTTGTTTTGATCAAACAAAGCGACGTGTTGTTAGATCAAAATCATACCTCGACCCTTATATTATGGTGTGCCGTCGAGATTTTGTTTGTTTGGCGCATCCACAACTAATTCAAATACTAGCTGACCAAGTTTTACACCAAGAAAAACACGACTAAAACTAAACAGAAGAATCCCTAGGTGTGTTTTATCCATCTAGTATCCGTGCAAACATATTTTCCACGGATTCTAGGTGGTCTATATGGACTGGAAATGAATTCTCCGGCTTTTTCTTAGGTTTGGATGATTTTTGGTCGGTTTTGGCATTTTTGATCATTTTGTCCGTTTTGATCAGTTTTCGACCGACTAAGTCGCTTTTGACCAAGGGTCGTTGAGATAAAACGTACTCCTTGTTTCAAGCTTTCATTTGTTTAGTCATGGTCTTGAAACGGAGTCGTGTAGCAAATGTTATAGTCTTTTTATTGCAGCCCATTTTTTCTGATAATTTCGATCTAAATCTGTTTTTGTGTGTTAGCGATTATGTTTGACACTCTATTTATTTATAGTATGTAATTAGTAAAACTAACTCTCTTTAGTATATCTTTGTATATGTATGTTTATTATGTGAAGTCGAAGCACAATAGATTGTAAGTAACTCTACCAATACATACACAAATAAAGAAAGAAAAGTGAGTTTAATGTGAATCCAAGAGCAAAGATAAACAAAATAAACTCCAATCATACTGGTTAGGAGGTTTAACTAAATAATACATTCAATAAATATCTCGCATTTCAAATAGAATAAAATGTTGAATCGAATATTTCAAAGTCATATAATACATAAGCTTGAGTTTCTTACATGAAATGTCAAATAATTGTTGTATAGTTTTGTGTATTATTCACCTTTTTAGGGTTCCCAAGGATAAAAAAAGTATCATTTTTGTTTTGATCAAAGAAAGAGACGTGTTGTTAGATCAAAATCATATCTCGGCCCTTATATTATGGTGTGCCGTTGAGAAGTTGTTTGTTTGGCGCATCCACAACTAATTCAAATACTAGCTGACCAAGTTTTACACCAAGAAAAACACGACTAAAACTAAACAAAAGAATCCATAGGTGTCTTTTATCCATCTAGTATCCGTGCAAACACATTTTCCACGGATTCTAGGTGGTCTATATGGACTGGAAATGAGTTCTCCGACATTTTCTTAGGTTTGGATGATTTTTGTTCGGTTTTGGCATTTTTGATCGTTTTGTCCGTTTTGATCAGTCTTCGACCGACAAAGTCGCTTTTGACCAAGGGTCGTTGAGATAAAACGTAGTCCTTGTTTCAAGCTTTCATTTGCTTAGTCGTGGTCTTGAAACGGAGTTGTGTAGCAAATGTTATGGTCTTTTTATTGCAGCCCATTTTTTCTGATAATTTAGATCTAAATCTGTTTTTTGTGTTAGCGATTATGTTTGGCACTCTATTTCTTTATAGTTTGTAATTAGTAAAACTTACTCTCTTTAGTATATCTTTGTATATGTATGTTTATTATGTGAAGTCGAAGCACAATAGATTGTAAGTAACTCTACAAATACATACACAAATAAAGAAAGAAAAGTAGTTTAATGTGAATCCAAGAGCAAAGATAAACAAAATAAACTCCAATCATACTGGTTAGGAGGTTTAACTAAATAATACATTCAATAAATATCTCGCAATTCAAATAGAATAAAATGTTGAATCGAATATTTCAAAGTCATATAATACATAAGCTTGAGTTTCTTACAGAAATGTCAAATACTTGTTGTCTAGTTTTGTGTATTATTCACCTTTTTAGGCTTCCCAAGGATAAACAATATCATTTTTGTTTTGATCAAAGAAAGCGACGTGTTGTTAGATCAAAATCATATCTCGACCCTTATATTATGGTGTGCCGTCGAGATGTTGTTTGTTTGGCGCATCCACAACTAATTCAAATACTAGCTGACCAAGTTTTACACTAAGAAAAACACGACTAAAACTAAACAAAAGAATCCCTAGGTGTGTTTTATCCATCTGATATCCGTGCAAACTCATTTTCCACGGACTCTAGGTGGTCTATATGGAATGGGAATGAATTCTCCGGCTTTTTCTTAGGTTTGGATGATTATTGGTCGGTTTCGGCATTTTTGATTGTTTTGTCCGTTTTGATCAGTTTTCGACCGACAAATCGCTTTTGACCAAGGGTCGTTGAGATAAAACTTACTCCTTGTTTCAAGCTTTCATTTGCTTAGTCGTGGTCTTGAAACGGAGTCGTGTAGCAAATGTTATAGTCTTTTTATTGCAGCCCATTTTTTCTGATAATTTCGATCTAAATCTGTTTTTGTGTGTTAGCGATTATGTTTGGCACTCTATTTCTTTATAGTATGTAATTAGTAAAACTAACTCTCTTTAGTATATCTTTGTATATGTATGTTTATTATGTGAATTCGAAGCACAATAGATTGTAAGTAACTCTACCAATACATACACAAATAAAGAAAGAAAAGTGAGTTTAATGTGAATCCAAGAGCAAAGATAAACAAAATAAACTCCAATCATACTGGTTAGGAGGTTTAACTAAATAATACATTCAATAAATATCTCGCATTTCAAATAGAATAAAATATTGAATCGAATATTTCAAAGTCATATAATACGTAAGCTTGAGTTTCTTACTTTTTTTTTCTTAACGGTAAATTTATTAAGAAAATGCCACAAAGGCAGAGTACAAAGCTACAAGCCAAAAAACTTGAGCACAACAAAACATTGGCATTGACAACATCCCATGCTCAATTCCATAAACAACATACAACAAAACTAGTAAAGGCCATGGACAGATTCCATGCTCAATACTTAAACAGATACTAACTAGAAAAGACAAAAACTAGCAGCTTCCCATACCTCAAAAACTTGATTCCTTAAGCAAAACCAAGCATCTGCAAATCCATGGCACTCCAATAAAACACTTGTTCAAGGCATGGCGTGGAAAACACTTCAGAATACATGGCATACCTTATTCAACCACAAAGGTAAGTAATCAAGTATACCAATCCATCCCCCATGGAAAACTCCACACACATACAATGACCCAAGCAAAGTAAGCAAAGGAAACTTACTCAAAACGCCATCAGACTTCAATTGCAGGAATAATAGGAGAGGTGCCAGAGTAGCACATCATGCTTTTTGCCTCCTCAAAACCCCTCACTGCGTAAAACCCAGTGGGAAACCGTAGGGAAGGGAAAGAGTACAACAAAGCAATGAATCCTCTCAACAAGATGCAGTAAACCCACATACCTATCTTCATGACATTAAACAGGTATAAAGTTTACAAGGGTGGACAGAGCATCACATGACCAAGTTTGGAATCTAAAAAATTGGACTAGGTGTTAAAACAGAGAAGAGTGTACTTGAACCATGCTAGACGGCACATCTTTCAGCACGCTCTAGCAGGCCTAGCACACCCTCCAAGAAAAACTCAGAAGCCCACTAATAGCACATCAAACTATACCCGAAAACAACCAAAAACCTGTCCACCCAAATCCTCATAAAATAAGGATAAAGGATCCAAAGCATACCTGTCACCAAACAGATACCAACAACCAGACCCTTACCAAATGAAAGCCAACATCCATGAAAGACCTTAGCTTCAGTCATCCTGCATAAATTCATAACTTCCAAACAATTGCATTAGTCCCTGCTAAGTCATGCACACGGCATAAATGGTTCCAGCTTCTATTACACTCCCATAATCCAGTCCCACCAAAGGACCAGACAACCCACACAACATCAAACGCAACACTCACTAAATGTCATAAGGATCCTTACTAGTAAAACACACATTACTACAAGGATCCATACCCTTACTCATACTCACATTCCAAATATCAGCAACTTTTAAAACACTAGCAAAAGGCTTCACTCTAAGAGTTAACAACTTAAGCCTAATAGTGTTAGTAACCATTTTAACTACAGTCTTGACATCTCTATGAGCAAAGCCATTCAATCTATTGTTCCTTTCCTGCCAAATATAATACACACAAGCACCAAAGACTAACCTTTGAACAATACTCCATATATTTTTACTAGGAGGGAAACTAGTAAGACCAGATATTGCACTAGGCTAAACATTACTCACATTATCCATTCTCGCCATAGTCTTAAGTCTCTCCCAAAGCCTTTTAGAAAAACTACAAGCAAAAAACAAGTGAATATGAGATTCACTACTACCACCACATAAAAAACAACCCGTCCTAGTAGCATTAAACCACTTAGCCAGCCTATCCCCTGTTTTGAGCCTTTCCTTAATGGCTAACCATGAGATGAAAGCATGCCTCAGAATAGAATGAGAGAACCAAATATGCCTATGCCAACTCACCTCAGGGCAATCAACCCTAAGGTTCTTCCAGACTTCAGTAGCACTAAATCTACGTTCATTACCCTTTTTATCCCACCAAACAGTCACATCATCCTTACCTCTACTAAATCCGGCACCAGAACATCCAGGATCCCATCAAATTCACCCAACCAATTGATTGGCCAATTCCTGTTACCATTACTAATCATGTCTATAATCCTAGCCTTAATGGATAAACCAACAAGCTCAATAGTGTTATGGTCAATAACTTTACTAAGAGGGCCCCTAGCATGCCATTTATCAAACCAGACATTACATTTGTTACCATTACCAATTTTAACAAAAACAAAGTCTTTGAGCATGTCTCTAAGGGACATAATATGCTTCCAACTCCATGACATGCCCCTAATGGACTTAATGTCCCAAATTTTCTGACCCTTAAGCTTATGGAGCTTAACCCACTTAACCCATATAGAGTCCTTGTCACATAAAATATGCCACAAATGTTTAACCATAAGGGCATTATTCCAACTATGGATAGATTTTAAACCCAGGCCACCTTGACTCTTAGGTTTACACACATCCTTCCATTTGACATTAACCAAGGCCCCAGTTTTCCTATTATTACCCCAAAGGAAATTACTAAGCAATCTATCAATGTCATCACAAACAGCTATAGGGAGTATAAAAAGGGACCCCTAATAAACCTGCATAGACGACAATACATAAGAAATTAACTGCAACCTGCCTGCAAAGGAAAGACACTTATTTTTCCAACTGTTTAACTTGTTTTGTACAACCTCAAGAAAATAACTACAATCTCTTTTTGTGATCATCTTGGAGACAAGAGGCACACCTAAATATCTTATAGGAAGCTTTCCTATAGTAAAGGGCATAACCATAAGAATATCATTCCTAACATCCTTAGGATATTACAAAAAAACGCATTACTCTTAGACATACTAGGATATAAACCCGAAGCCATAGCGAATTCATCTAATCCCCTTCTAAGAATAGACGCAAAAACCATATCCCCATGGCAAAGCATCAAGAGGTCATCAGCAAAACAAAGGCTGTTAATCCTAAGCTTTTGGCAACCCGAATGATACCTAAACCTTTTGTCCTGACTAATTTGCCTTTTAACCATTAAATTTAACACCTCCATCACCAGAGTAAACAAATAAGGTGAGATAGGAATCACCCTGTCTAAGGACTCTCCTAGCTTTGAAAAAACCGTGAGTTTCCCCATTGACACAAACCGAAAAAGTAGCAGATTCAAGACATGTCATAATCCAGTGAACCATAACCGGATGAAACCTAAATTCTCTAAGACAACATTTCAGAAACTTCCAACTAACCGTGTCATAAGCTTTTTGAATGTAAATTTTAAAAGCACAATTCCTAATCCTACATTCCCACCCATAGCCCTTCATAAACTCCTGGGCCAACAGAATGTTATCACTAATGAGCCTACCCGGAATGAAAGCACTTTGGTTTAAGTCCACTAAATCACTCAGAACAACTTTAAGCCTATTAGTAATAACTTTGCTATAATCTTGTACACAACATTACAGCAAGAAATAGGCCTAAAATCCGTAACTTTAGCAGGGATAGCAATTTTAGGAATGAGAGAAATGAGTGTAGTATTAACCTACCCAAGCAACTTACCAATGGTAAAGAACTCACGAACAGCCTTATAAACATCAATCTTCATAATATCCCAAGCCGCCTTGAAGAACTTTGATGTATAGCCATCCGGTCCCGAAGATTTATTATCATCAATACTGGAAAGCGCCGTCTTGATCTCATCATCAGAAGTGGGCTTAATGAGGTTCACAGCTTGATCAATGCTAAGCTTCTTAACAAACAGGCTACCCGGATCTTCAATATCAAAGACCTCATCACAAGTACCAAGAAAGGAGCTAAAATGCTTGACAAAGCTTTCCACAACCTTCTCCCCGTACAAAGCAGTACCCTCCTCATCATAAATAACCCGAATTCTGTTCTTACTCACTCTTCCTCTAATGACATTATGAAAATACTTGTTGTTGGTATCACCATCCCTAAGCCATTCAATCTTAGTCTTCTGCATAAGGACCCTCTCTTCATCAATCATCGCCTGTTTATAAGCACCAGCCAAAATACTCTCCACCTCCCTTAAGTCTCTATCATTTGGATCCTTTTCCATGCTAATCTGAACTTGTTCAAGCTCCAACCGCAAAGCCTTCACTTTGTCAAAAACATTCCCATTATCTCTGTTAAGTTTCCTCATAAATTTCTTCAAAGATTTTAGACGCTTGACAAGCCTAAACATAGCACAGCCCTTAACCTCAATCATCCATTCATCTTTTACAGTCTCCTTAAACTCCTTTTTATTCGTAATATAATTCATAAACCTAAAAGATTTAGGCCTAAACACCTCAATCTCAGGCAAACAAAGGATAGCAGGGCAATGGTCAGAAGATAAGAAAGGCTTGAAGTTAGCGAAACTATCCGGATACTTATCAAAGAAACCTTCATTCCCCATAACCCTATCTAATTTCTTAAAAATACCAAGTTCCGGATTTCTCATTCTTTGAACCCAAGTGTAGAACATACCTCTACTCGTGAAATCCTCAACACCTACCTGCTCCATACAATCCACAAAATCTCTCCTCTCTTCGAAACGAACAAAGACACCACTAGAATTCTCATTGGTCTTCAAAATAACATTAAAATCACCCATGAGCACCCATGGTCTATCACCAACAACCACAAAATGCTTAATAAGATTATTCCAAAGTCTCAGTCTTGGAGTCAAATAATTCTCACCATACACTACGGAAATAAAGATCTTCCTATTCTCTCTTATAAACGTAATATCAAAATGCATCACTCGGTCAATTTTGGATATCAGCTTAGCATTAATGATATTAGTGTCCCATCCCACAACAATCCTACAACCCTTAGGACTATCTATAGAATTCGAACACCAAGCCCATCTACCAAACACATCATCACAAACCTTATTCACCAATTTCTTTCTAAGTTGAGTTTCAATAATTCCCATAAAACTAATATTACTATCTCTAATTAAATTTCTAACTTCATTCTGTCTAAGAGTCTTACCGAAACCCTTAACATTCCTTGAAGCAATATTCGTACACATATCTAAACCGGAGGGGGTGGTGCAGTCATACCCTGCATCTGGCTTAAATCAGTATCCATCACATTTGAGACCATATTGCTTGCCATGAATTGTGCATTAGCACTAGTATCCTCAGCTACATCCTCCTCCATATGACCATTATTGCTATTATTAATAGACTGCAATGCATGTTCAAAGACCTTTTCACCAATTGAAGCCTTATAAAACTCAATCTTCTCATCTGACCAAGAATTCAGTTCTTTAACCGTAAACACTTGACCAGTCTTGAAAAACAGTTCGACCTCAGCAAATTGTTTCCTTAAACCAAGCACAACAATCCTATCCATTTCATCGTTATATGCTTCTTCATAGACCTCTTGAAAAGCTTCATTCTCTTCTATATTTTTCTCAATTTTAAGTGCATGATATTTCTGATCAGCAATATTTTTAGACTCAATCGCTATCATCTTATCACTATGAATAATTTGCTTATTCAAAAGGCTGATTTTTTCCCTAAGCTCTCTAACAGATACCTTCTTAATCACATCTTGCATTTTCTTGATAAAATAATCCCTCAACGCATCATCCCAGCAGCTCTTCTCTGCCACAGATATCAACACTCCCATTTTACAACACATATCTATCTTTCTTCTCATATTCTCCCACTCTAAAGTTTTATCAACTCCTTCCTCATCACCTAATGCAGCAAACCTATTCTGATATTCACTTCTAACCCCCTCATTACTTTCCTTTCTATTTCCTTTAGTTACCCTCCCTTTCACAACATCACCATTATCCTTCTTACTACCATTCACAACCTTATCAATATCCATACGACTAACATCCTTATCAGCAATATCCACCCTGGTCTTATTTGTATCTCCATTTCCTGCCTTCTTAACCTGAAAAATTTGATCTACTCCATCCCTACTAAACCTCTGATCACCCAAGCCTCTTCCACCTCTACCCATACCACCCCTACCCATTCCACCTCTACCACATACATTGTAACCACCCCTACTTGTACTTGCACCAAAACTGCTCCGTTGGTCACTATTCACCACTCCACTATTGTTATTACCCCTTCTATTGTTAACAACCTTCCAACCTTCCCCATAACCTTGAATTTCCTCATTCACCTTAGCCTTACCCTTATCAACAACAGTCCTCGCCTTCTCAGTCTCATTCACCACACGCTTGGAACAATTAGTAAAATAATGGCCAAAAACTTTACAGTGAGAACAAACCGGGGGTCTCCAAGGATAATCCACTCTCAATTCCATCTTCTTACCCAGAAACTCATATGTCACTTCCACTACCTCCAGTAAACCTCTCTCAGCTTCAACTTCAATCAATACCCTCGTAAAACTAGCCCTCCCATACGCCCTATCACACATAGAAGTAGTGATTTTGTCCATCATAATAGGGGTGCCAATACAACTAGCAATTCTACTAATTCCCTCATTACACCAAGCCTCAAGGAGGATGTCTATAATCCTAACCCACAACGGAACCTTTGTAGGTTCAGGTCTAACCATGCACATACCCGGTTCCTACTTCTGAACAAATAACGGAAAACCATTAACAATCCAAGGACCATTCTCCAACACATATTGCTTACCCTCTTCAGTTTTAAACTTAAGAAAATATATCCCACAATCATTGGTGATCACCTCCGTAAAATTATATCCCCTCCACATTCTTCTAAGGTGTCCCATAATATCCCTATAATTCATCTTCATACCAACAAAATACCCAACTAATGTTAACTCCCATTTCTTACTTCCTACTTCCACCACAGGATCTAAACTAGCACTCACTATACCCTTAGCATTCACACTTACAGTGTAAGTTTTAAGCATATTACTATTATTTTCCACAAAACCTTGAACAACTTGTTTAAACGTATTCGATAACACATTATTAGTACCTTCTTCCATAACAATATCACTTGTCACAGTCACATTCTCTACTTCACTACCCTTACCATTAGAAACCTTAAGGCTAGGCCATTTTTCATTGTTATTAAAAGAAAAACTGGCCACAGCCCTGTTCCCTCCATCAATAAATTTATCACCCCTCTTAAGCATTCTAGGACTATCATCCATAACAATCTTACTCAAAATTGGGTTTTCAGCCACAGGAACTGGCATAGGACCCAAAACACCACTATCATTACCAGATTTATCACTATTATTAGCCAAATTGAAGATAACATTACCTTGTTTCCTCTGAGGCTCACTTAACATTTCATCAACCACTTCTTGTTCAATACTAGCATAGACCTCACCTTCAGTTAATGACTCATTAACACTTCTAGCATCCTGACTAAGTGTTTCAGAATAATTAACCGACCCACCATCTCTACCCTCCCCAACATCACTATTACCATCATTAACCAGTCCTTCTATATCCTTTCCCCCATAATTCTTGTTAACCCCCTTTTTAAAACTAGCATGCGAGGGTTTAGATACCTGCTTAGACTGCGTATTCCCTACAAATAAACCCGTCTCCTTGTTCCTAAACTTATTACCCCTCTTAGTGCGAACAATCTCATCCGTAACCCTAGGAGGCATTTGGAGAGATTCATTACCAGGAGGTTCCTGTTTCACCATGATAACGATACCAAATCAAGCAGAGAGATAGAAGATGAGAATCATGGTGAAAAACAGGTTTAATGAACGAATTAATAATACGAGGTAAAAGATGAACAATGTGTGTTTTTAAGTGTGTGTAATGGATACCCAGAACAGTGGTAACTAATTTTTTAAAATAGCAAAAGAAATTATATATGGATACATTTTGTATGAGTGAGTAGATCAGGAACAGTAGATCATTTATCCAAAATAAAATCAATGATCCATAGGTTGGATCAAATTTAGATGATAGATTACTTAATAAAATTTCAGGGTTTTTTAGAGAAAGAAAAGGTGAGAGAGAAATAGCATGAGTTTCTTACATGAAATGTCAAATACTTGTTGTCTAGTTTTGTGTATTATTCACCTTTTTAGGCTTCCCAAGGATAAACAATATCATTTTTGTTTTGATCAAAGAAAGCGATGTGTTGTTAGATCAAAATCATATCTCGACCGTTATATTATGGTGTACCGTCGAGATGTTGTTTGTTCGGCGCATCCACAACTACATCAAATACTAGCTGACCAACTTTTACACCAGAAAAACACGACTGTAACTAAACAAAAAATCCCTAGGTGTGTTTTATCCATCCAGAATCCGTGCAAACACATTTTCCACAGATTCTAGGTGGTCTTTATGGACTGGAAATGAATTATCCGTTTATTCTTAGGTTTGGATGATTTTTGGTCGGTTTCGGCATTTTTGGTCATTTTGATCAGTTTTCGACCGGCTAAGTCGCTTTTGACCAAGGGTCATTGAGATAAAACGTACACCTTGTTTCAAGATTTCATTTGCTTAGTCATGGTCTTGAAACGAAGTCGTGTAGCAAATGTTATGGCCTTTTTATTGCAACCTATTTTTTTTGATAATTTCGATCTAAATATGTTTTTGTGTGTTAGCGATTATGTTTGGCACTCTATTTCTTTATAGTATGTAATTAGTAAAACAAAATCTCTTTAGTATGTTTTTGTATATGTATGTTTATTATGTGAAGTCGAAGCACAATTGATTGTAAGTAACTCTACAGATACATACCCAAATAAAGAAATAACAGTGAGTTTAATGTGAATCAAAGAGCAAAGATCAACAAAATAAACTCCAATCATACTGGTTAGGAGGTTTAACTAAATAATACAATCAATAAATAGCTCGCCATTCAAATAGAATAAATTTTTGAATCGAATATTTCAAAGTCATATAATACATAAGCATGAGTTTCTTACATGAAATGTCAAATACTTGTTGTCTAGTTTTGTGTATTATTTACCTTTTTAGGCTTCCCAAGGATAAACAATATCATTTTTCTTTTGATCAAAGAAAGCGACATGTTGTTAGATCAAAATCATATCTCGGCCCTTATATTATGGTGTGCCGTCGAGACGTTGTTTGTTTGGCGCATCCACAACTACTTCAAATACTAGCTGACCAAGTTTTACACCAGGAAAAACACGACTAAAACTAAACAAAGGAATCCCTAGGTGGGTTTTATCCATCTAGTATCCGGGCAAATATATTTTCCACGGATTATAGGTGGTTTATATAGACTGGAAATCAATTCTCCGATTTTTTCTTAGGTTTGGATGATTTTTGGTCGGTTTCGGCATTTTTGATCGTTTTGTCCGTTTTGATCAGTTTACGATCGACTAAGTATCTTTTGACCAAGGGTCATTGAGATAAAACCTACTCCTTGTTTCAAGCTTTCATTTTCTTAGTCTTGGTCTTGAAACGGAGTCGTGTAGTAAATGTTATGGCCTTTTTATGCAGCCTATTTTTCTGATGATTTTGATCTAAATCTGTTGTTGTGTGTTAGCGATTATGTTTGGCACTCTATTTCTTTATAGTATGTAATTAGTAAAACTAACTCTCTTTAGTATATTTTTGTATATGTATGTTTATTATGTGAAGTCGAAGCACAATAGATTGTAAGTAACTCCACAAATGCATACACAAATAAAGTAAGAAAAGTGTGTTTAATGTGAATCAAAGAGCAAAGATCAATAAAATAAACTCCAATCATACTGGTTAGGAGGTTTAACTAAATAATACATTCAATAAATATCTCTCAATTCAAATAGAATAAAATGTTGAATCGAATATTTCAAAGTCATATAATACATAAGCTTGAGTTTCTTACATGAAATGTCAAATACTTGTTGTCTAGTTTTGTGTATTATTCACCTTTTTAGGGTTCCCAAGGATAAACAATATCATTTTTGTTTTGATCAAAGAAAGCGACGTGTTGTTAGATCAAAATTATATCTCGACCCTTATAGTATGGTGTGCCGTCGAGAAGTTGTTTGTTTGGCGCATCCACAACTAATTCAAATACTAGCTGACCAAGTTTTACACCAAGAAAAACACGACTAAAACTAAACAAAAGAATCCATAGGTGTCTTTTATCCATCTAGTATCCGTGCAAACACATTTTCCACGGATTCTAGGTGGTCTATATGGACTGGAAATGAGTTCTCCGGCATTTTCTTAGGTTTGGATGATTTTTGTTCGGTTTCGGAATTTTTGATCGTTTTGTCCGTTTTGATCAGTCTTCGACCGACTAAGTCGCTTTTGACCAAGGGTCGTTGAGATAAAACGTACACCTTGTTTCAAGCTTTCATTTGCTTATTCGTGGTCTTGAAACGGAGTTGTGTAGCAAATGTTATGGTCTTTTTATTGCAGCCCGTTTTTTCTGATAATTTCGATCTAAATCTGTTTTTGTGTGTTAGCGATTATGTTTGGCACTCTATTTCTTTATAGTATGTAATTAGTAAAACTAACTCTCTTTAGTATATCTTTGTATATGTATGTTTATTATGTGAAGTCGAAGCACAATAGATTGTAAGTAACTCTACAAATACATACACAAATAAAGAAAGAAAAGTGAGTTTAATGTGAATCCAAGAGAAAAGATAAACAAAATAAACTCCAATCATACTAGTTAGGAGGTTTAACTAAATAATACATTCAATAAATATCTCGCAATTCAAATAGAATAAAATGTTGAATCGAATATTTCAAAGTCATATAATACATAAGCTTGAGTTTGTTACATGAAATGTCAAATACTTGTTGTCTAGTTTTGTGTATTATTCACCTTTTTAGGGTTCCCAAGGATAAACAATATCATTTTTGTGTTGATCAAAGAATGCGACGTGTTGTTATATCAAAATCATATCTCGACCCTTATATTATGGTGTGCTGTCGAGATGTTGTTTTTTTGGCGCATCCACAACTAATTCAGATACTAGCTGACCAAGTTTTACACCAAGAAAAACACGACTAAAACTAAACAAAGACATCCCTAGGTGTGTTTTATCCATCTAGTATCCGTGCAAACACAGTTTCCACGGATTCTAGGTGGTCTATATGGACTGGAAATAAACTCTCCGGCTTTTTCTTAGGTTTGGATGATTTTTGGTCGGTTTCGGCATTTTTGATCGTTTTGTCCGTTTTGATCTGTTTTCGACCGACTAAGTCGCTTTTGACCAAGGGTCGTTGAGATAAAACGTACTCCTTGTTTCAAGCTTTCATTTGCTTAGTCGTGGTCTTGAAACGGAGTCGTGTAGCAAATGTTATAGTCTTTTTATTGCAGCGCATTTTTTCTGATAATTTCGATCTAAATCTGTTGTTGTGTGTTAGCAATTATGTTTGGCACTCTATTTCTTTATAGTATGTAATTAGTAAAACTAACTCTCTTTAGTATATCTTTATATATGTATGTTTATTATGTGAAGTCGAAGCACAATAGATTGTAAGTAACTCTACAAATGCATACACAAATAAAGTAAGAAAAGTGTGTTTAATGTGAATCAAAGAGCAAAGATCAACAAAATAAATTCCAATCATACTGGTTAGGAGGTTTAACTAAATAATACATTCAATAAATATCTCTCAATTCAAATAGAATAAAATGTTGAATCGAATATTTCAAAGTCATATAATACATAAGCTTGAGTTTCTTACATGAAATGTCAAATACTTGTTGTCTAGTTTTGTGTATTATTCACCTTTTTAGGGTTCCCAAGGATAAACAATATCATTTTTGTTTTGATCAAAGAAAGCGACGTGTTGTTAGATCAAAATCATATCTCGACCCTTATATTATGGTGTGCTGTCGAGATGTTGTTTGTTTGGCGCATCCACAACTAATTCAAATACTAGCTGACCAAGTTTTACACCAAGAAAAACACGACTAAAACTAAACAAAAGAATCCCTAGGTGTGTTTTATCCATCTAGTATCCGTGAAAACTCATTTTCCACGGATTCTAGGTGGTCTATATGGACTGAAAATGAATTCTCCGGCTTTTTCTTAGGTTTGGATGATTTTTGTTCGGTTTCGGAATTTTTGATCGTTTTGTCCGTTTTGATCAGTCTTCGACCGACTAAGTCGCTTTTGACCAAGGGTCTTTGAGATAAAACGTACTCCTTGTTTCAAGCTTTCATTTGCTTAGTCGTGGTCTTGAAACGGAGTCGTGTAGCAAATGTTATGGTCTTTTTATTGCAGTCCGTTTTTTCTGATAATTTCAATCTAAATCCGTTTTTGTGTGTTAGCGATTATGTTTGGCACTCTATTTCTTTATAGTATGTAAGTAGTAAAACTAACTCTCTTTAGTATATCTTTGTATATGTATGTTTATTATGTGAAGGCGAAGCACAATAGATTGTAAGTAACTCTACAAATACATACACAAATAAAGAAAGAAAAGTGAGTTTAATGTGAATCCAAGAGCAAAGATAAACAAAATAAACTCCAATCATACTGGTTAGGAGGTTTAACTAAATAATACATTCAATAAATATCTCGCAGTTCAAATAGAATAAAATGTTGAATCGAATATTTCAAAGTCATATAATACATAAGCTTGAGTTTGTTACATGAAATGTCAAATACTTGTTGTCTAGTTTTGTGTATTATTCACCTTTTTAGGGTTCCCAAGGATAAACAATATCATTTTTGTTTTGATCAAAGAAAGCGACGTGTTGTTAGATCAAAAGCATATCTCGACCCTTATATTATGGTGTGCCGTCGAGATGTTGTTTTTTTGGCGCATCCACAACTAATTCAGATACTAGCTGACCAAGTTTTACACCAAGAAAAACACGACTAAAACTAAACAAAAGAATCCCTAGGTGTGTTTTATCCATCTAGTATCCGTGCAAACACAGTTTCCACGGATTCTAGGTGGTCTATATGGACTGGAATTAAATTCTCTGGCTTTTTCTTAGGTTTGGATGATTTTTGGTCGGTTTCGGCATTTTTGATCGTTTTGTCCGTTTTGATCAGTTTTCGACCGACTAAGTCGCTTTTGACCAAGGGTCGTTGAGATAAAACGTACTCCTTGTTTCAAGCTTTCATTTGCTTAGTCGTGGTCTTGAAACAGAGTCGTGTAGCAAATGTTATAGTCTTTTTATTGCAGCCCATTTTTTCTGATAATTTCGATCTAAATCTGTTGTTGTGTGTTAGCAATTATGTTTGGCACTCTATTTCTTTATAGTATGTAATTAGTAAAACTAACTCTCTTTAGTATATCTTTGTATATGTATGTTTATTATGTGAAGTCGAAGCACAATAGATTGTAAGTAACTCTACAAATGCATACATAAATAAAGTAAGAAAAGTGTGTTTAATGTGAATCAAAGAGCAAAGATCAACAAAATAAACTCCAATCATACTGGTTAGGAGGTTTAACTAAATAATACATTCAATAAATATCTCTCAATTCAAATAGAATAAAATGTTGAATCGAATATTTCAAAGTCATATAATACATAAGCTTGAGTTTGTTACATGAAATGTCAAATACTTGTTGTCTAGTTTTGTGTATTATTCACCTTTTTAGGGTTCCCAAGGATAAACAATATCATTTTTGTTTTGATCAAAGAAAGCGACGTGTTGTTAGATCAAAATCATATCTCGACCCTTATATTATGGTGTGCCGTCGAGATGTTGTTTGTTTGGCGCATCCACAACTAATTCAAATACTAGCTGACCAAGTTTTACACCAAGAAAAACACGACTAAAACTAAACAAAAGAATCCCTAGGTATGTTTTATCCATCTAGTATCCGTGAAAACTCATTTTCCACGGATTCTAGGTGGTCTATATGGACTGGAAATGAATTCTCCGGCTTTTTCTTAGGTTTGGATGATTTTTGTTCGGTTTCAGAATTTTTGATCGTTTTGTCCGTTTTGATCAGTCTTCGACCGACTAAGTCGCTTTTGACCAAGGGTCTTTGAGATAAAACGTACTCCTTGTTTCAAGCTTTCATTTGCTTAGTCGTGGTCTTGAAACGGAGTCGTGTAGCAAATGTTATGGTCTTTTTATTGCAGTCCGTTTTTTCTGATAATTTCAATCTAAATCTATTTTTGTGTGTTAGAGATTATGTTTGGCACTCTATTTCTTTATAGTATGTAATTAGTAAAACTAACTCTCTTTAGTATATCTTTGTATATGTATGTTTATTATGTGAAGTCGAAGCACAATAGATTGTAAGTAACTCTACAAATGCATACACAAATAAAGTAAGAAAAGTGTGTTTAATGTGAATCAAAGAGCAAAGATCAACAAAATAAACTCCAATCATACTGGTTAGGAGGTTTAACTAAATAATACATTCAATAAATATCTCTCAATTCAAATAGAATAAAATGTTGAATCGAATATTTCAAAGTCATATAATACATAAGCTTGAGTTTGTTACATGAAATGTCAAATACTTGTTGTCTAGTTTTGTGTATTATTCACCTTTTTAGGGTTCCCAAGGATAAACAATATCATTTTTGTTTTGATCAAAGAAAGCGACGTGTTGTTAGATCAAAATCATATCTCGACCCTTATATTATGGTGTGCCGTCGAGATGTTGTTTGTTTGGCGCATCCACAACTAATTCAAATACTAGCTGACCAAGTTTTACACCAAGAAAAACACAACTAAAACTAAACAAAAGAATCCCTAGGTATGTTTTATCCATCTAGTATCCGTGAAAACTCATTTTCCACGGATTCTAGGTGGTCTATATGGACTGGAAATGAATTCTCCGGCTTTTTCTTAGGTTTGGATGATTTTTGTTCGGTTTCAGAATTTTTGATCGTTTTGTCCGTTTTGATCAGTCTTCGACCGACTAAGTCGCTTTTGACCAAGGGTCTTTGAGATAAAACGTACTCCTTGTTTCAAGCTTTCATTTGCTTAGTCGTGGTCTTGAAACGGAGTCGTGTAGCAAATGTTTTGGTCTTTTTATTGCAGTCCGTTTTTTCTGATAATTTCAATCTAAATCTATTTTTGTGTGTTAGAGATTATGTTTGGCACTCTATTTCTTTATAGTATGTAATTAGTAAAACTAACTCTCTTTAGTATATCTTTGTATATGTATGTTTATTATGTGAAGTCGAAGCACAATAGATTCTAAGTAACTCTACAAATGCATACACAAATAAAGTAAGAAAAGTGTGTTTAATGTGAATCAAAGAGCAAAGATCAACAAAATAAACTCCAATCATACTGGTTAGGAGGTTTAACTAAATAATACATTCAATAAATATCTCGCAGTTCAAATAGAATAAAATGTTGAATCGAATATTTCAAAGTCATATAATACATAAGCTTGAGTTTGTTACATGAAATGTCAAATACTTGTTGTCTAGTTTTGTATATTATTCACCTTTTTAGGGTTCCCAAGGATAAACAATATCATTTTTGTTTTGATCAAAGAAAGCGACGTGTTGTTAGATCAAAAGCATATCTCGACCCTTATATTATGGTGTGCCGTCGAGATGTTGTTTTTTTGGCGCATCCACAACTAATTCAGATACTAGCTGACCAAGTTTTACACCAAGAAAAACACGACTAAAACTAAACAAAAGAATCCCTAGGTGGTTTTATCCATCTAGTATCCGTGCAAACACAGTTTCCACGGATTCTAGGTGGTCTATATGGACTGGAAATAAATTCTCTGGCTTTTTCTTAGGTTTGGATGATTTTTGGTCGGTTTCGGCATTTTTGATCGTTTTGTCCGTTTTGATCAGTTTTCGACCGACTAAGTCGCTTTTGACCAAGGGTCGTTGAGATAAAACGTACTCCTTGTTTCAAGCTTTCATTTGCTTAGTCGTGGTCTTGAAACAGAGTCGTGTAGCAAATGTTATAGTCTTTTTATTGCAACCCATTTTTTCTGATAATTTCGATCTAAATCTGTTGTTGTGTGTTAGCAATTATGTTTGGCACTCTATTTCTTTATAGTATGTAATTAGTAAAACTAACTCTCTTTAGTATATCTTTGTATATGTATGTTTATTATGTGAAGTCGAAGCACAATAGATTGTAAGTAACTCTACAAATGCATACACAAATAAAGTAAGAAAAGTGTGTTTAATGTGAATCAAAGAGCAAAGATCAACAAAATAAACTCCAATCATACTGGTTAGGAGGTTTAACTAAATAATACATTCAATAAATATCTCTCAATTCAAATAGAATAAAATGTTGAATCGAATATTTCAAAGTCATATAATACATAAGCTTGAGTTTCTTACATGAAATGTCAAATACTTGTTGTCTAGTTTTGTGTATTATTCACCTTTTTAGGGTTCCCAAGGATAAACAATATCATTTTTGTTTTGATCAAAGAAAGCGACGTGTTGTTAGATCAAAATCATATCTCGACCCTTATATT
The DNA here is from genome assembly GCA_025667525.1 of Glebionis coronaria. NCBI lineage: Eukaryota > Viridiplantae > Streptophyta > Magnoliopsida > Asterales > Asteraceae > Glebionis > Glebionis coronaria. Next base: position 332,780 of record JANFOE010000383.1, on the reverse strand, counting down.
ATGGTGTGGCGTCGAGATGTTGTTTGTTTGGCGCATCCACAACTAATTCAAATACTAGCTGACCAAGTTTTACACCAAGAAAAACACGACTAAAACTAAACAAAAGAATCCCTAGGTATGTTTTATCCATCTAGTATCCGTGAAAACTCATTTTCCACGGATTCTAGGTGGTCTATATGGACTGGAAATGAATTCTCCGGCTTTTTCTTAGGTTTGGATGATTTTTGTTCGGTTTCAGAATTTTTGATCGTTTTGTCCGTTTTGATCAGTCTTCGACCGACTAAGTCGCTTTTGACCAAGGGTCTTTGAGATAAAACGTACTCCTTGTTTCAAGCTTTCATTTGCTTAGTCGTGGTCTTGAAACGGAGTCGTGTAGCAAATGTTATGGTCTTTTTATTGCAGTCCGTTTTTTCTGATAATTTCAATCTAAATCTATTTTTGTGTGTTAGAGATTATGTTTGGCACTCTATTTCTTTATAGTATGTAATTAGTAAAACTAACTCTCTTTAGTATATCTTTGTATATGTATGTTTATTATGTGAAGTCGAAGCACAATAGATTGTAAGTAACTCTACAAATGCATACACAAATAAAGTAAGAAAAGTGTGTTTAATGTGAATCAAAGAGCAAAGATCAACAAAATAAACTCCAATCATACTGGTTAGGAGGTTTAACTAAATAATACATTCAATAAATATCTCTCAATTCAAATAGAATAAAATGTTGAATCGAATATTTCAAAGTCATATAATACATAAGCTTGAGTTTCTTACATGAAATGTCAAATACTTGTTGTCTAGTTTTGTGTATTATTCACCTTTTTAGGGTTCCCAAGGATAAACAATATCATTTTTGTTTTGATCAAAGAAAGCGACGTGTTGTTAGATCAAAATCATATCTCGACCCTTATATTATGGTGTGCCGTCGAGATGTTGTTTGTTTGGCGCATCCACAACTAATTCAAATACTAGCTGACCAAGTTTTACACCAAGAAAAACACGACTAAAACTAAACAAAAGAATCCCTAGGTATGTTTTATCCATCTAGTATCCGTGAAAACTCATTTTCCACGGATTCTAGGTGGTCTATATGGACTGGAAATGAATTCTCCGGCTTTTTCTTAGGTTTGGATGATTTTTGTTCGGTTTCAGAATTTTTGATCGTTTTGTCCGTTTTGATCAGTCTTCGACCGACTAAGTCGCTTTTGACCAAGGGTCTTTGAGATAAAACGTACTCCTTGTTTCAAGCTTTCATTTGCTTAGTCGTGGTCTTGAAACGGAGTCGTGTAGCAAATGTTATGGTCTTTTTATTGCAGTCCGTTTTTTCTGATAATTTCAATCTAAATCTATTTTTGTGTGTTAGAGATTATGTTTGGCACTCTATTTCTTTATAGTATGTAATTAGTAAAACTAACTCTCTTTAGTATATCTTTGTATATGTATGTTTATTATGTGAAGTCGAAGCACAATAGATTCTAAGTAACTCTACAAATGCATACACAAATAAAGTAAGAAAAGTGTGTTTAATGTGAATCAAAGAGCAAAGATCAACAAAATAAACTCCAATCATACTGGTTAGGAGGTTTAACTAAATAATACATTCAATAAATATCTCGCAGTTCAAATAGAATAAAATGTTGAATCGAATATTTCAAAGTCATATAATACATAAGCTTGAGTTTGTTACATGAAATGTCAAATACTTGTTGTCTAGTTTTGTATATTATTCACCTTTTTAGGGTTCCCAAGGATAAACAATATCATTTTTGTTTTGATCAAAGAAAGCGACGTGTTGTTAGATCAAAAGCATATCTCGACCCTTATATTATGGTGTGCCGTCGAGATGTTGTTTTTTTGGCGCATCCACAACTAATTCAGATACTAGCTGACCAAGTTTTACACCAAGAAAAACACGACTAAAACTAAACAAAAGAATCCCTAGGTGGTTTTATCCATCTAGTATCCGTGCAAACACAGTTTCCACGGATTCTAGGTGGTCTATATGGACTGGAAATAAATTCTCTGGCTTTTTCTTAGGTTTGGATGATTTTTGGTCGGTTTCGGCATTTTTGATCGTTTTGTCCGTTTTGATCAGTTTTCGACCGACTAAGTCGCTTTTGACCAAGGGTCGTTGAGATAAAACGTACTCCTTGTTTCAAGCTTTCATTTGCTTAGTCGTGGTCTTGAAACAGAGTCGTGTAGCAAATGTTATAGTCTTTTTATTGCAGCCCATTTTTTCTGATAATTTCGATCTAAATCTGTTGTTGTGTGTTAGCAATTATGTTTGGCACTCTATTTCTTTATAGTATGTAATTAGTAAAACTAACTCTCTTTAGTATATCTTTGTATATGTATGTTTATTATGTGAAGTCGAAGCACAATAGATTGTAAGTAACTCTACAAATGCATACACAAATAAAGTAAGAAAAGTGTGTTTAATGTGAATCAAAGAGCAAAGATCAACAAAATAAACTCCAATCATACTGGTTAGGAGGTTTAACTAAATAATACATTCAATAAATATCTCTCAATTCAAATAGAATAAAATGTTGAATCGAATATTTCAAAGTCATATAATACATAAGCTTGAGTTTCTTACATGAAATGTCAAATACTTGTTGTCTAGTTTTGTGTATTATTCACCTTTTTAGGGTTCCCAAGGATAAACAATATCATTTTTGTTTTGATCAAAGAAAGCGACGTGTTGTTAGATCAAAATCATATCTCGACCCTTATATTATGGTGTGCCGTCAAGATGTTGTTTGTTTGGCGCATCCACAACTAATTCAAATACTAGCTGACCAAGTTTTACACCAAGAAAAACACGACTAAAACTAAACAAAAGAATCCCTAGGTATGTTTTATCCATCTAGTATCCGTGAAAACTCATTTTCCACGGATTCTAGGTGGTCTATATGGACTGGAAATGAATTCTCCGGCTTTTTCTTAGGTTTGGATGATTTTTGTTCGGTTTCAGAATTTTTGATCGTTTTGTCCGTTTTGATCAGTCTTCGACCGACTAAGTCGCTTTTGACCAAGGGTCTTTGAGATAAAACGTACTCCTTGTTTCAAGCTTTCATTTGCTTAATCGTGGTCTTGAAACGGAGTCGTGTAGCAAATGTTATGGTCTTTTTATTGCAGTCCGTTTTTTCTGATAATTTCAATCTAAATCTGTTTTTGTGTGTTAGCGATTATGTTTGGCACTCTATTTCTTTATAGTATGTAATTAGTAAAACTAACTCTCTTTTGTATATCTTTGTATATGTATGTTTATTATGTGAAGTCGAAACACAATAGATTGTAAGTAACTCTACAAATGCATACACAAATAAAGTAAGAAAAGTGTGTTTAATGTGAATCAAATAGCAAAGATCAACAAAATAAACTCCAATCATACTGGTTAGGAGGTTTAACTAAATAATACATTCAATAAATATCTCTCAATTCAAATAGAATAAAATGTTGAATCGAATATTTCAAAGTCATATAATACATAAGCTTGAGTTTCTTACATGAAATGTCAAATACTTGTTGTCTAGTTTTGTGTATTATTCACCTTTTTAGGGTTCCCAAGGATAAACAATATCATTTTTGTTTTGATCAAAGAAAGCGACGTGTTGTTAGATCAAAATCATATCTCGACCCTTATATTATGGTGTGCCGTCGAGATGTTGTTTGTTTGGCGCATCCACAACTAATTCAAATACTAGCTGACCAAGTTTTACACCAAGAAAAACACGACTAAAACTAAACAAAAGAATCCCTAGGTATGTTTTATCCATCTAGTATCCGTGAAAACTCATTTTCCACGGATTCTAGGTGGTCTATATGGACTGGAAATGAATTCTCCGGCTTTTTCTTAGGTTTGGATGATTTTTGTTCAGTTTCAGAATTTTTGATCGTTTTGTCCGTTTTGATCAGTCTTCGACCGACTAAGTCGCTTTTGACCAAGGGTCTTTGAGATAAAACGTACTCCTTGTTTCAAGCTTTCATTTGCTTAGTCGTGGTCTTGAAACGGAGTCGTGTAGCAAATGTTATGGTCTTTTTATTGCAGTCCGTTTTTTCTGATAATTTCAATCTAAATCTGTTTTTGTGTGTTAGCGATTATGTTTGGCACTCTATTTCTTTATAGTATTTAATTAGTAAAACTAACTCTCTTTTGTATATCTTTGTATATGTATGTTTATTATGTGAAGTCGAAGCACAATAGATTCTAAGTAACTCTACAAATGCATACACAAATAAAGTAAGAAAAGTGTGTTTAATGTGAATCAAAGAGCAAAGATCAACAAAATAAACTCCAATCATACTGGTTAGGAGGTTTAACTAAATAATACATTCAATAAATATCTCACAGTTCAAATAGAATAAAATGTTGAATCGAATATTTCAAAGTCATATAATACATAAGCTTGAGTTTCTTACATGAAATGTCAAATACTTGTTGTCTAGTTTTATGTATTATTCACCTTTTTAGGGTTCCAAAGGATAAACAATATCATTTTTGTTTTGATCAAAGAAAGCGACGTGTTGTTAGATCAAAATCATATCTCAACCCTTATATTATGGTGTGCCGTCGAGATGTTGTTTTTTTGGCGCATCCACAACTAATTCAGATACTAGCTGACTAAGTTTTACACCAAGAAAAACACGACTAAAACTAAACAAAAGAATCCATAGGTGTGTTTTATCCATCTAGTATCCGTGCAAACACAGTTTCCACGGATTCTAGGTGGTCTATATGGACTGGAAATAAATTCTCTGGCTTTTTCTTAGGTTTGGATGATTTTTGGTCGGTTTCGGCATTTTTGATCGTTTTGTCCGTTTTGATCAGTTTTCGACCGACTAAGTCGCTTTTGACCAAGGGTCGTTGAGATAAAACGTACTCCTTGTTTCAAGCTTTCATTTGCTTAGTCGTGGTCTTGAAACGGATTCGTGTAGCAAATGTTATAGTCTTTTTATTGCAACCCATTTTTTCTGATAATTTCGATCTAAATCTGTTGTTAAGTGTTAGCAATTATGTTTGGCACTCTATTTCTTTATAGTATGTAATTAGTAAAACTAACTCTCTTTAGTATATCTTTGTATATGTATGTTTATTATGTGAAGTCGAAGCACAATAGATTGTAAGTAACTCTACAAATGCATACACAAATAAAGTAAGAAAAGTGTGTTTAATGTGAATCAAAGAGCAAAGATCAACAAAATAAACTCCAATCATACTGGTTAGGAGGTTTAACTAAATAATACATTCAATAAATATCTCTCAATTCAAATAGAATAAAATGTTGAATCGAATATTTCAAAGTCATATAATACATAAGCTTGAGTTTCTTACATGAAATGTCAAATACTTGTTGTCTAGTTTTGTGTATTATTCACCTTTTTAGGGTTCCCAAGGATAAACAATATCATTTTTGCTTTGATCAAAGAAAGCGACGTGTTGTTAGATCAAAATCATATCTCGACCCTTATATTACGGTGTGCCGTCGAGATGTTGTTTGTTTGGCGCATCCACAACTAATTCAAATACTAGCTGACCAAGTTTTACACCAAGAAAAACACGACTAAAACTAAACAAAAGAATCCCTAGGTATGTTTTATCCATCTAGTATCCGTGAAAACTCATTTTCCACGGATTCTAGGTGGTCTATATGGACTGGAAATGAATTCTCCGGCTTTTTCTTAGGTTTGGATGATTTTTGTTCGGTTTCAGAATTTTTGATCGTTTTGTCCGTTTTGATCAGTCTTCGACCGACTAAGTCGCTTTTGACCAAGGGTCTTTGAGATAAAACGTACTCCTTGTTTCAAGCTTTCATTTGCTTAGTCGTGGTCTTGAAACGGAGTCGTGTAGCAAATGTTATGGTCTTTTTATTGCAGTCCGTTTTTTCTGATAATTTCAATCTAAATCTGTTTTTGTGTGTTAGCGATTATGTTTGGCACTCTATTTCTTTATAGTATGTAATTAGTAAAACTAACTCTCTTTAGTATATCTTTGTATATGTATGTTTATTATGTGAAGTCGAAGCACAATAGATTCTAAGTAACTCTACAAATGCATACACAAATAAAGTAAGAAAAGTGTGTTTAATGTGAATCAAAGAGCAAAGATCAACAAAATAAACTCCAATCATACTGGTTAGGAGGTTTAACTAAATAATACATTCAATAAATATCTCGCAGTTCAAATAGAATAAAATGTTGAATCGAATATTTCGAAGTCATATAATACATAAGCTTGAGTTTGTTACATGAAATGTCAAATACTTGTTGTCTAGTTTTGTGTATTATTCACCTTTTTAGGGTTCCCAAGGATAAACAATATCATTTTTGTTTTGATCAAAGAAAGCGACGTGTTGTTAGATCAAAAGCATATCTCGACCCTTATATTATGGTGTGCCGTCGAGATGTTGTTTTTTTGGCGCATCCACAACTAATTCAGATACTAGCTGACCAAGTTTTACACCAAGAAAAACACGACTAAAACTAAACAAAAGAATCCCTAGGTGTGTTTTATCCATCTAGTATCCGTGCAAACACAGTTTCCACGGATTCTAGGTGGTCTATATGGACTGGAATTAAATTCTCTGGCTTTTTCTTAGGTTTGGATGATTTTTGGTCGGTTTCGGCATTTTTGATCGTTTTGTCCGTTTTGATCAGTTTTCGACCGACTAAGTCGCTTTTGACCAAGGGTCGTTGAGATAAAACGTACTCCTTGTTTCAAGCTTTCATTTGCTTAGTCGTGGTCTTGAAACAGAGTCGTGTAGCAAATGTTATAGTCTTTTTATTGCAGCCCATTTTTTCTGATAATTTCGATCTAAATCTGTTGTTGTGTGTTAGCAATTATGTTTGGCACTCTATTTCTTTATAGTATGTAATTAGTAAAACTAACTCTCTTTAGTATATCTTTGTATATGTATGTTTATTATGTGAAGTCGAAGCACAATAGATTGTAAGTAACTCTACAAATGCATACACAAATAAAGTAAGAAAAGTGTGTTTAATGTGAATCAAAGAGCAAAGATCAACAAAATAAACTCCAATCATACTGGTTAGGAGGTTTAACTAAATAATACATTCAATAAATATCTCTCAATTCAAATAGAATAAAATGTTGAATCGAATATTTCAAAGTCATATAATACATAAGCTTGAGTTTGTTACATGAAATGTCAAATACTTGTTGTCTAGTTTTGTGTATTATTCACCTTTTTAGGGTTCCCAAGGATAAACAATATCATTTTTGTTTTGATCAAAGAAAGCGACGTGTTGTTAGTTCAAAATCATATCTCGACCCTTATATTATGGTGTGCCGTCGAGATGTTGTTTGTTTGGCGCATCCACAACTAATTCAAATACTAGCTGACCAAGTTTTACACCAAGAAAAACACGACTAAAACTAAACAAAAGAATCCCTAGGTATGTTTTATCCATCTAGTATCCGTGAAAACTCATTTTCCACGGATTCTAGGTGGTCTATATGGACTGGAAATGAATTCTCCGGCTTTTTCTTAGGTTTGGATGATTTTTGTTCGGTTTCAGAATTTTTGATCGTTTTGTCCGTTTTGATCAGTCTTCGATCGACTAAGTCGCTTTTGACCAAGGGTCTTTGAGATAAAACGTACTCCTTGTTTCAAGCTTTCATTTGCTTAGTCGTGGTCTTGAAACGGAGTCGTGTAGCAAATGTTATGGTCTTTTTATTGCAGTCCGTTTTTTCTGATAATTTCAATCTAAATCTATTTTTGTGTGTTAGAGATTATGTTTGGCACTCTATTTCTTTATAGTATGTAATTAGTAAAACTAACTCTCTTTAGTATATCTTTGTATATGTATGTTTATTATGTGAAGTCGAAGCACAATAGATTCTAAGTAACTCTACAAATGCATACACAAATAAAGTAAGAAAAGTGTGTTTAATGTGAATCAAAGAGCAAAGATCAACAAAATAAACTCCAATAATACTGGTTAGGAGGTTTAACTAAATAATACATTCAATAAATATCTCGCAGTTCAAATAGAATAAAATGTTGAATCGAATATTTCAAAGTCATATAATACATAAGCTTGAGTTTGTTACATGAAATGTCAAATACTTGTTGTCTAGTTTTGTGTATTATTCACCTTTTTAGGGTTCCCAAGGATAAACAATATCATTTTTGTTTTGATCAAAGAAAGCGACGTGTTGTTAGATCAAAAGCATATCTCGACCCTTATATTATGGTGTGCCGTCGAGATGTTGTTTTTTTGGCGCATCCACAACTAATTCAGATACTAGCTGACCAAGTTTTACACCAAGAAAAACACGACTAAAACTAAACAAAAGAATCCCTAGGTGTGTTTTATCCATCTAGTATCCGTGCAAACACAGTTTCCACGGATTCTAGGTGGTCTATATGGACTGGAAATAAATTCTCTGGCTTTTTCTTAGGTTTGGATGATTTTTGGCCGGTTTCGGCATTTTTGATCGTTTTGTCCGTTTTGATCAGTTTTCGACCGACTAAGTCGCTTTTGACCAAGGGTCGTTGAGATAAAACGTACTCCTTGTTTCAAGCTTTCATTTGCTTAGTCGTGGTCTTGAAACAGAGTCGTGTAGCAAATGTTATAGTCTTTTTATTGCAGCCCATTTTTTCTGATAATTTCGATCTAAATCTGTTGTTGTGTGTTAGCAATTATGTTTGGCACTCTATTTCTTTATAGTATGTAATTAGTAAAACTAACTCTCTTTAGTATATCTTTGTATATGTATGTTTATTATGTGAAGTCGAAGCACAATAGATTGTAAGTAACTTTACAAATGCATACACAAATAAAGTAAGAAAAGTGTGTTTAATGTGAATCAAAGAGCAAAGATCAACAAAATAAACTCCAATCATACTGGTTAGGAGGTTTAACTAAATAATACATTCAATAAATATCTCTCAATTCAAATAGAATAAAATGTTGAATCGAATATTTCAAAGTCATATAATACATAAGCTTGAGTTTCTTACATGAAATGTCAAATACTTGTTGTCTAGTTTTGTGTATTATTCACCTTTTTAGGGTTCCCAAGGATAAACAATATCATTTTTGTTTTGATCAAAGAAAGCGACGTGTTGTTAGATCAAAATCATATCTCGACCCTTATATTATGGTGTGCCGTCGAGATGTTGTTTGTTTGGCGCATCCACAACTAATTCAAATACTAGCTGACCAGGTTTTACACCAAGAAAAACACGACTAAAACTAAATAAAAGAATCCCTAGGTATGTTTTATCCATCTAGTATCCGTGAAAACTCATTTTCCACGGATTCTAGGTGGTCTATATGGACTGGAAATGAATTCTCCGGCTTTTTCTTAGGTTTGGATGATTTTTGTTCGGTTTCCGAATTTTTGATCGTTTTGTCCGTTTTGATCAGTCTTCGACCGACTAAGTCGCTTTTGACCAAGGGTCTTTGAGATAAAACGTACTCCTTGTTTCAAGCTTTCATTTGCTTAGTCGTGGTCTTGAAACGGAGTCGTGTAGCAAATGTTATGGTCTTTTTATTGCAGTCTGTTTTTTCTGATAATTTCAATCTAAATCTATTTTTGTGTGTTAGCGATTATGTTTGGCACTCTATTTCTTTATAGTATGTAATTAGTAAAACTAACTCTCTTTAGTATATCTTTGTATATGTATGTTTATTATGTGAAGTCGAAGCACAATAGATTCTAAGTAACTCTACAAATGCATACACAAATAAAGTAAGAAAAGTGTGTTTAATGTGAATCAAAGAGCAAAGATCAACAAAATAAACTCCAATCATACTGGTTAGGAGGTTTAACTAAATAATACATTCAATAAATATCTCGCAGTTCAAATAGAATAAAATGTTGAATCGAATATTTCAAAGTCATATAATACATAAGCTTGAGTTTGTTACATGAAATGTCAAATACTTGTTGTCTAGTTTTGTATATTATTCACCTTTTTAGGGTTCCCAAGGATAAACAATATCATTTTTGTTTTGATCAAAGAAAGCGACGTGTTGTTAGATCAAAAGCATATCTCGACCCTTATATTATGGTGTGCCGTCGAGATGTTGTTTTTTTGGCGCATCCACAACTAATTCAGATACTAGCTGACCAAGTTTTACACCAAGAAAAACACGACTAAAACTAAACAAAAGAATCCCTAGGTGTTTTTATCCATCTAGTATCCGTGCAAACACAGTTTCCACGGATTCTAGGTGGTCTATATGGACTGGAAATAAATTCTCTGGCTTTTTCTTAGGTTTGGATGATTTTTGGTCGGTTTCGGCATTTTTGATCGTTTTGTCCGTTTTGATCAGTTTTCGACCGACTAAGTCGCTTTTGACCAAGGGTCGTTGAGATAAAACGTACTCCTTGTTTCAAGCTTTCATTTGCTTAGTCGTGGTCTTGAAACAGAGTCGTGTAGCAAATGTTATAGTCTTTTTATTGCAGCCCATTTTTTCTGATAATTTCGATCTAAATCTGTTGTTGTGTGTTAGCAATTATGTTTGGCACTCTATTTCTTTATAGTATGTAATTAGTAAAACTAACTCTCTTTAGTATATCTTTGTATATGTATGTTTATTATGTGAAGTCGAAGCACAATAGATTGTAAGTAACTCTACAAATGCATACACAAATAAAGTAAGAAAAGTGTGTTTAATGTGAATCAAAGAGAAAAGATCAACAAAATAAACTCCAATCATACTGGTTAGGAGGTTTAACTAAATAATACATTCAATAAATATCTCTCAATTCAAATAGAATAAAATGTTGAATCGAATATTTCAAAGTCATATAATACATAAGCTTGAGTTTCTTACATGAAATGTCAAATACTTGTTGTCTAGTTTTGTGTATTATTCACCTTTTTAGGGTTCCCAAGGATAAACAATATCATTTTTGTTTTGATCAAAGAAAGCGACGTGTTGTTAGATCAAAATCATATCTCGACCCTTATATTATGGTGTGCCGTCGAGATGTTGTTTGTTTGGCGCATCCACAACTAATTCAAATACTAGCTGACCAAGTTTTACACCAAGAAAAACACGACTAAAACTAAACAAAAGAATCCCTAGGTATGTTTTATCCATCTAGTATCCGTGAAAACTCATTTTCCACGGATTCTAGGTGGTCTATATGGACTGGAAATGAATTCTCCGGCTTTTTCTTAGGTTTGGATGATTTTTGTTCGGTTTCAGAATTTTTGATCGTTTTGTCCGTTTTGATCAGTCTTCGACCGACTAAGTCGCTTTTGACCAAGGGTCTTTGAGATAAAACGTACTCCTTGTTTCAAGCTTTCATTTGCTTAGTCGTGGTCTTGAAACGGAGTCGTGTAGCAAATGTTATGGTCTTTTTATTGCAGTCCGTTTTTTCTGATAATTTCAATCTAAATCTGTTTTTGTGTGTTAGCGATTATGTTTGGCACTCTATTTCTTTATAGTATGTAATTAGTAAAACTAACTCTCTTTTGTATATCTTTGTATATGTATGTTTATTATGTGAAGTCGAAGCACAATAGATTGTAAGTAACTCTACAAATGCATACACAAATAAAGTAAGAAAAGTGTGTTTAATGTGAATCAAATAGCAAAGATCAACAAAATAAACTCCAATCATACTGGTTAGGAGGTTTAACTAAATAATACATTCAATAAATATCTCTCAATTCAAATAGAATAAAATGTTGAATCGAATATTTCAAAGTCATATAATACATAAGCTTGAGTTTCTTACATGAAATGTCAAATACTTGTTGTCTAGTTTTGTGTATTATTCACCTTTTTAGGGTTCCCAAGGATAAACAATATCATTTTTGTTTTGATCAAAGAAAGCGACGTGTTGTTAGATCAAAAGCATATCTCGACCCTTATATTATGGTGTGCCGTCGAGATGTTGTTTGTTTGGCGCATCCACAACTAATTCAAATACTAGCTGACCAAGTTTTACACCAAGAAAAACACGACTAACACTAAACAAAAGAATCCCTAGGTATGTTTTATCCATCTAGTATCCGTGAAAACTCATTTTCCACGGATTCTAGGTGGTCTATATGGACTGGAAATGAATTCTCCGGCTTTTTCTTAGGTTTGGATGATTTTTGTTCAGTTTCAGAATTTTTGACCGTTTTGTCCGTTTTGATCAGTCTTCGATCGACTAAGTCGCTTTTGACCAAGGGTCTTTGAGATAAAACGTACTCCTTGTTTCAAGCTTTCATTTGCTTAGTCGTGGTCTTGAAACGGAGTCGTGTAGCAAATGTTATGGTCTTTTTATTGCAGTCCGTTTTTTCTGATAATTTCAATCTAAATCTGTTTTTGTGTGTTAGCGATTATGTTTGGCACTCTATTTCTTTATAGTATGTAATTAGTAAAACTAACTCTCTTTTGTATATCTTTGTATATGTATGTTTATTATGTGAAGTCGAAGCACAATAGATTCTAAGTAACTCTACAAATGCATACACAAATAAAGTAAGAAAAGTGTGTTTAATGTGAATCAAAGAGCAAAGATCAACAAAATAAACTCCAATCATACTGGTTAGGAGGTTTAACTAAATAATACATTCAATAAATATCTCACAGTTCAAATAGAATAAAATGTTGAATCGAATATTTCAAAGTCATATAATACATAAGCTTGAGTTTCTTACATGAAATGTCAAATACTTGTTGTCTAGTTTTATGTATTATTCACCTTTTTAGGGTTCCAAAGGATAAACAATATCATTTTTGTTTTGATCAAAGAAAGCGACGTGTTGTTAGATCAAAATCATATCTCAACCCTTATATTATGGTGTGCCGTCGAGATGTTGTTTTTTTGGCGCATCCACAACTAATTCAGATACTAGCTGACTAAGTTTTACACCAAGAAAAACACGACTAAAACTAAACAAAAGAATCCATAGGTGTGTTTTATCCATCTAGTATCCGTGCAAACACAGTTTCCACGGATTCTAGGTGGTCTATATGGACTGGAAATAAATTCTCTGGCTTTTTCTTAGGTTTGGATGATTTTTGGTCGGTTTCGGCATTTTTGATCGTTTTGTCCGTTTTGATCAGTTTTCGACCGACTAAGTCGCTTTTGACCAAGGGTCGTTGAGATAAAACGTATTCCTTGTTTCAAGCTTTCATTTGCTTAGTCGTGGTCTTGAAACGGATTCGTGTAGCAAATGTTATAGTCTTTTTATTGCAACCCATTTTTTCTGATAATTTCGATCTAAATCTGTTGTTAAGTGTTAGCAATTATGTTTGGCACTCTATTTCTTTATAGTATGTAATTAGTAAAACTAACTCTCTTTAGTATATCTTTGTATATGTATGTTTATTATGTGAAGTCGAAGCACAATAGATTGTAAGTAACTCTACAAATGCATACACAAATAAAGTAAGAAAAGTGTGTTTAATGTGAATCAAAGAGCAAAGATCAACAAAATAAACTCCAATCATACTGGTTAGGAGGTTTAACTAAATAATACATTCAATAAATATCTCTCAATTCAAATAGAATAAAATGTTGAATCGAATATTTCAAAGTCATATAATACATAAGCTTGAGTTTCTTACATGAAATGTCAAATACTTGTTGTCTAGTTTTGTGTATTATTCACCTTTTTAGGGTTCCCAAGGATAAACAATATCATTTTTGCTTTGATCAAAGAAAGCGACGTGTTGTTAGATCAAAATCATATCTCGACCCTTATATTATGGTGTGCCGTCGAGATGTTGTTTGTTTGGCGCATCCACAACTAATTCAAATACTAGCTGACCAAGTTTTACACCAAGAAAAACACGACTAAAACTAAACAAAAGAATCCCTAGGTATGTTTTATCCATCTAGTATCCGTGAAAACTCATTTTCCACGGATTCTAGGTGGTCTATATGGACTGGAAATGAATTCTCCGGCTTTTTCTTAGGTTTGGATGATTTTTGTTCGGTTTCAGAATTTTTGATCGTTTTGTCCGTTTTGATCAGTCTTCGACCGACTAAGTCGCTTTTGACCAAGGGTCTTTGAGATAAAACGTACTCCTTGTTTCAAGCTTTCATTTGCTTAGTCGTGGTCTTGAAACGGAGTCCTGTAGCAAATGTTATGGTCTTTTTATTGCAGTCCGTTTTTTCTGATAATTTCAATCTAAATCTGTTTTTGTGTGTTAGCGATTATGTTTGGCACTCTATTTCTTTATAGTATGTAATTAGTAAAACTAACTCTCTTTTGTATATCTTTGTATATGTATGTTTATTATGTGAAGTCGAAGCACAATAGATTCTAAGTAACTCTACAAATGCATACACAAATAAAGTAAGAAAAGTGTGTTTAATGTGAATCAAAGAGCAAAGATCAACAAAATAAACTCCAATCATACTGGTTAGGAGGTTTAACTAAATAATACATTCAATAAATATCTCGCAGTTCAAATAGAATAAAATGTTGAATCGAATATTTCAAAGTCATATAATACATAAGCTTGAGTTTCTTACATGAAATGTCAAATACTTGTTGTCTAGTTTTATGTATTATTCACCTTTTTAGGGTTCCCAAGGATAAACAATATCATTTTTGTTTTGATCAAAGAAAGCGACGTGTTGTTAGATCAAAATCATATCTCAACCCTTATATTATGGTGTGCCGTCGAGATGTTGTTTTTTTGGCGCATCCACAACTAATTCAGATACTAGCTGACCAAGTTTTACACCAAGAAAAACACGACTAAAACTAAACAAAAGAATCCATAGGTGTGTTTTATCCATCTAGTATCCGTGAAAACACAGTTTCCACGGATTCTAGGTGGTCTATATGGACTGGAAATAAATTATCCGGCTTTTTCTTAGGTTTGGATGATTTTTGGTCGGTTTTGGCATTTTTGATCGTTGTGTCCGTTTTGATCAGTTTTCAACCGACTAAGTCGCTTTTGACCAAGGGTCGTTGAGATAAAACGTACTCCTTGTTTCAAGCTTTCATTTGCTTAGTCGTGGTCTTGAAACGGAGTCATGTAGCAAATGTTATAGTCTTTTTATTGCAACCCATTTTTTCTGATAATTTCGATCTAAATCTGTTGTTGTGTGTTAGTAATTATGTTTGGCACTCTATTTCTTTATAGTATGTAATTAGTAAAACTAACTCTCTTTAGTATATCTTTGTATATGTATGTTTATTATGTGAAGTCGAAGCACAATAGATTGTAAGTAACTCTACAAATGCATACACAAATAAAGTAAGAAAAGTGTGTTTAATGTGAATCAAAGAGCAAAGAACAACAAAATAAACTCCAATCATACTGGTTAGGAGGTTTAACTAAATAATACATTCAATAAATATCTCGCAATTCAAATAGAATAAAATGTTGAATCGAATATTTTAAAGTCATATAATACATAAGCTTGAGTTTCTTACATGAAATGTCAAATACTTGTTGTCTAGTTTTGTGTATTATTCACCTTTTTAGGGTTCCCAAGGATAAACAATATCATTTTTCTTTTGATCAAAGAAAGCGACGTGTTGTTAGATCAAAATCATATCTCGGCCCTTATATTATGGTGTGCCGTCGAGACGTTGTTTGTTTGGCGCATCCACAACTACTTCAAATACTAGCTGACCAAGTTTTACACCAGGAAAAACACGACTAAAACTAAACAAAGGAATCCCTAGGTGTGTTTTATCCCTCTAGTATCCGTGCAAACATATTTTCCACGGATTATAGGTGGTTTATTTAGACTGGAAATCAATTCTCCGGTTTTTTCTTAGGTTTGGATGATTTTTGGTCGGTTTCGGCATTTTTTATCGTTTTGTCCGTTTTGATCAGTTTTCGATCGACTAAGTATCTTTTGACCAAGGGTCATTGAGATAAAACCTACTCCTTGTTTCAAGCTTTCATTTTCTTAGTCTTGGTCTTGAAACGGAGTCGTGTAGTAAATGTTATGGCCTTTTTATGCAGCCTATTTTTCTGATGATTTGGATCTAAATCTGTTGTTGTGTGTTAGCGATTATGTTTGGCACTCTCTTTCTTTATAGTATGTAATTAGTAAAACTAACTCTCTTTAGTATGTTTTTGTATATGTATGTTTATTATGTGAAGTCGAAGCACAATAGATTGTAAGTAACTCTACAAATGCATACACAAATAAAGTAAGAAAAGTGTGTTTAATGTGAATCAAAGAGCAAAGATCAACAAAATAAACTCCAATCATACTGGTTAGGAGGTTTAACTAAATAATACATTCAATAAATATCTCGCAATTCAAATAGAATAAAATGTTGAATCGAATATTTCTAAGTCATATAATACATAAGCTTGAGTTTCTTACATGAAATGTCAAATACTTGTTGTCTAGTTTTGTGTATTATTCACCTTTTTAGGGTTCCCAAGGATAAACAATATCATTTTTGTTTTGATCAAAGAAAGCGACGTGTTGTTAGATCAAAATTATATCTCGACCCTTATAGTATGGTCTGCCGTCGAGAAGTTGTTTGTTTGGCGCATCCACAACTAATTCAAATGCTAGCTAACCAAGTTTTACACCAAGAAAAACACGACTAAAACTAAACAAAAGAATCCATAGGCGTCTTTTATCCATCTAGTATCCGTGCAAACACATTTTCCACGGATTCTAGGTGGTCTATATGGATTGGAAATGAGTTCTCCGCAATTTTCTTAGGTTTGGATGATTTTTGTTCGGTTTCGGAATTTTTAATCGTTTTGTCCGTTTTGATCAGTCTTCGACCGACTAAGTCGCTTTTGACCAAGGGTCTTTGAGATAAAACATACTCCTTGTATCAAGCTTTCATTTGCTTAGACGTGGTCTTGAAACGGAGTCGTGTAGCAAATGTTATGGTCTTTTTATTGCAGTCCGTTTTTCTGATAATTTCAATCTAAATATGTTTTTGTGTGTTAGCGATTATGTTTGGCACTCTATTTCTTTATAGTATGTAATTAGTAAAACTAACTCTCTTTAGTATATCTTTGTATATGTATGTTTATTATGTGAAGTCGAAGCACAATAGATTGTAAGTAACTCTACAAATGCATACACAAATAAAGTAAGAAAAGTGTGTTTAATGTGAATCAAAGAGCAAAGATCAACAAAATAAACTCCAATCATACTGGTTAGGAGGTTTAACTAAATAATACATTCAATAAATATCTCGTAAATCAAATAGAATAAAATGTTGAATCGAATATTTCAAAGTCATATAATACATAAGCTTGAGTTTCTTACATGAAATGTCAAATACTTGTTGTCTAGTTTTTTGTATTATTCACCTTTTTAGGGTTCCCAAGGATAAACAATATCATTTTTCTTTTGATCAAAGAAAGCGACGTGTTGTTAGATCAAAATCATATCTCGGCCCTTATATTATGGTGTGCCGTCGAGACGTTGTTTGTTTGGCGCATCCACAACTACTTCAAATACTAGCTGACCAAGTTTTACACCAGGAAAAACACGACTAAAACTAAACAAAGGAATCCCTAGGTGTGTTTTATCCATCTAGTATCCGTGCGAACATATTTTCCACGGATTATAGGTGGTTTATTTAGACTGGAAATCAATTCTCCGGTTTTTTCTTAGGTTTGGATGATTTTTGGTCGGTTTCGGCATTTTTTATCGTTTTGTCCGTTTTGATCAGTTTTCGATCGACTAAGTATCTTTTGACCAAGGGTCATTGAGATAAAACCTACTCCTTGTTTCAAGCTTTCATTTTCTTAGTCTTGGTCTTGAAACGGAGTCGTGTAGTAAATGTTATGGCCTTTTTATGCAGCCTATTTTTCTGATGATTTGGATCTAAATCTGTTGTTGTGTGTTAGCGATTATGTTTGGCACTCTCTTTCTTTATAGTATGTAATTAGTAAAACTAACTCTCTTTAGTATGTTTTTGTATATGTATGTTTATTATGTGAAGTCGAAGCACAATAGATTGTAAGTAACTCTACAAATGCATACACAAATAAAGTAAGAAAAGTGTGTTTAATGTGAATCAAAGAGCAAAGATCAACAAAATAAACTCCAATCATACTGGTTAGGAGGTTTAACTAAATAATACATTCAATAAATATCTCGCAATTCAAATAGAATAAAATGTTGAATCGAATATTTCTAAGTCATATAATACATAAGCTTGAGTTTCTTACATGAAATGTCAAATACTTGTTGTCTAGTTTTGTGTATTATTCACCTTTTTAGGGTTCCCAAGGATAAACAATATCATTTTTGTTTTGATCAAAGAAAGCGACGTGTTGTTAGATCAAAATTATATCTCGACCCTTATAGTATGGTCTGCCGTCGAGAAGTTGTTTGTTTGGCGCATCCACAACTAATTCAAATGCTAGCTAACCAAGTTTTACACCAAGAAAAACACGACTAAAACTAAACAAAAGAATCCATAGGCGTCTTTTATCCATCTAGTATCCGTGCAAACACATTTTCCACGGATTCTAGGTGGTCTATATGGATTGGAAATGAGTTCTCCGCAATTTTCTTAGGTTTGGATGATTTTTGTTCGGTTTCGGAATTTTTAATCGTTTTGTCCGTTTTGATCAGTCTTCGACCGACTAAGTCGCTTTTGACCAAGGGTCTTTGAGATAAAACATACTCCTTGTATCAAGCTTTCATTTGCTTAGACGTGGTCTTGAAACGGAGTCGTGTAGCAAATGTTATGGTCTTTTTATTGCAGTCCGTTTTTCTGATAATTTCAATCTAAATATGTTTTTGTGTGTTAGCGATTATGTTTGGCACTCTATTTCTTTATAGTATGTAATTAGTAAAACTAACTCTCTTTAGTATATCTTTGTATATGTATGTTTATTATGTGAAGTCGAAGCACAATAGATTGTAAGTAACTCTACAAATGCATACACAAATAAAGTAAGAAAAGTGTGTTTAATGTGAATCAAAGAGCAAAGATCAACAAAATAAACTCCAATCATACTGGTTAGGAGGTTTAACTAAATAATACATTCAATAAATATCTCGTAAATCAAATAGAATAAAATGTTGAATCGAATATTTCAAAGTCATATAATACATAAGCTTGAGTTTCTTACATGAAATGTCAAATACTTGTTGTCTAGTTTTTTGTATTATTCACCTTTTTAGGGTTCCCAAGGATAAACAATATCATTTTTCTTTTGATCAAAGAAAGCGACGTGTTGTTAGATCAAAATCATATCTCGGCCCTTATATTATGGTGTGCCGTCGAGACGTTGTTTGTTTGGCGCATCCACAACTACTTCAAATACTAGCTGACCAAGTTTTACACCAGGAAAAACACGACTAAAACTAAACAAAGGAATCCCTAGGTGTGTTTTATCCATCTAGTATCCGTGCGAACATATTTTCCACGGATTATAGGTGGTTTATTTAGACTGGAAATCAATTCTCCGGTTTTTTCTTAGGTTTGGATGATTTTTGGTCGGTTTCGGCATTTTTTATCGTTTTGTCCGTTTTGATCAGTTTTCGATCGACTAAGTATCTTTTGAACAAGGGTCATTGAGATAAAACCTACTCCTTGTTTCAAGCTTTCATTTTATTAGTCTTGGTCTTGAAACGGAGTCGTGTAGTAAATGTTATGGCCTTTTTATGCAGCCTATTTTTCTGATGATTTTGATCTAAATCTGTTGTTGTGTGTTAGCGATTATGTTTGGCACACTCTTTCTTTATAGTATGTAATTAGTAAAACTAACTCTCTTTAGTATGTTTTTGTATATGTATGTTTATTATGTGAAGTCGAAGCACAATAGATTGTAAGTAACTCTACAAATGCATACACAAATAAAGTAAGAAAAGTGTGTTTAATGTGAATCAAAGAGCAAAGATCAACAAAATAAACTCCAATCATACTGGTTAGGAGGTTTAACTAAATAATACATTCAATAAATATCTCGTAATTCAAATAGAATAAAATGTTGAATCGAATATTTCAAAGTCATATAATACATAAGCTTGAGTTTCTTACATGAAATGTCAAATACTTGTTGTCTAGTTTTGTGTATTATTCACCTTTTTAGGGTTCCCAAGGATAAACAATATCATTTTTGTTTTGATCAAAGAAAGCGCCGTGTTGTTAGATCAAAATTATCTCAACCCTTATAGTATGGTGTGCCGTCGAGAAGTTGTTTGTTTGGCGCATCCACAACTAATTCAAATACTAGCTGACCAAGTTTTACACCAAGAAAAACACGACTAAAACTAAATAAAAGAATCCATAGGCGTCTTTTATCCATCTAGTATCCGTGCAAACACATTTTCCACGGATTATAGGTGGTCTATATGGACTGGAAATGAGTTCTCCGGCATTTTCTTAGGTTTGGATGATTTTTGTTCGGTTTCGGAATTTTTAATCGTTTTGTCCTTTTTGATCAGTCTTCGACCGACTAAGTCGCTTTTGACCAAGGGTCGTTGAGATAAAACGTACTCCTTGTTTCAAGCTTTCATTTGCTTAGTCGTGGTCTTGAAACAGAGTTGTGTAGCAAATGTTATGGTCTTTTTATTGCAGCCCGTTTTTTCTGATAATTTCGATCTAAATCTGTTTTTGTGTGTTAGTGATTATGTTTGGCACTCTATTTCTTTATAGTATGTAATTAGTAAAACTAACTCTCTTTAGTATATCTTTGTATATGTATGTTTATTATGTGAAGTCGAAGCACAATAGATTGTAAGTAACTCTACAAATACATACACAAATAAAGAAAGAAAAGTGAGTTTAATGTGAATCCAAGAGCAAAGATCAACAAAATAAACTCCAATCATACTGGTTAGGAGGTTTAACTAAATAATACATTCAATAAATATCTCGCAAATCAAATAGAATAAAATGTTAAATCGAATATTTCAAAGTCATATAATACATAAGCTTTAGTTTCTTACATGAAATGTCAAATACTTGTTGTCTAGTTTTGTGTATTATTTACCTTTTTAGGGTTCCCAAGGATAAAAAATATCATTTTCTTTTGATCAAAGAAAGCGACGTGTTGTTAGATCAAAATCATATCTCGGCCCTTATATTATGGTGTGCCGTCGAGACGTTGTTTGTTTGGCGCATCCACAACTACTTCAAATAATAGCTGACCAAGTTTTACACCAGGAAAAACACGACTAAAACTAAACAAAGGAATCCCTAGGTGTGTTTTATCCATCTAGTATCCGTGCGAACATATTTTCCACGGATTATAGGTGGTTTATTTAGACTGGAAATCAATTCTCCGGTTTTTTCTTAGGTTTGGATGATTTTTGGTCGGTTTCGGCATTTTTTATCGTTTTGTCCGTTTTGATCAGTTTTCGATCGACTAAGTATCTTTTGAACAAGGGTCATTGAGATAAAACCTACTCCTTGTTTCAAGCTTTCATTTTATTAGTCTTGGTCTTGAAACGGAGTCGTGTAGTAAATGTTATGGCCTTTTTATGCAGCCTATTTTTTTGATGATTTTGATCTAAATCTGTTGTTGTGTGTTAGCGATTATGTTTGGCACACTCTTTCTTTATAGTATGTAATTAGTAAAACTAACTCTCTTTAGTATGTTTTTGTATATGTATGTTTATTATATGAAGTCGAAGCACAATAGATTGTAAGTAACTCTACAAATGCATACACAAATAAAGTAAGAAAAGTGTGTTTAATGTGAATCAAAGAGCAAAGATCAACAAAATAAACTCCAATCATACTGGTTAGGAGGTTTAACTAAATAATACATTCAATAAATATCTCGTAATTCAAATAGAATAAAATGTTGAATCGAATATTTCAAAGTCATATAATACATAAGCTTGAGTTTCTTACATGAAATGTCAAATACTTGTTGTCTAGTTTTGTGTATTATTCACCTTTTTAGGGTTCCCAAGGATAAACAATATCATTTTTGTTTTGATCAAAGAAAGCGCCGTGTTGTTAGATCAAAATTATCTCAACCCTTATAGTATGGTGTGCCGTCGAGAAGTTGTTTGTTTGGCGCATCCACAACTAATTCAAATACTAGCTGACCAAGTTTTACACCAAGAAAAACACGACTAAAACTAAATAAAAGAATCCATAGGCGTCTTTTATCCATCTAGTATCCGTGCAAACACATTTTCCACGGATTCTAGGTGGTCTATATGGACTGGAAATGAGTTCTCCGGCATTTTCTTAGGTTTGGATGATTTTTGTTCGGTTTCGGAATTTTTAATCGTTTTGTCCGTTTTGATCAGTCTTCGACCGACTAAGTCGCTTTTGACCAAGGGTCGTTGAGATAAAACGTACTCCTTGTTTCAATCTTTCATTTGCTTAGTCGTGGTCTTGAAACGGATTTGTGTAGCAAATGTTATGGTCTTTTTATTGCAGCCCGTTTTTTCTGATAATTTCGATCTAAATCTGTTTTTGTGTGTTAGTGATTATGTTTGGCACTCTATTTCTTTATAGTATGTAATTAGTAAAACTAACTCTCTTTAGTATATCTTTGTATATGTATGTTTATTATGTGAAGTCGAAGCACAATAGATTGTAAGTAACTCTACAAATGCATACACAAATAAAGTAAGAAAAGTGTGTTTAATGTGAATCAAAGAGCAAAGATCAACAAAATAAACTCCAATCATACTGGTTAGGAGGTTTAACTAAATAATACATTCAATAAATATCTCGTAATTCAAATAGAATAAAATGTTGAATCGAATATTTCAAAGTCATATAATACATAAGCTTGAGTTTCTTACATGAAATGTCAAATACTTGTTGTCTAGTTTTGTGTATTATTCACCTTTTTAGGGTTCCCAAGGATAAACAATATCATTTTTGTTTTGATCAAAGAAAGCGCCGTGTTGTTAGATCAAAATTATCTCAACCCTTATAGTATGGTGTGCCGTCGAGAAGTTGTCTGTTTGGCGCATCCACAACTAATTCAAATACTAGCTGACCAAGTTTTACACCAAGAAAAACACGACTAAAACTAAATAAAAGAATCCATAGGCGTCTTTTATCCATCTAGTATCCGTGCAAACACATTTTCCACGGATTCTAGGTGGTCTATATGGACTGGAAATGAGTTCTCCGGCATTTTCTTAGGTTTGGATGATTTTTGTTCGGTTTCGGAATTTTTAATCGTTTTGTCCGTTTTGATCAGTCTTCGACCGACTAAGTCGCTTTTGACCAAGGGTCGTTGAGATAAAACGTACTCCTTGTTTCAAGCTTTCATTTGCTTAGTCGTGGTCTTGAAACGGATTTGTGTAGCAAATGTTATGGTCTTTTTATTGCAGCCCGTTTTTTCTGATAATTTCGATCTAAATCTGTTTTTGTGTGTTAGTGATTATGTTTGGCACTCTATTTCTTTATAGTATGTAATTAGTAAAACTAACTCTCTTTAGTATATCTTTGTATATGTATGTTTATTATGTGAAGTCGAAGCACAATAGATTGTAAGTAACTCTACAAATACATACACAAATAAAGAAAGAAAAGTGAGTTTAATGTGAATCCAAGAGCAAAGATCAATAAAATAAACTCCAATCATACTGGTTAGGAGGTTTAACTAAATAATACATTCAATAAATATCTCGCAATTCAAATAGAATAAAATGTTGAATCGAATATTTCAAAGTCATATAATACATAAGCTTGAGTTTGTTACATGAAATGTCAAATACTTGTTGTCTAGTTTTGTGTATTATTCACCTTTTTAGGGTTCCCAAGGATAAACAATATCATTTTTTTGATCAAAGAAAGCGACGTGTTGTTAGATCAAAATCATATCTCGACCCTTATATTATGGTGTGCCGTCGAGATGTTGTTTTTTTGGCGCATCCACAACTAATTCAGATACTAGCTGACCAAGTTTTACACCAAGAAAAACACGACTAAAACTAAACAAAAGAATCCCTAGGTGTGTATTATCCATCTAGTATCCGTGCAAACACAGTTTCCACGGATTCTAGGTGGTCTATATGGACTGGAAATAAATTCTCCGGCTTTTTCTTAGGTTTGGATGATTTTTGGTCGGTTTCGGCATTTTTGATCGTTTTGTCCGTTTTGATCAGTTTTCGACCGACTAAGTCGCTTTTGACCAAGGTTCGTTGAGATAAAACGTACTCCTTGTTTCAAGCTTTCGTTTGCTTAGTCGTGGTCTTGAAACGGAGTCGTGTAGCAAATGTTATAGTCTTTTTATTGCAACCCATTTTTTCTGATAATTTCAATCTAAATCTGTTGTTGTGTGTTAGCAATTATGTTTGGCACTCTATTTCTTTATAGTATGTAATTAGTAAAACTAACTCTCTTTAGTATATCTTTGTATATGTATGTTTATTATGTGAAGTCAAAGCACAATAGATTGTAAGTAACTCTACAAATGCATACACAAATAAAGTAAGAAAAGTGTGTTTAATGTGAATCAAAGAGCAAAGATCAACAAAATAAACTCCAATCATACTGGTTAGGAGGTTTAACTAAATAATACATTCAATAAATATCTCGCAATTCAAATAGAATAAAATGTTGAATCGAATATTTCAAAGTCATATAATACATAAGCTTGAGTTTCTTACATGAAATGTCAAATACTTGTTGTCTAGTTTTGTGTATTATTCACCTTTTTAGGGTTCCCAAGGATAAACAATATCATTTTTGTTTTGATCAAAGAAAGCGACGTGTTGTTAGATCAAAATCATATCTCGACCCTTATATTATGGTGTGTCGTCGAGATGTTGTTTGTTTGGCGCATCCACAACTAATTCAAATACTAGCTGACCAAGTTTTACACCAAGAAAAACACGACTAAAACTAAACAAAAGAATTCCTAGGTGTGTCTTATCCATCTAGTATCCGTGAAAACTCATTTTCTACGGATTCTAGGTGTTCTATATGGACTGGAAATGAATTCTCCGGCTTTTTCTTAGGTTTGGATGATTTTTGTTCGGTTTCGGAATTTTTGATCGTTTTGTCCGTTTTGATCAGTCTTCGACCGACTAAGTCGCTTTTGACCAAGGGTCTTTGAGATAAAACGTACTCCTTGTTTCAAGCTTTCATTTGCTTAGTCGTGGTCTTGAAACGGAGTCGTGTAGCAAATGTTATGGTCTTTTTATTGCAGTCCGTTTTTTCTGATAATTTCGATCTAAATCTGTTTTTGTGTGTTAGCGATTATGTTTGGCACTCTATTTCTTTATAGTATGTAATTAGTAAAACTAACTCTCTTTAGTATATCTTTGTATATGTATGTTTATTATGTGAAGTCGAAGCACAATAGATTGTAAGTAACTCTACAAATACATACACAAATAAAGAAAGAAAAGTGAGTTTAATGTGAATCCAAGAGCAAAGATAAACAAAATAAACTCCAATCATACTGGTTAGGAGGTTTAACTAAATAATACATTCAATAAATATCTCGCAATTCAAATAGAATAAAATGTTGAATCGAATATTTCAAAGTCATATAATACATAAGCTTGAGTTTGTTACATGAAATGTCAAATACTTGTTGTCTAGTTTTGTGTATTATTCACCTTTTTAGGGTTCCCAAGGATAAACAATATCATTTTTGTTTTGATCAAAGAAAGCGACGTGTTGTTAGATCAAAATCATATCTCGACCCTTATATTATGGTGTGCCGTCGAGATGTTGTTTTTTTGGCGCATCCACAACTAATTCAGATACTAGCTGACCAAGTTTTACACCAAGAAAAACACGACTAAAACTAAACAAAAGAATCCCTAGGTGTGTTTTATCCATCTAGTATCCGTGCAAACACAGTTTCCACGGATTCTAGGTGGTCTATATGGACTGGAAATAAATACTCCGGCTGTTTCTTAGGTTTGGATGATTTTTGGTCGGTTTCGGCATTTTTGATCGTTTTGTCCGTTTTGATCAGTTTTCGACCGACTAAGTCGCTTTTGACCAAGGGTCGTTGAGATAAAACGTACTCCTTGTTTCAAGCTTTCATTTGCTTAGTCGTGGTCTTGAAACGGAGTCGTGTAGCAAATGTTATAGTCTTTTTATTGCAACCTATTTTTTCTGATAATTTCGATCTAAATCTGTTGTTGTGTGTTAGCAATTATGTTTGGCACTCTATTTCTTTATAGTATGTAATTAGTAAAACTAACTCTCTTTAGTATATCTTTGTATATGTATGTTTATTATGTGAAGTCAAAGCACAATAGATTGTAAGTAACTCTACAAATGCATACACAAATAAAGTAAGAAAAGTGTGTTTAATGTGAATCAAAGAGCAAAGATCAACAAAATAAACTCCAATCATACTGGTTAGGAGGTTTAACTAAATAATACATTCAATAAATATCTCGTAATTCAAATAGAATAAAATGTTGAATCGAATATTTCAAAGTCATATAATACATAAGCTTGAGTTTCTTACATGAAATGTCAAATACTTGTTGTCTAGTTTTGTGTATTATTCACCTTTTTAGGGTTCCCAAGGATAAACAATATCATTTTTGTTTTGATCAAAGAAAGCGCCGTGTTGTTAGATCAAAATTATCTCAACCCTTATAGTATGGTGTGCCGTCGAGAAGTTGTTTGTTTGGCGCATCCACAACTAATTCAAATACTAGCTGACCAAGTTTTACACCAAGAAAAACACGACTAAAACTAAATAAAAGAATCCATAGGCGTCTTTTATCCATCTAGTATCCGTGCAAACACATTTTCCACGGATTCTAGGTGGTCTATATGGACTGGAAATGAGTTCTCCGGCATTTTCTTAGGTTTGGATGATTTTTGTTCGGTTTCGGAATTTTTAATCGTTTTGTCCGTTTTGATCAGTCTTCGACCGACTAAGTCGCTTTTGACCAAGGGTCGTTGAGATAAAACGTACTCCTTGTTTCAAGCTTTCATTTGCTTTGTCGTGGTCTTGAAACGGATTTGTGTAGCAAATGTTATGGTCTTTTTATTGCAGCCCGTTTTTTCTGATAATTTCGATCTAAATCTGTTTTTGTGTGTTAGTGATTATGTTTGGCACTCTATTTCTTTATAGTATGTAATTAGTAAAACTAACTCTCATTAGTATATCTTTGTATATGTATGTTTATTATGTGAAGTCGAAGCACAATAGATTGTAAGTAACTCTACAAATGCATACACAAATAAAGTAAGAAAAGTGTGTTTAATGTGAATCAAAGAGCAAAGATCAACAAAATAAACTCCAATCATACTGGTTAGGAGGTTTAACTAAATAATACATTCAATAAATATCTCGTAATTCAAATAGAATAAAATGTTGAATCGAATATTTCAAAGTCATATAATACATAAGCTTGAGTTTCTTACATGAAATGTCAAATACTTGTTGTCTAGTTTTGTGTATTATTCACCTTTTTAGGGTTCCCAAGGATAAACAATATCATTTTTGTTTTGATCAAAGAAAGCGCCGTGTTGTTAGATCAAAATTATCTCAACCCTTATAGTATGGTGTGCCGTCGAGAAGTTGTCTGTTTGGCGCATCCACAACTAATTCAAATACTAGCTGACCAAGTTTTACACCAAGAAAAACACGACTAAAACTAAATAAAAGAATCCATAGGCGTCTTTTATCCATCTAGTATCCGTGCAAACACATTTTCCACGGATTCTAGGTGGTCTATATGGACTGGAAATGAGTTCTCCGGCATTTTCTTAGGTTTGGATGATTTTTGTTCGGTTTCGGAATTTTTAATCGTTTTGTCCGTTTTGATCAGTCTTCGACCGACTAAGTCGCTTTTGACCAAGGGTCGTTGAGATAAAACGTACTCCTTGTTTCAAGCTTTCATTTGCTTAGTCGTGGTCTTGAAACGGATTTGTGTAGCAAATGTTATGGTCTTTTTATTGCAGCCCGTTTTTTCTGATAATTTCGATCTAAATCTGTTTTTGTGTGTTAGTGATTATGTTTGGCACTCTATTTCTTTATAGTATGTAATTAGTAAAACTAACTCTCTTTAGTATATCTTTGTATATGTATGTTTATTATGTGAAGTCGAAGCACAATAGATTGTAAGTAACTCTACAAATACATACACAAATAAAGAAAGAAAAGTGAGTTTAATGTGAATCCAAGAGCAAAGATCAACAAAATAAACTCCAATCATACTGGTTAGGAGGTTTAACTAAATAATACATTCAATAAATATCTCGCAATTCAAATAGAATAAAATGTTGAATCGAATATTTCAAAGTCATATAATACATAAGCTTGAGTTTGTTACATGAAATGTCAAATACTTGTTGTCTAGTTTTGTGTATTATTCACCTTTTTAGGGTTCCCAAGGATAAACAATATCATTTTTTTGATCAAAGAAAGCGACGTGTTGTTAGATCAAAATCATATCTCGACCCTTATATTATGGTGTGCCGTCGAGATGTTGTTTTTTTGGCGCATCCACAACTAATTCAGATACTAGCTGACCAAGTTTTACACCAAGAAAAACACGACTAAAACTAAACAAAAGAATCCCTAGGTGTGTATTATCCATCTAGTATCCGTGCAAACACAGTTTCCACGGATTCTAGGTGGTCTATATGGACTGGAAATAAATTCTCCGGCTTTTTCTTAGGTTTGGATGATTTTTGGTCGGTTTCGGCATTTTTGATCGTTTTGTCCGTTTTGATCAGTTTTCGACCGACTAAGTCGCTTTTGACCAAGGTTCGTTGAGATAAAACGTACTCCTTGTTTCAAGCTTTCGTTTGCTTAGTCGTGGTCTTGAAACGGAGTCGTGTAGCAAATGTTATAGTCTTTTTATTGCAACCCATTTTTTCTGATAATTTCAATCTAAATCTGTTGTTGTGTGTTAGCAATTATGTTTGGCACTCTATTTCTTTATAGTATGTAATTAGTAAAACTAACTCTCTTTAGTATATCTTTGTATATGTATGTTTATTATGTGAAGTCAAAGCACAATAGATTGTAAGTAACTCTACAAATGCATACACAAATAAAGTAAGAAAAGTGTGTTTAATGTGAATCAAAGAGCAAAGATCAACAAAATAAACTCCAATCATACTGGTTAGGAGGTTTAACTAAATAATACATTCAATAAATATCTCGCAATTCAAATAGAATAAAATGTTGAATCGAATATTTCAAAGTCATATAATACATAAGCTTGAGTTTCTTACTTTTTTTTCTTAATGGTAAATTTATTAAGAAAAGGCCACAAAGGCAGAGTACAAACTACAAGCTACAAAATTAGAAGGGATACATCCCCTACTAACAAGCTTGAGCAACAACATTGGCATGGACAAATCCCATACTCAATAACATAAACAGCAAATACAATACTAATAGTAAAGGCAATGGACAAATCCCATGCTCAATACCTAAACTACAAATAAGCAACTAGAAAGAAAATAACTAGCTGCTTCCCATAACTCAACAACTTGATCCCTATTGATGAAGACCAAGCTCCTGCATATCCATGGCACTTCCAAAACCAATTTGTTCAATAGCTTGGTATAGAAACCCCACTTCAGAATACATGGAAGCTTTGATTCAACCACAAAGGGAAGCAATCTACACTACCAATCCATCCCCCATGGGAATAACTATAAACAAGACTATGACACAAAAGCAAGCAAAAAGACTTACTCACAAACGCCATCAGATCACAAATGCAGGATAAAGGAAAGGTGCCAGTGTAGCACATCTAGTTTATTGCCTCCTCAAAACCCTCAACTATGTAAAACCCAGTGGGAAACCATAGAAGAGGGAAAGAGTACAACTAAACTAGAATCCTTTCACATGATGCACTAACCTAGGTATCTATCATCACAACACTAAACAGATACAAGGTTAGTAAATTACAAGGGAGGACAAAGCATCACAAACAGATTTGGCAACTAACATATTGTACAAAGAGTGAAACTCCATGTCCACTATTAGCACATCAAATCTACCCAACCAACCAATACAGTCCTCCCCGACTCCCAACAAAGAGAGAAACCAAAGCTCATACCTGAATACCATAACATGCTTAGCAGAAACCTGTAAGCATCCCTATCACCCATCAACAGAATAACCTGCAATAAGAGTAGCTTCCAAACCCATTTCTTTTAACATCATAAATCCGACAAAGATGATCCCAGCTTTTATTGCATAGCCACAAACCAGTCCCACCATAGGACCAGAAGAACCAACAATACAAAAAAGCAGCACCACTCATTGTGACAACAGAAAATCAGTGGGCTCAAACGCAACTCTCATACCATGATTGCTATCATTACATAACTTAATATTCCATATAGCAGCAGCTTTAACCACATTAGCAGACGGCTTCATACTTAAACCTAACAACCTAAGTCTAACAGTATCAAAAACCATCTTAACTAACACAGAGATATCCCTATGCTTCATACCCATCCTACGGTTATTTCTTTCCTGCCATAAGAAATAAATACAAGCACCAAATAATAATCTCTGAATAACACTCCAAATGTTATTCCTAGCAGGATTGTTGACAATACCAGAAATAACACAAGGCCACACGTTGCTAATATTCTCCATAAGCGCCATCGGTTTAAGTCGTTCCCATAACCTCTTAGAAAAACTACAAGCAAAAAATAAGTGGCTATGTGATTCATTTTTATAGCCACATAGAAAACACGACACATCACTAGCATTAAACCAATTGGCAAGCCTATCCCCTGTTTTTAGTCTTTCCTTTATAGCAAGCCATGTAATAAAAGCATGTCTAGGAATACATTGAGTAAACCATACATGTCTATACCAACTAACCTCTGGCTGCTCAATATTTAAAGCTCTCCACACCTCAGTCGGACTAAATTTCTTTTCAATACCATTTTTATTGCACCAGATGGTAATATCTCTCTTGTTCTCATCTAAATTAGGAACCGGGACATCAAGCACTTCTCTTAAAACACCATTCCAATTAGCTGGCCACACCCAAACACCATTGTTAATTAGATCAATAACTTTGCTGTTAATGGAAAAACCAGCCAAATCAATCATTCTAACATTAATAAGCTTACTAAGAGGACCCTTAGTGTGCCACCTATCAAACCAAACATTACAAGATTTCCCATCCCCAAGCTTAACAAACACAAACTCCTTAATCATATCTCTAAGGGCTAAAAAATGTCTCCAACACCAAGACATACTTCTAACTGCCTTAATATCCCATATATTCTTACCTTTAAGCTTATGAATCCTAACCCATTTAACCCATATGGAGTCTTTATCACTTAGAATGTTCCATAAATGCTTAGTCATAAGAGCATTGTTCCAACTATGCATAGATTTAATCCCAAGTCCCCCTTGGCTCTTAGGGACACAAACATCAACCCACCTCACACTAACTTTAGCCCCAACCTTATCCTTATTACCCCAAAGAAAGTTGGCGAGCAGTCTATCAATATCATCACAAACAGCTAACGGTAGAATAAATAAAGAACCCCAATAAACTTGCATAGAAGAAAGAACTGAAGTAATCAATTGAAGTCTACCAGCGAAAGACAAGCTTCTATTCTTCCAACTATTGATCTTATTCTGTAAAACCTCTAAAAGGAAACTACAGTCCTTTTTAGTGATTCTCTTAGACACTAATGGAACACCCAAATACCTAATAGGTAAAATGCCCTCCGAGAAAGGCATAACCATCTTAATCTCATCCTTAACCTCATTAGGAGTATTACAAAAAAATACATTACTTTTGGCCATACTAGGAAACAGCCCTGAAGACATAGTGAACTCATCAAGACCACGTCTAAGAATGGAAGCAGAGACTAAATCAGCATGGCTCAACATCAAAAGGTCATCAGCAAAAAATAAACTCGAAATTTTCAAATATTGACAACCTGAATGATACTTAAATCTCCTATCCCTCCTAATTTGTCTTTTAACCATAAGATTCAAAACCTCCATAACTAAAGTAAACAAATAAGGCGATATAGGATCACCCTGCCTAAGCCCTCTCTTAGCTTTAAAGAAACCATGAGTCTCCCCATTAACAGAAACAGAGAAGGAGGCAGTTTTCAGACAAATCATGATCCAGTGAACCATAACAGGATGAAATCCAAACCTTTTAAGACAAAATTCCAAAAACTCCCAACTCACAGTGTCATAAGCTTTTTGAATATCAATCTTAAAGGCACAATTAGTAACACCCATATCCCAATTATAACCTTTCAAGCTTGAGTTTCTTACATGAAATGTCAAATACTTGTTGTCTAGTTTTGTGTATTATTCACCTTTTTAGGGTTCCCAAGGATAAACAATATCATTTTTGTTTTGATCAAAGAAAGCGACGTGTTGTTAGATCAAAATCATATCTCGACCCTTATATTATGGTGTGTCGTCGAGATGTTGTTTGTTTGGCGCATCCACAACTAATTCAAATACTAGCTGACCAAGTTTTACACCAAGAAAAACATGACTAAAACTAAACAAAAGAATTCCTAGGTGTGTCTTATCCATCTAGTATCCGTGAAAACTCATTTTCTACGGATTCTAGGTGTTCTATATGGACTGGAAATGAATTCTCCGGCTTTTTCTTAGGTTTGGATGATTTTTGTTCGGTTTCGGAATTTTTGATCGTTTTGTCCGTTTTGATCAGTCTTCGACCGACTAAGTCGCTTTTGACCAAGGGTCTTTGAGATAAAACGTACTCCTTGTTTCAAGCTTTCATTTGCTTAGTCGTGGTCTTGAAACGGAGTCGTGTAGCAAATGTTATGGTCTTTTTATTGCAGTCCGTTTTTTCTGATAATTTCGATCTAAATCTGTTTTTGTGTGTTAGCGATTATGTTTGGCACTCTATTTCTTTATAGTATGTAATTAGTAAAACTAACTCTCTTTAGTATATCTTTGTATATGTATGTTTATTATGTGAAGTCGAAGCACAATAGATTGTAAGTAACTCTACAAATACATACACAAATAAAGAAAGAAAAGTGAGTTTAATGTGAATCCAAGAGCAAAGATAAACAAAATAAACTCCAATCATACTGGTTAGGAGGTTTAACTAAATAATACATTCAATAAATATCTCGCAATTCAAATAGAATAAAATGTTGAATCGAATATTTCAAAGTCATATAATACATAAGCTTGAGTTTGTTACATGAAATGTCAAATACTTGTTGTCTAGTTTTGTGTATTATTCACCTTTTTAGGGTTCCCAAGGATAAACAATATCATTTTTGTTTTGATCAAAGAAAGCGACGTGTTGTTAGATCAAAATCATATCTCGACCCTTATATTATGGTGTGCCGTCGAGATGTTGTTTTTTTGGCGCATCCACAACTAATTCAGATACTAGCTGACCAAGTTTTACACCAAGAAAAACACGACTAAAACTAAACAAAAGAATCCCTAGGTGTGTTTTATCCATCTAGTATCCGTGCAAACACAGTTTCCACGGATTCTAGGTGGTCTATATGGACTGGAAATAAATACTCCGGCTGTTTCTTAGGTTTGGATGATTTTTGGTCGGTTTCGGCATTTTTGATCGTTTTGTCCGTTTTGATCAGTTTTCGACCGACTAAGTCGCTTTTGACCAAGGGTCGTTGAGATAAAACGTACTCCTTGTTTCAAGCTTTCATTTGCTTAGTCGTGGTCTTGAAACGGAGTCGTGTAGCAAATGTTATAGTCTTTTTATTGCAACCCATTTTTTCTGATAATTTCGATCTAAATCTGTTGTTGTGTGTTAGCAATTATGTTTGGCACTCTATTTCTTTATAGTATGTAATTAGTAAAACTAACTCTCTTTAGTATATCTTTGTATATGTATGTTTATTATGTGAAGTCAAAGCACAATAGATTGTAAGTAACTCTACAAATGCATACACAAATAAAGTAAGAAAAGTGTGTTTAATGTGAATCAAAGAGCAAAGATCAACAAAATAAACTCCAATCATACTGGTTAGGAGGTTTAACTAAATAATACATTCAATAAATATCTCGCAATTCAAATAGAATAAAATGTTGAATCGAATATTTCAAAGTCATATAATACATAAGCTTGAGTTTCTTACATGAAATGTCAAATACTTGTTGTCTAGTTTTGTGTATTATTCACCTTTTTAGGGTTCCCAAGGATAAACAATATCATTTTTGTTTTGATCAAAGAAAGTGACGTGTTGTTAGATCAAAATCATATCTCGACCCTTATATTATGGTGTGTCGTCGAGATGTTGTTTGTTTGGCGCATCCACAACTAATTCAAATACTAGCTGACCAAGTTTTACACCAAGAAAAACACGACTAAAACTAAACAAAAGAATTCCTAGGTGTGTCTTATCCATCTAGTATCCGTGAAAACTCATTTTCTACGGATTCTAGGTGTTCTATATGGACTGGAAATGAATTCTCCGGCTTTTTCTTAGGTTTGGATGATTTTTGTTCGGTTTCGGAATTTTTGATCGTTTTGTCCGTTTTGATCAGTCTTCGACCGACTAAGTCGCTTTTGACCAAGGGTCTTTGAGATAAAACGTACTCCTTGTTTCAAGCTTTCATTTGCTTAGTCGTGGTCTTGAAACGGAGTCGTGTAGCAAATGTTATGGTCTTTTTATTGCAGTCCGTTTTTTCTGATAATTTCGATCTAAATCTGTTTTTGTGTGTTAGCGATTATGTTTGGCACTCTATTTCTTTATAGTATGTAATTAGTAAAACTAACTCTCTTTAGTATATCTTTGTATATGTATGTTTATTATGTGAAGTCGAAGCACAATAGATTGTAAGTAACTCTACAAATACATACACAAATAAAGAAAGAAAAGTGAGTTTAATGTGAATCCAAGAGCAAAGATAAACAAAATAAACTCCAATCATACTGGTTAGGAGGTTTAACTAAATAATACATTCAATAAATATCTCGCAATTCAAATAGAATAAAATGTTGAATCGAATATTTCAAAGTCATATAATACATAAGCTTGAGTTTGTTACATGAAATGTCAAATACTTGTTGTCTAGTTTTGTGTATTATTCACCTTTTTAGGGTTCCCAAGGATAAACAATATCATTTTTGTTTTGATCAAAGAAAGCGACGTGTTGTTAGATCAAAATCATATCTCGACCCTTATATTATGGTGTGCCGTCGAGATGTTGTTTTTTTGGCGCATCCACAACTAATTCAGATACTAGCTGACCAAGTTTTACACCAAGAAAAACACGACTAAAACTAAACAAAAGAATCCCTAGGTGTGTTTTATCCATCTAGTATCCGTGCAAACACAGTTTCCACGGATTCTAGGTGGTCTATATGGACTGGAAATAAATTCTCCGGCTTTTTCTTAGGTTTGGATGATTTTTGGTCGGTTTCGGCATTTTTGATCGTTTTGTCCGTTTTAATCAGTTTTCGACCGACTAAGTCGCTTTTGACCAAGGGTCGTTGAGATAAAACGTACTACTTGTTTCAAGCTTTCATTTGCTTAGTCGTGGTCTTGAAACGGAGTCGTGTAGCAAATGTTATAGTCTTTTTATTGCAACCCATTTTTCTGATAATTTCGATCTAAATCTGTTGTTGTGTGTTAGCAATTATGTTTGGCACTCTATTTCTTTATAGTATGTAATTAGTAAAACTAACTCTCTTTAGTATATCTTTGTATATGTATGTTTATTATGTGAAGACGAAGCACAATAGATTGTAAGTAACTCTACAAATGCATACACAAATAAAGTAAGAAAAGTGTGTTTAATGTGAATCAAAGAGCAAAGATCAACAAAATAAACTCCAATCATACTGGTTAGGAGGTTTAACTAAATAATACATTCAATAAATGTCTCGCAATTCAAATAGAATAAAATGTTGAATCTAATATTTCAAAGTCACATAATACATAAGCTTGAGTTTCTTACATGAAATGTCAAATACTTGTTGTCTAGTTTTGTGTATTATTCACCTTTTTAGGGTTCCCAAGGATAAACAATATCATTTTTTTTTGATCAAAGAAAGCGACGTGTTGTTAGATCAAAATCATATCTCGACCCTTATATTATGGTGTGCCGTCGAGATGTTGTTTGTTTGGCGCATCCACAACTAATTCAAATACTAGCTGACCAAGTTTTACACCAAGAAAAACACGACTAAAACTAAACAAAAGAATCCCTAGGTGTGTTTTATCCATCTAGTATCCGTGAAAACTCATTTTCCACGGATTCTAGGTGGTCTATATGGACTGGAAATGAATTCTCCGGCTTTTTCTTAGGTTTGGATGATTTTTGTTCGGTTTCGGAATTTTTGATCGTTTTGTCCGTTTTGATCAGTCTTCGACCGACTAAGTCGCTTTTGACCAAGGGTCTTTGAGATAAAACGTACTCCTTGTTTCAAGCTTTCATTTGCTTAGTCGTGGTCTTGAAACGGAGTCGTGTAGCAAATGTTATGGTCTTTTTATTGCAGTCCGTTTTTTCCGATAATTTCGATCTAAATCTGTTTTTGTGTGTTAGCGATTATGTTTGGCACTCTATTTTTTTATAGAATGTAATTAGTAAAACTAACTCTCTTTAGTATATCTTTGTATATGTATGTTTATTATGTGAAGTCGAAGTACAATAGATTGTAAGTAACTCTACAAATACATACACAAATAAAGAAAGAAAAGTGAGTTTAATGTGAATCCAAGAGCAAAGATAAACAAAATATACTCCAATCATACTGGTTAGGAGATTTAACTAAATAATACATTCAATAAATATCTCGCAATTCAAATAGAATAAAATGTTGAATCGAATATTTCAAAGTCATATAATACATAAGCTTGAGTTTGTTACATGAAATGTCAAATACTTGTTGTCTAGTTTTGTGTATTATTCACCTTTTTAGGGTTCCCAAGGATAAACAATATCATTTTTGTTTTGATCAAAGAAAGCGACGTGTTGTTAGATCAAAATCATATCTCGACCCTTATATTATGGTGTGCCGTCGAGATGTTGTTTTTTTGGCGCATCCACAACTAATTGAGATACTAGCTGACCAAGTTTTACACCAAGAAAAACACGACTAAAACTAAACAAAAGAATTCCTAGGTGTGTTTTATCCATCTAGTATGCGTGAAAACTCATTTTCCACGGATTCTAGGTGGTCTATATGGACTGGAAATGAATTCTCCGGATTTTTCTTAGGTTTGGATGATTTTTGTTCGGTTTCGGAATTTTTGATCGTTTTGTCCGTTTTGATCAGTCTTCGACCGACTAAATCGCTTTTGACCAAGGGTCTTTGAGATAAAACGTACTCCTTGTTTCAAGATTTCATTTGCTTAGTCGTGGTCTTGAAACGGAGTCGTGTAGCAAATGTTATGGTCTTTTTATTGCAGTCCGTTTTTTCTGATAATTTCGATCTAAATCTGTTTTTGTGTGTTAGCGATTATGTTTGGCACTCTATTTCTTTATAGTATGTAATTAGTAAAACTAACTCTCTTTAGTATATCTTTGTATATGTATGTTTATTATGTGAAGTCGAAGCACAATAGATTGTAAGTAACTCTACAAATACATACACAAATAAAGAAAGAAAAGTGAGTTTAATGTGAATCCAAGAGCAAAGATAAACAAAATAAACTCCAATCATACTGGTTAGGAGGTTTAACTAAATATTACATTCAATAAATATCTCGCAATTCAAATAGAATAAAATGTTGAATCGAATATTTCAAAGTCATATAATACATAAGCTTGAGTTTGTTACATGAAATGTCGAATACTTGTTGTCTAGTTTTGTGTATTATTCACCTTTTTAGGGTTCCCAAGGATAAACAATATCATTTTTTTATCAAAGAAATCAACGTGTTGTTAGATCAAAATCATATCTCGACCCTTATATTATGGTGTGCCGTCGAGATGTTGTTTTTTTGGCGCATCCACAACTAATTCAGATACTAGCTGACCAAGTTTTACACCAAGAAAAACACGACTAAAACTAAACAAAAGAATCCCTAGGTGTGTTTTATCCATCTAGTATCCGTGCAAACACAGTTTCCACGGATTCTAGGTGGTCTATATGGACTGGAAATAAATTCTCCGGCTTTTTCTTAGGTTTGGATGATTTTTGGTCGGTTTCGGCATTTTTGATCGTTTTGTCCGTTTTGATCAGTTTTCGTCCGACTAAGTCGCTTTTGACCAAGGGTCGTTGAGATAAAACGAACTCCTTGTTTCAAGCTTTCATTTGCTTAGTCGTGGTCTTGAAACGGAGTCGTGTAGCAAATGTTATAGTCTTTTTATTGCAACCCATTTTTTTCTGATAATTTCGATCTAAATCTGTTGTTGTGTGTTAGCAATTATGTTTGGCACTCTATTTCTTTATAGTATGTAATTAGTAAAACTAACTCTCTTTAGTATATCTTTGTATATGTATGTTTATTATGTGAAGTCGAAGCACAATAGATTGTAAGTAACTCTACAAATGCATACACAAATAAAGTAAGAAAAGTGTGTTTAATGTGAATCAAAGAGCAAAGATCAACAAAATAAACTCCAATCATACTGGTTAGGAGGTTTAACTAAATAATACATTCAATAAATATCTCGCAATTCAAATAGAATAAAATGTTGAATCGAATATTTCAAAGTCATATAATACATAAGCTTGAGTTTCTTACATGAAATGTCAAATACTTGTTGTCTAGTTTTGTGTATTATTCACCTTTTTAGGGTTCCCAAGGATAAACAATATCATTTTTGTTTTGATCAAAGAAAGCGACGTGTTGTTAGATCAAAATCATATCTCGACCCTTATATTATGGTGTGCCGTCGAGATGTTGTTTGTTTGGCGCATCCACAACTAATTCAAATACTAGCTGACCAAGTTTTACACCAAGAAAAACACGACTAAAACTAAACAAAAGAATCCCTAGGTGTGTTTTATCCATCTAGTATCCGTGAAAACTCATTTTCCACGGATTCTAGGTGGTCTATATGGACTGGAAATGAATTCTCCGGCTTTTTCTTAGGTGTGGATGATTTTTGTTCGGTTTCGGAATTTTTGATCGTTTTGTCCGTTTTGATCAGTCTTCGACCGACTAAGTCGCTTTTGACCAAGGGTCTTTGAGATAAAACGTACTCCTTGTTTCAAGCTTTCATTTGCTTAGTCGTGGTCTTGAAACGGAGTCGTGTAGCAAATGTTATGGTCTTTTTATTGCAGTCCGTTTTTTCTGATAATTTCGATCTAAATCTATTTTTGTGTGTTAGCGATTATGTTTGGCACTCTATTTCTTTATAGAATGTAATTAGTAAAACTAACTCTCTTTAGTATATCTTTGTATATGTATGTTTATTATGTGAAGTCGAAGTACAATAGATTGTAAGTAACTCTACAAATACATACACAAATAAAGAAAGAAAAGTGAGTTTAATGTGAATCCAAGAGCAAAGATAAACAAAATAAACTCCAATCATATTGGTTAGGAGATTTAACTAAATAATACATTCAATAAATATCTCGCAATTCAAATAGAATAAAATGTTGAATCGAATATTTCAAAGTCATATAATACATAAGCTTGAGTTTGTTACATGAAATGTCAAATACTTGTTGTCTAGTTTTGTGTATTATTCACCTTTTTAGGGTTCCCAAGGATAAACAATATCATTTTTGTTTTGATCAAAGAAAGCGACGTGTTGTTAGATCAAAATCATATCTCGACCCTTATATTATGGTGTGCCGTCGAGATGTTGTTTTTTTGGCGCATCCACAACTAATTGAGATACTAGCTGACCAAGTTTTACACCAAGAAAAACACGACTAAAACTAAACAAAAGAATCCCTAGGTGTGTTTTATCCATCTAGTATCCGTGCAAACACAGTTTCCACGGATTCTAGGTGGTCTATATGGACTGGAAATAAATTCTCCGGCTTTTTCTTAGGTTTGGATGATTTTTGTTCGGTTTCGGAATTTTTGATCGTTTTGTCCGTTTTGATCAGTCTTCGACCGTCTAAGTCGCTTTTGACCAAGGGTCTTTGAGATAAAACGTACTCCTTGTTTCAAGCTTTCATTTGCTTAGTCGTGGTCTTGAAACGGAGTCGTGTAGCAAATGTTATGGTCTTTTTATTGCAGTCCGTTTTTTCTGATAATTTCGATCTAAATCTGTTTTTGTGTGTTAGCGATTATGTTTGGCACTCTATTTCTTTATAGAATGTAATTAGTAAAACTAACTCTCTTTACTATATCTTTGTATATGTATGTTTATTATGTGAAGTCGAAGGACAATAGATTGTAAGTAACTCTACAAATACATACACAAATAAAGAAAGAAAAGTGAGTTTAATGTGAATCCAAGAGCAAAGATAAACAAAATAAACTCCAATCATACTGGTTAGGAGATTTAACAAAATAATACATTCAATAAATATCTCGCAATTCAAATAGAATAAAATGTTGAATCAAATATTTCTCAGTCATGTAATACATAAGCTTGAGTTTGTTACATGAAATGTCAAATACTTGTTGTCTAGTTTTGTGTATTGTTCACCTTTTTAGGGTTCCCAAGGATAAACAATATCATTTTTGTTTTGATCAAAGAAAGCGACGTGTTGTTAGATCAAAATCATATCTCGACCCTTATATTATGGTGTGCCGTCGAGATGTTGTTTTTTTGGCGCATCCACAACTAATTCAGATACTAGCTGACCAAGTTTTACACCAAGAAAAACACGACTAAAACTAAACAAAAGAATCCCTAGGTGTGTTTTATCCATCTAGTATCCGTGCAAACACAGTTTCCACGGATTCTAGGTGGTGTATATGGACTGGAAATAAATTCTCTGGCTTTTTCTTAGGTTTGGATGATTTTTGGTCGGTTTCGGCATTTTTGATCGTTTTGTCCGTTTTGATCAGTTTTCGACCGACTATGTCGCTTTTGACCAAGGGTCGTTGAGATAAAACGAACTCCTTGTTTCAAGCTTTCATTTGCTTAGTCGTGGTCTTGAAACGGAGTCGTGTAGCAAATGTTATAGTCTTTTTATTGCAATCCATTTTTTCTGATAATTTCGATCTAAATCTGTTGTTGTGTGTTAGCAATTATGTTTGGCACTCTATTTCTTTATAGTATGTAATTAGTAAAACTAACTCTCTTTAGTATATCTTTGTATATGTATGTTTATTATGTGAAGTCGAAGCACAATAGATTGTAAGTAACTCTACAAATGCATACACAAATAAAGTAAGAGAAGTGTGTTTAATGTGAATCAAAGAGCAAAGATCAACAAAATAAACTCCAATCATACTGGTTAGGAGGTTTAACTAAATAATACATTCAATAAATATCTCGCAATTCAAATAGAATAAAATGTTGAATCGAATATTTCAAAGTCATATAATACATAAGCTTGAGTTTCTTACATGAAATGTCAAATACTTGTTGTCTAGTTTTGTGTATTATTCACCTTTTTAGGGTTCCCAAGGATAAACAATATCATTTTTGTTTTGATCAAAGAAAGCGACGTGTTGTTAGATCAAAATCATATCTCGACCCTTATATTATGGTGTACCGTCGAGATGTTGTTTGTTTGGCGCATCCACAACTAATTCAAATACTAGCTAACCAAGTTTTACACCAAGAAAAACACGACTAAAACTAAACAAAAGAATTCCTAGGTGTGTTTTATCCATCTAGTATCCGTGAAAACTCATTTTCCATGGATTCTAGGTGGTCTATATGGACTGGAAATGAATTCTCCGGCTTTTTCTTAGGTTTGGATGATTTTTGTT
The DNA here is from genome assembly GCA_025667525.1 of Glebionis coronaria. Taxonomy (NCBI): domain Eukaryota; kingdom Viridiplantae; phylum Streptophyta; class Magnoliopsida; order Asterales; family Asteraceae; genus Glebionis; species Glebionis coronaria. The sequence goes on along the minus strand of JANFOE010000383.1, from coordinate 291,196 downwards.
CGGTTTCGGAATTTTTGATCGTTTTGTCCGTTTTGATCAGTCTTCGACCGATTAAGTCGCTTTTGACCAAGGGTCTTTGAGATAAAACGTACTCCTTGTTTCAAGCTTTCATTTGCTTAGTCGTGGTCTTGAAACGGAGTCGTGTAGCAAATGTTATGGTCTTTTTATTGCAGTCCGTTTTTTCTGATAATTTCGATCTAAATCTGTTTTTGTGTGTTAGCGATTATGTTTGGCACTCTATTTCTTTATAGAATGTAATTAGTAAAACTAACTCTCTTTAGTATATCTTTGTATATGTATGTTTATTATGTGAAGTCGAAGTACAATAGATTGTAAGTAACTCTACAAATACATACACAAATAAAGAAAGAAAAGTGAGTTTAATGTGAATCCAAGAGCAAAGATAAACAAAATAAACTCCAATCATACTGGTTATGAGATTTAACTAAATAATACATTCAATAAATATCTCGCAATTCAAATAGAATAAAATGTTGAATCGAATATTTCAAAGTCATATAATACATAAGCTTGAGTTTGTTACATGAAATGTCAAATACTTGTTGTCTAGTTTTGTGTATTATTCACCTTTTTAGGGTTCCCAAGGATAAACAATATCATTTTTGTTTTGATCAAAGAAAGCGACATGTTGTTAGATCAAAATCATATCTCGACCCTTATATTATGGTGTGCCGTCGAGATGTTGTTTTTTTGGCGCATCCACAACTAATTCAGATACTAGCTGACCAAGTTTTACACCAAGAAAAACACGACTAAAACTAAACAAAAGAATCCCTAGGTGTGTTTTATCCATCTAGTATCCGTGCAAACACAGTTTCCACGGATTCTAGGTGGTCTATATGGACTGGAAATAAATTCTCCGGCTTTTTCTTAGGTTTGGATGATTTTTGGTCGGTTTCGGCATTTTTGATCGTTTTGTCCGTTTTGATCAGTTTTCGACCGACTAAGTCGCTTTTGACCAAGGGTCGTTGAGATAAAACGAACTCCTTGTTTCAAGCTTTCATTTGCTTAGTCGTGGTCTTGAAACGGAGTCGTGCAGCAAATGTTATAGTCTTTTTATTGCAACCCATTTTTTCTGATAATTTCGATCTAAATCTGTTGTTGTGTGTTAGCAATTATGTTTGGCACTCTATTTCTTTATAGTATGTAATTAGTAAAACTAACTCTCTTTAGTATATCTTTGTATATGTATGTTTATTATGTGAAGTCGAAGCACAATAGATTGTAAGTAACTCTACAAATGCATACACAAATAAAGTAAGAAAAGTGTGTTTAATGTGAATCAAAGAGCAAAGATCAACAAAATAAACTCCAATCATACTGGTTAGGAGGTTTAACTAAATAATACATTCAATAAATATCTCGCAATTCAAATAGAATAAAATGTTGAATCGAATATTTCAAAGTCATATAATACATAAGCTTGAGTTTCTTACATGAAATGTCAAATACTTGTTGTCTAGTTTTGTGTATTATTCACCTTTTTAGGATTCCCAAGGATAAACAATATCATTTTTGTTTTGATCAAAGAAAGCGACGTGTTGTTAGATCAAAATCATATCTCGACCCTTATATTATGGTGTGCCGTCGAGATGTTGTTTGTTTGGCGCATCCACAACTAATTCAAATACTAGCTGACCAAGTTTTACACCAAGAAAAACACGACTAAAACTAAACAAAAGAATTCCTAGGTGTGTTTTATCCATCTAGTATCCGTGAAAACTCATTTTCCACGGATTCTAGGTGGTCTATATGGACTGGAAATGAATTCTCCGGCTTTTTCTTAGGTTTGGATGATTTTTGTTCGGTTTCGGAATTTTTGATCGTTTTGTCCGTTTTGATCAGTCTTCGACCGACTAAGTCGCTTTTGACCAAGGGTCTTTGAGATAAAACGTACTCCTTGTTTCAAGCTTTCATTTGCTTTGTCGTGGTCTTGAAACGGAGTCGTGTAGCCAATGTTATAGTCTTTTTATTGCAATCCATTTTTTCTGATAATTTCGATCTAAATCTGTTGTTGTGTGTTAGCAATTATGTTTGGCACTCTATTTCTTTATAGTATGTAATTAGTAAAACTAACTCTCTTTAGTATATCTTTGTATATGTATGTTTATTATGTGAAGTCGAAGCACAATAGATTGTAAGTAACTCTACAAATGCATACACAAATAAAGTAAGAGAAGTGTGTTTAATGTGAATCAAAGAGCAAAGATCAACAAAATAAACTCCAATCATACTGGTTAGGAGGTTTAACTAAATAATACATTCAATAAATATCTCGCAATTCAAATAGAATAAAATGTTGAATCGAATATTTCAAAGTCATATAATACATAAGCTTGAGTTTCTTACATGAAATGTCAAATACTTGTTGTCTAGTTTTGTGTATTATTCACCTTTTTAGGGTTCCCAAGGATAAACAATATCATTTTTGTTTTGATCAAAGAAAGCGACGTGTTGTTAGATCAAAATCATATCTCGACCCTTATATTATGGTGTGCCGTCGAGATGTTGTTTGTTTGGCGCATCCACAACTAATTCAAATACTAGCTAACCAAGTTTTACACCAAGAAAAACACGACTAAAACTAAACAAAAGAATTCCTAGGTGTGTTTTATCCATCTAGTATCCGTGAAAACTCATTTTCCATGGATTCTAGGTGGTCTATATGGACTGGAAATGAATTCTCCGGCTTTTTCTTAGGTTTGGATGATTTTTGTTCGGTTTCGGAATTTTTGATCGTTTTGTCCGTTTTGATCAGTCTTCGACCGATTAAGTCGCTTTTGACCAAGGGTCTTTGAGATAAAACGTACTCCTTGTTTCAAGCTTTCATTTGCTTAGTCGTGGTCTTGAAACGGAGTCGTGTAGCAAATGTTATGGTCTTTTTATTGCAGTCCGTTTTTTCTGATAATTTCGATCTAAATCTGTTTTTGTGTGTTAGCGATTATGTTTGGCACTCTATTTCTTTATAGAATGTAATTAGTAAAACTAACTCTCTTTAGTATATCTTTGTATATGTATGTTTATTATGTGAAGTCGAAGTACAATAGATTGTAAGTAACTCTACAAATACATACACAAATAAAGAAAGAAAAGTGAGTTTAATGTGAATCCAAGAGCAAAGATAAACAAAATAAACTCCAATCATACTGGTTAGGAGATTTAACTAAATAATACATTCAATAAATATCTCGCAATTCAAATAGAATAAAATGTTGAATCGAATATTTCAAAGTCATATAATACATAAGCTTGAGTTTGTTACATGAAATGTCAAATACTTGTTGTCTAGTTTTGTGTATTATTCACCTTTTTAGGGTTCCCAAGGATAAACAATATCATTTTTGTTTTGATCAAAGAAAGCGACATGTTGTTAGATCAAAATCATATCTCGACCCTTATATTATGGTGTGCCGTCGAGATGTTGTTTTTTTGGCGCATCCACAACTAATTCAGATACTAGCTGACCAAGTTTTACACCAAGAAAAACACGACTAAAACTAAACAAAAGAATCCCTAGGTGTGTTTTATCCATCTAGTATCCGTGCAAACACAGTTTCCACGGATTCTAGGTGGTCTATATGGACTGGAAATAAATTCTCCGGCTTTTTCTTAGGTTTGGATGATTTTTGGTCGGTTTCGGCATTTTTGATCGTTTTGTCCGTTTTGATCAGTTTTCGACCGACTAAGTCGCTTTTGACCAAGGGTCGTTGAGATAAAACGAACTCCTTGTTTCAAGCTTTCATTTGCTTAGTCGTGGTCTTGAAACGGAGTCGTGCAGCAAATGTTATAGTCTTTTTTTGCAACCCATTTTTTCTGATAATTTCGATCTAAATCTGTTGTTGTGTGTTAGCAATTATGTTTGGCACTCTATTTCTTTATAGTATGTAATTAGTAAAACTAACTCTCTTTAGTATATCTTTGTATATGTATGTTTATTATGTGAAGTCGAAGCACAATAGATTGTAAGTAACTCTACAAATGCATACACAAATAAAGTAAGAAAAGTGTGTTTAATGTGAATCAAAGAGCAAAGATCAACAAAATAAACTCCAATCATACTGGTTAGGAGGTTTAACTAAATAATACATTCAATAAATATCTCGCAATTCAAATAGAATAAAATGTTGAATCGAATATTTCAAAGTCATATAATACATAAGCTTGAGTTTCTTACATCAAATGTCAAATACTTGTTGTCTAGTTTTGTGTATTATTCACCTTTTTAGGATTCCCAAGGATAAACAATATCATTTTTGTTTTGATCAAAGAAAGCGACGTGTTGTTAGATCAAAATCATATCTCGACCCTTATATTATGGTGTGCCGTCGAGATGTTGTTTGTTTGGCGCATCCACAACTAATTCAAATACTAGCTGACCAAGTTTTACACCAAGAAAAACACGACTAAAACTAAACAAAAGAATTCCTAGGTGTGTTTTATCCATCTAGTATCCGTGAAAACTCATTTTCCACGGATTCTAGGTGGTCTATATGGACTGGAAATGAATTCTCCGGCTTTTTCTTAGGTTTGGATGATTTTTGTTCGGTTTCGGAATTTTTGATCGTTTTGTCCGTTTTGATCAGTCTTCGACCGACTAAGTCGCTTTTGACCAAGGGTCTTTGAGATAAAACGTACTCCTTGTTTCAAGCTTTCATTTGCTTAGTCGTGGTCTTGAAACGGAGTCGTGTAGCCAATGTTATAGTCTTTTTATTGCAATCCATTTTTTCTGATAATTTCGATCTAAATCTGTTGTTGTGTGTTAGCAATTATGTTTGGCACTCTATTTCTTTATAGTATGTAATTAGTAAAACTAACTCTCTTTAGTATATCTTTGTATATGTATGTTTATTATGTGAAGTCGAAGCACAATAGATTGTAAGTAACTCTACAAATGCATACACAAATAAAGTAAGAGAAGTGTGTTTAATGTGAATCAAAGAGCAAAGATCAACAAAATAAACTCCAATCATACTGGTTAGGAGGTTTAACTAAATAATACATTCAATAAATATCTCGCAATTCAAATAGAATAAAATGTTGAATCGAATATTTCAAAGTCATATAATACATAAGCTTGAGTTTCTTACATGAAATGTCAAATACTTGTTGTCTAGTTTTGTGTATTATTCACCTTTTTAGGGTTCCCAAGGATAAACAATATCATTTTTGTTTTGATCAAAGAAAGCGACGTGTTGTTAGATCAAAATCATATCTCGACCCTTATATTATGGTGTGCCGTCGAGATGTTGTTTGTTTGGCGCATCCACAACTAATTCAAATACTAGCTGACCAAGTTTTACACCAAGAAAAACACGACTAAAACTAAACAAAACAATTCCTAGGTGTGTTTTATCCATCTAGTATCCGTGAAAACTCATTTTCCACGGATTCTAGGTGGTCTATATGGACTGGAAATGAATTCTCCGGCTTTTTCTTAGGTTTGGATGATTTTTGTTTGGTTTCGGAATTTTTGATCGTTTTGTCCGTTTTGATCAGTCTTCGACCGATTAAGTCGCTTTTGACCAAGGGTCTTTGAGATAAAACGTACTCCTTGTTTCAAGCTTTCATTTGCTTAGTCGTGGTCTTGAAACGGAGTCGTGTAGCAAATGTTATGGTCTTTTTATTGCAGTCCGTTTTTTCTGATAATTTCGATCTAAATCTGTTTTTGTGTGTTAGCGATTATGTTTGGCACTCTATTTCTTTATAGAATGTAATTAGTAAAACTAACTCTCTTTAGTATATCTTTGTATATGTATGTTTATTATGTGAAGTCGAAGTACAATAGATTGTAAGTAACTCTACAAATACATACATAAATAAAGAAAGAAAAGTGAGTTTAATGTGAATCCAAGAGCAAAGATAAACAAAATAAACTCCAATCATACTGGTTAGGAGATTTAACTAAATAATACATTCAATAAATATCTCACAATTCAAATAGAATAAAATGTTGAATCGAATATTTCAAAGTCATATAATATATAAGCTTGAGTTTCTTACATGAAATGTCAAATACTTGTTGTCTAGTTTTGTGTATTATTCACCTTTTTAGGGTTCCCAAGGATAAACAATATCATTTTTGTTTTGATCAAAGAAAGCGACGTGTTGTTAGATCAAAATCATATCTCGACCCTTATATTATGGTGTGCCGTCGAGATGTTGTTTGTTTGGCGCATCCACAACTAATTCAAATACTAGCTGACCAAGTTTTACACCAAGAAAAACACGACTAAAACTAAACAAAAGAACTCCTAGGTGTGTTTTATCCATCTAGTATCCGTGAAAACTCATTTTCCACGGATTCTAGGTGGTCTATATGGACTGGAAATGAATTCTCCGGCTTTTTCTTAGGTTTGGATGATTTTTGTTCGGTTTCAGAATTTTTGATCGTTTTGTCCGTTTTGATCAGTCTTCGACCGATTAAGTCGCTTTTGACCAAGGGTCTTTGAGATAAAACGTACTCCTTGTTTCAAGCTTTCATTTGCTTAGTCGTGGTCTTGAAACGGAGTCGTGTAGCAAATGTTATGGTCTTTTTATTGCAGTCCGTTTTTTCTGATAATTTTGATCTAAATCTGTTTTTGTGTGTTAGCGATTATGTTTGGCACTCTATTTCTTTATAGAATGTAATTAGTAAAACTAACTCTCTTTAGTATATCTTTGTATATGTATGTTTATTATGTGAAGTCGAAGTACAATAGATTGTAAGTAACTCTACAAATACATACACAAATAAAGAAAGAAAAGTGAGTTTAATGTGAATCCAAGAGCAAAGATAAACAAAATAAACTCCAATCATACTGGTTAGGAGATTTAACTAAATAATACATTCAATAAATATCTCGCAATTCAAATAGAATAAAATGTTGAATCGAATATTTCAAAGTCATATAATACATAAGCTTGAGTTTGTTACATGAAATGTCAAATACTTGTTGTCTAGTTTTGTGTATTATTCACCTTTTTAGGGTTCCCAAGGATAAACAATATCATTTTTGTTTTGATCAAAGAAAGCGACATGTTGTTAGATCAAAATCATATCTCGACCCTTATATTATGGTGTGCCGTCGAGATGTTGTTTTTTTGGCGCATCCACAACTAATTCAGATACTAGCTGACCAAGTTTTACACCAAGAAAAACACGACTAAAACTAAACAAAAGAATCCCTAGGTGTGTTTTATCCATCTAGTATCCGTGCAAACACAGTTTCCACGGATTCTAGGTGGTCTATATGGACTGGAAATAAATTCTCCGGCTTTTTCTTAGGTTTGGATGTTTTTTGGTCGGTTTCGGCATTTTTGATCGTTTTGTCCGTTTTGATCAGTTTTCGACCGACTAAGTCGCTTTTGACCAAGGGTCGTTGAGATAAAACGAACTCCTTGTTTCAAGCTTTCATTTGCTTAGTCGTGGTCTTGAAACGGAGTCGTGCAGCAAATGTTATAGTCTTTTTATTGCAACCCATTTTTTCTGATAATTTCGATCTAAATCTGTTGTTGTGTGTTAGCAATTATGTTTGGCACTCTATTTCTTTATAGTATGTAATTAGTAAAACTAACTCTCTTTAGTATATCTTTGTATATGTATGTGTATTATGTGAAGTCGAAGCACAATAGATTGTAAGTAACTCTACAAATGCATACACAAATAAAGTAAGAAAAGTGTGTTTAATGTGAATCAAAGAGCAAAGATCAACAAAATAAACTCCAATCATACTGGTTAGGAGGTTTAACTAAATAATACATTCAATAAATATCTCGCAATTCAAATAGAATAAAATGTTGAATCGAATATTTCAAAGTCATATAATACATAAGCTTGAGTTTCTTACATGAAATGTCAAATACTTGTTGTCTAGTTTTGTGTATTATTCACCTTTTTAGGATTCCCAAGGATAAACAATATCATTTTTGTTTTGATCAAAGAAAGCGACGTGTTGTTAGATCAAAATCATATCTCAACCCTTATATTATGGTGTGCCGTCGAGATGTTGTTTGTTTGGCGCATCCACAACTAATTCAAATACTAGCTGACCAAGTTTTACACCAAGAAAAACACGACTAAAACTAAACAAAAGAATTCCTAGGTGTGTTTTATCCATCTAGTATCCGTGAAAACTCATTTTCCACGGATTCTAGGTGGTCTATATGGACTGGAAATGAATTCTCCGGCTTTTTCTTATGTTTGGATGATTTTTGTTCGGTTTCGGAATTTTTGATCGTTTTGTCCGTTTTGATCAGTCTTCGACCGACTAAGTCGCTTTTGACCAAGGGTCTTTGAGATAAAACGTACTCCTTGTTTCAAGCTTTCATTTGCTTAGTCGTGGTCTTGAAACGGAGTCGTGTAGCAAATGTTATGGTCTTTTTATTGCAGTCCGTTTTTTCTGATAATTTCGATCTAAATCTGTTTTTGTGTGTTAGCGATTATGTTTGGCACTCTATTTCTTTATAGAATGTAATTAGTAAAACTAACTCTCTTTAGTATATCTTTGTATATGTATGTTTATTATGTGAAGTCGAAGTACAATAGATTGTAAGTAACTCTACAAATACATACACAAATAAAGAAAGAAAAGTGAGTTTAATGTGAATCCAAGAGCAAAGATAAACAAAATAAACTCCAATCATACTGGTTAGGAGATTTAACTAAATAATACATTCAATAAATATCTCACAATTCAAATAGAATAAAATGTTGAATCGAATATTTCAAAGTCATATAATACATAAGCTTGAGTTTGTTACATGAAATGTCAAATACTTGTTGTCTAGTTTTTTGTATTATTCACCTTTTTAGGGTTCCCAAGGATAAACAATATCATTTTTGTTTTGATCAAAGAAAGCGACGTGTTGTTAGATCAAAATCATATCTCGACCCTTATATTATGGTGTGCCGTCGAGATGTTGTTTTTTTGGCGCATCCACAACTAATTCAGATACTAGCTGACCAAGTTTTACACCAAGAAAAACACGACTAAAACTAAACAAAAGAATCCCTAGGTGTGTTTTATCCATCTAGTATCCGTGCAAACACAGTTTCCACGGATTCTAGGTGGTCTATATGGACTGGAAATAAATTCTCCGGCTTTTTCTTAGGTTTGGATGATTTTTGGTCGGTTTCGGCATTTTTGATCGTTTTGTCCGTTTTGATCAGTTTTCGACCGACTAAGTCGCTTTTGACCAAGGGTCGTTGAGATAAAACGAACTCCTTGTTTCAAGCTTTCATTTGCTTAGTCGTGGTCTTGAAACGGAGTCGTGTAGCAAATGTTATAGTCTTTTTATTGCAACCCATTTTTTCTGATAATTTCGATCTAAATCTGTTGTTGTGTGTTAGCAATTATGTTTGGCACTCTATTTCTTTATAGTATGTAATTAGTAAAACTAACTCTCTTTAGTATATCTTTGTATATGTATGTTTATTATGTGAAGTCGAAGCATAATAGATTGTAAGTAACTCTACAAATGCATACACAAATAAAGTAAGAAAAGTGTGTTTAATGTGAATCAAAGAGCAAAGATCAACAAAATAAACTCCAATCATACTGGTTAGGAGGTTTAACTAAATAATACATTCAATAAATATCTCGCAATTCAAATAGAATAAAATGTTGAATCGAATATTTCAAAGTCATATAATACATAAGCTTGAGTTTCTTACATGAAATGTCAAATACTTGTTGTCTAGTTTTGTGTATTATTTACCTTTTTAGGATTCCCAAGGATAAACAATATCATTTTTGTTTTGATCAAAGAAAGCGACGTGTTGTTAGATCAAAATCATATCTCGACCCTTATATTATGGTGTGCCGTCGAGATGTTGTTTGTTTGGCGCATCCACAACTAATTCAAATACTAGCTGACCAAGTTTTACACCAAGAAAAACACGACTAAAACTAAACAAAAGAATTCCTAGGTGTGTTTTATCCATCTAGTATCCGTGAAAACTCATTTTCCACGGATTCTAGGTGGTCTATATGGACTGGAAATGAATTCTCCGGCTTTTTCTTAGGTTTGGATGATTTTTGTTCGGTTTCGGAATTTTTGATCGTTTTGTCCGTTTTGATCAGTCTTCGACCGACTAAGTCGCTTTTGACCAAGGGTCTTTGAGATAAAACGTACTCCTTGTTTCAAGCTTTCATTTTCTTAGTCGTGTAGCAAATGTTATGGTCTTTTTATTGCAGTCCGTTTTTTCTGATAATTTCGATCTAAATCTGTTTTTGTGTGTTAGCGATTATGTTTGGCACTCTATTTCTTTATAGAATGTAATTAGTAAAACTAACTCTCTTTAGTATATCTTTGTATATGTATGTTTATTATGTGAAGTCGAAGTACAATAGATTGTAAGTAACTCTACAAATACATACACAAATAAAGAAAGAAAAGTGAGTTTAATGTGAATCCAAGAGCAAAGATAAACAAAATAAACTCCAATCATACTGGTTAGGAGATTTAACTAAATAATACATTCAATAAATATCTCACAATTCAAATAGAATAAAATGTTGAATCGAATATTTCAAAGTCATATAATACATAAGCTTGAGTTTGTTACATGAAATGTACAATACTTGTTGTCTAGTTTTGTGTATTATTCACCTTTTTAGGGTTCCCAAGGATAAACAATATCATTTTTGTTTTGATCAAAGAAAGCGACGTGTTGTTAGATCAAAATCATATCTCGACCCTTATATTATGGTGTGCCGTCGAGATGTTGTTTTTTTGGCGCATCCACAACTAATTCAGATACTAGCTGACCAAGTTTTACACCAAGAAAAACACGACTAAAACTAAACAAAAGAATCCCTAGGTGTGTTTTATCCATCTAGTATCCGTGCAAACACAGTTTCCACGGATTCTAGGTGGTATATATGGACTGGAAATAAATTCTCCGGCTTTTTCTTAGGTTTGGATGATTTTTGGTCGGTTTCGGCATTTTTGATCGTTTTGTCCGTTTTGATCAGTTTTCGACCGACTAAGTCGCTTTTGACCAAGGGTCGTTGAGATAAAATGTACTCCTTGTTTCAAGCTTTCATTTGCTTAGTCGTGGTCTTGAAACGGAGTCGTGTAGCAAATGTTATAGTCTTTTTATTGCAACCCATTTTTTCTGATAATTTCGATCTAAATCTGTTGTTGTGTGTTAGCAATTATGTTTGGCACTCTATTTCTTTATAGTATGTAATTAGTAAAACTAACTCTCTTTAGTATATCTTTGTATATGTATGTTTATTATGTGAAGTCGAAGCACAATAGATTGTAAGTAACTCTACAAATGCATACACAAATAAAGTAAGAAAAGTGTGTTTAATGTGAATCACAGAGCAAAGATCAACAAATTAAACTCCAATCATACTGGTTAGGAGGTTTAACTAAATAATACATTCAATAAATATCTCGTAATTCAAATAGAATAAAATGTTGAATCGAATATTTCAAAGTTATATAATGCATAAGCTTGAGTTTCTTACATGAAATGTCAAATACTTGTTGTCTAGTTTTGTGTATTATTCACCTTTTTAGGGTTCCCAAGGATAAACAATATCATTTTTGTTTTGATCAAAGAAAGCGACGTGTTGTTAGATCAAAATCATATCTCGACCCTTATATTATGGTGTGCCGTCGAGATGTTGTTTGTTTGGCGCATCCACAACTAATTCAAATACTAGCTGACCAAGTTTTACACCAAGAAAAACACGACTAAAACTAAACAAAAGAATTCCTAGGTGTGTTTTATCCATCTAGTATCCGTGAAAACTCATTTTCCACGGATTCTAGGTGGTCTATATGGACTGGAAATGAATTCTCCGGCTTTTTCGTAGGTTTGGATGATTTTTTTCGGTTTCGGAATTTTTGATCGTTTTGTCCGTTTTGATCAGTCTTCGACCGACTAAATCGCTTTTGACCAAGGGTCTTTGAGATAAAACGTACTCCTTGTTTCAAGCTTTCATTTGCTTAGTCGTGATCTTGAAACGGACTCGTGTAGCAAATGTTATGGTCTTTTTATTGCAGTCCGTTTTTCTGATAATTTCGATCTAAATCTGTTTTTGTGTGTTAGCGATTTTGTTTGGCACTCTATTTCTTTATAGTATATAATTAGTAAAACTAACTTTCTTTAGTATATCTTTGTATATGTATGTTTATTATGTGAAGTCGAAGCACAATAGATTGTAAGTAACTCTACAAATACATACACAAATAAAGAAAGAAAAGTGAGTTTAATGTGAATCCAAGAGCAAAGATAAACAAAATAAACTCCAATCATACTGGTTAGGAGGTTTAACTAAATATTACATTCAATAAATATCTCACAATTCAAATAGAATAAAATGTTGAATCGAATATTTCAAAGTCATATAATACATAAGCTTGAGTTTGTTACATGAAATGTCAAATACTTGTTGTCTAGTTTTGTGTATTATTCACCTTTTTAGGGTTCCCAAGGATAAACAATATCATTTTTGTTTTGATCAAAGAAAGCGACGTGTTGTTAGATCAAAATCATATCTCGACCCTTATATTATGGTGTGCCGTCGAGATGTTGTTTTTTTGGCGCATCCACAACTAATTCAGATACTAGCTGACCAAGTTTTACACCAAGAAAAACACGACTAAAACTAAACAAAAGAATCCCTAGGTGTGTTTTATCCATATAGTATCCGTGCAAACACAGTTTCCACGGATTCTAGGTGGTATATATGGACTGGAAATAAATTCTCCGGCTTTTTCTTAGGTTTGGATGATTTTTGGTCGGTTTCGGCATTTTTGATCGTTTTGTCCGTTTTGATCAGTTTTCGACCGACTAAGTCGCTTTTGACCAAGGGTCGTTGAGATAAAACGTACTCCTTGTTTCAAGCTTTCATTTGCTTAGTCGTGGTCTTGAAACGGAGTCGTGTAGCAAATGTTATATTCTTTTTATTGCAACCCATTTTTTCTGATAATTTCGATCTAAATCTGTTGTTGTGTGTTAGCAATTATGTTTGGCACTCTATTTCTTTATAGTATGTAATTAGAAAAACTAACTCTCTTTAGTATATCTTTGTATATGTATGTTTATTATGTGAAGTCGAAGCACAATAGATTGTAAGTAACTCTACAAATACATACACAAATAAAGAAAGAAAAGTGAGTTTAATGTGAATCCAAGAGCAAAGATAAACAAAATAAACTCCAATCATACTGGTTAGGAGGTTTAACTAAATATTACATTCAATAAATATCTCGCAATTCAAATAGAATAAAATGTTGAATCGAATATTTCAAAGTCATATAATACATAAGCTTGAGTTTGTTACATGAAATGTCAAATACTTGTTGTCTAGTTTTGTGTATTATTCACCTTTTTAGGGTTCCCAAGGATAAACAATATCATTTTTTTTATCAAAGAAAGCGACGTGTTGTTAGATCAAAATCATATCTCGACCCTTATATTATGGTGTGCCGTCGAGATGTTGTTTTTTTGGCGCATCCACAACTAATTCAGATACTAGCTGACCAAGTTTTACACCAAGAAAAACACGACTAAAACTAAACAAAAGAATTCCTAGGTGTGTTTTATCCATCTAGTATCCGTGAAAACTCATTTTCCACAGATTCTAGGTGGTCTATATGGACTGGAAATGAATTCTCCGGCTTTTTCGTAGGTTTGGATGATTTTTGTTCGGTTTCGGAATTTTTGATCGTTTTGTCCGTTTTGATCAGTCTTCGACCGACTAAATCGCTTTTGACCAAGGGTCTTTGAGATAAAACGTACTCCTTGTTTCAAGCTTTCATTTGCTTAATCGTGGTCTTGAAACGGAGTCGTGTAGCAAATGTTATGGTCTTTTTATTGCAGTCCGTTTTTTCTGATAATTTCGATCTAAATCTGTTTTTGTGTGTTAGCGATTATGTTTGGCACTCTATTTCTTTATAGTATATAATTAGTAAAACTAACTCTCTTTAGTATATCTTTGTATATGTATGTTTATTATGTGAAGTCGAAGCACAATAGATTGTAAGTAACTCTACAAATACATACACAAATAAAGAAAGAAAAGTGAGTTTAATGTGAATCCAAGAGCAAAGATAAACAAAATAAACTCCAATCATACTGGTTAGGAGGTTTAACTAAATATTACATTCAATAAATATCTCGCAGTTCAAATAGAATAAAATGTTGAATCGAATATTTCAAAGTCATATAATACATAAGCTTGAGTTTGTTACATGAAATGTCAAATACTTGTTGTCTAGTTTTGTGTATTATTCACCTTTTTAGGGTTCCCAAGGATAAACAATATCATTTTTTTTATCAAAGAAAGCGACGTGTTGTTAGATCAAAATCATATCTCGACCCTTATATTATGGTGTGCCGTCGAGATGTTGTTTTTTTGGCGCATCCACAACTAATTCAGATACTAGCTGACCAAGTTTTACACCAAGAAAAACACGACTAAAACTAAACAAAAGAATCCCTAGGTGTGTTTTATCCATCTAGTATCCGTGCAAACACAGTTTCCACGGATTCTAGGTGATCTATATGGACTGGAAATAAATTCTCCGGCTTTTTCTTAGGTTTGGATGATTTTTGGTCGGTTTCGGCATTTTTGATCGTTTTGTCCGTTTTGATCAGTTTTCGACCGACTAAGTCGCTTTTGACCAAGGGTCGTTGAGATAAAACGAACTCCTTGTTTCAAGCTTTCATTTGCTTAGTCGTGGTCTTGAAACGGAGTCGTGTAGCAAATGTTATAGTCTTTTTATTGCAACCCATTTTTCTGATAATTTCGATCTAAATCTGTTGTTGTGTGTTAGCAATTATGTTTGGCACTCTATTTCTTTATAGTATGTAATTAGTAAAACTAACTCTCTTTTGTATATCTTTGTATATGTATGTTTATTATGTGAAGTCGAAGCACAATAGATTGTAAGTAACTCTACAAATGCATACACAAATAAATTAAGAAAAGTGAGTTTAATGTGAATCAAAGAGCAAAGATCAACAAAATATACTCCAATCATACTGGTTAGGACGTTTAACTAAATAATACATTCAATAAATATCTCGCAATTCAAATAGAATAAAATGTTTAATCGAATATTTTAAAGTCATATAATACATAAGCTTGAGTTTCTTACATGAAATGTCAAATACTTGTTGTCTAGTTTTGTGTATTATTCACCTTTTTAGGGTTCCCAAGGATAAACAATATCATTTTTGTTTTGATCAAAGAAAGCGACGTGTTGTTAGATCAAAATCATATCTCGACCCTTATATTATGGTGTGCCGTCGAGATGTTGTTTGTTTGGCGCATCCACAACTAATTCAAATACTAGCTGACCAAGTTTTACACCAAGAAAAACACGACTAAAACTAAACAAAAGAATTCCTAGGTGTGTTTTATCCATCTAGTATCCGTGAAAACTCATTTTCCACGGATTTTAGGTGGTCTATATGGACTGGAAATGAATTCTCCGGCTTTTTCTTAGTTTTGGATGATTTTTGTTCGGTTTCGGAATTTTTGATCGTTTTGTCCGTTTTGATCAGTATTCGACCGACTAAGTCGCTTTTGACCAAGGGTCTTTGAGATAAAACGTACTCCTTGTTTCAAGCTTTCATTTGCTTAGTCGTGGTCTTGAAATGGAGTCGTGTAGCAAATGTTATAGTCTTTTTATTGCAACCCATTTTTTCTGATAATTTCGATCTAAATCTGTTGTTGTGTGTTAGCAATTATGTTTGGCACTCTATTTCTTTATAGTATGTAATTAGTAAAACTAACTCTCTTTAGTATATCTTTGTATATGTATGTTTATTATGTGAAGTCGAAGCACAATAGATTGTAAGTAACTCTACAAATGCATACACAAATAAAGTAAGAAAAGTGTGTTTAATGTGAATCAAAGAGCAAAGATCAACAAAATAAACTCCAATCATACTGGTTAGGAGGTTTAACTAAATAATACATTCAATAAATATCTCGCAATTCAAATAGAATAAAATGTTGAATCGAATATTTCAAAGTCATATAATACATAAGCTTGAGTTTCTTACATGAAATGTCAAATACTTGTTGTCTAGTTTTGTGTATTATTCACCTTTTTAGGATTCCCAAGGATAAACAATATCATTTTTGTTTTGATCAAAGAAAGCGACGTGTTGTTAGATCAAAATCATATCTCGACCCTTATATTATGGTGTGCCGTCGAGATGTTGTTTGTTTGGCGCATCCACAACTAATTCAAATACTAGCTGACCAAGTTTTACACCAAGAAAAACACGACTAAAACTAAACAAAAGAATTCCTAGGTGTGTTTTATCCATCTAGTATCCGTGAAAACTCATTTTCCACGGATTCTAGGTGGTCTATATGGACTGGAAATGAATTCTCCGGCTTTTTCTTAGGTTTGGATGATTTTTGTTCGGTTTCGGAATTTTTGATCGTTTTGTCCGTTTTGATCAGTCTTCGACCGACTAAGTCGCTTTTGACCAAGAGTCTTTGAGATAAAACGTACTCCTTGTTTCAAGCTTTCATTTGCTTAGTCGTGGTCTTGAAACGGAGTCATGTAGCAAATGTTATGGTCTTTTTATTGCAGTCCGTTTTTTCTGATAATTTCGATCTAAATCTGTTTTTGTGTGTTAGCGATTATGTTTGGCACTCTATTTCTTTATAGAATATAATTAGTAAAACTAACTCTCTTTAGTATATCTTTGTATATGTATGTTTATTATGTGAAGTCAAAGTACAATAGATTGTAAGTAACTCTACAAATACATGCACAAATAAAGAAAGAAAAGTGAGTTTAATGTGAATCCAAGAGCAAAGATAAACAAAATAAACTCCAATCATACTGGTTAGGAGATTTAACTAAATAATACATTCAATAAATATCTCGCAATTCAAATAGAATAAAATGTTGAATCGAATATTTCAAAGTCATATAATACATAAGCTTGAGTTTGTTACATGAAATGTCAAATACTTGTTGTCTAGTTTTGTGTATTATTCACCTTTTTAGGGTTCCCAAGGATAAACAATATCATTTTTGTTTTGATCAAAGAAAGCGACGTGTTGTTAGATCAAAATCATATCTCGACCCTTATATTATGGTGTGCCGTCGAGATGTTGTTTTTTTGGCGCATCCACAACTAATTCAGATACTAGCTGACCAAGTTTTACACCAAGAAAAACACGACTAAAACTAAACAAAAGAATCCCTAGGTGTGTTTTATCCATCTAGTATCCGTGCAAACATAGTTTCCACGGATTATAGGTGGTCTATATGGACTGGAAATAAATACTCCGGCTTTTTCTTAGGTTTGGATGATTTTTGGTCGGTTTCGGCATTTTTGATCGTTTTGTCCGTTTTGATCAGTTTTCGACCGACTAAGTCGCTTTTGACCAAGGGTCGTTGAGATAAAACGTACTCCTTGTTTCAAGCTTTCATTTGCTTAGTCGTGGTCTTGAAACGGAGTCGTGTAGCAAATGTTATAGTCTTTTTATTGCAACCCATTTTTTCTGATAATTTCGATCTAAATCTGTCGTTGTGTGTTAGCAATTATGTTTGGCACTCTATTTCTTTATAGTATGTAATTAGTAAAACTAACTCTCTTTAGTATATCTTTGTATATGTATGTTTATTATGTGAAGTCGAAGCACAATAGATTGTAAGTAACTCTACAAATGCGTACACAAATAAAGTAAGAAAAGTGTGTTTAATGTGAATCAAAGAGCAAAGATCAACAAAATAAACTCCAATCATACTGGTTAGGAGGTTTAACTAAATAATACATTCAATAAATATCTCGCAATTCAAATAGAATAAAATGTTGAATCGAAATTTCAAAGTTATATAATGCATAAGCTTGAGTTTCTTACATGAAATGTCAAATACTTGTTGTCTAGTTTTGTGTATTATTCACCTGTTTAGGGTTCCCAAGGATAAACAATATCATTTTTGTTTTGATCAAAGAAAGCGACGTGTTGTTAGATCAAAATCATATCTCGACCCTTATATTATGGTGTGCCGTCGAGATGTTGTTTGTTTGGCGCATCCACAACTAATTCAAATACTAGCTGACCAAGTTTTACACCAAGAAAAACACGACTAAAACTAAACAAAAGAATTCCTAGGTGTGTTTTATCCATCTAGTATCCGTGAAAACTTATTTTCCACGGATTCTAGGTGGTCTATATGGACTGGAAATGAATTCTCCGGCTTTTTCGTAGGTTTGGATGATTTTTGTTCGGTTTCGGAATTTTTGATCGTTTTGTCCGTTTTGATTAGTCTTCGACCGACTAAATCGCTTTTGACCAAGGGTCTTTGAGATAAAACGTACTCCTTGTTTCAAGATTTCATTTGCTTAGTCGTGGTCTTGAAACGGAGTCGTGTAGCAAATGTTATGGTCTTTTTATTGCAGTCCGTTTTTTCTGATAATTTCGATCTAAATCTGTTTTTGTGTGTTAGCGATTATGTTTGGCACTCTATTTCTTTATAGTATGTAATTAGTAAAACTAACTCTCTTTAGTATATCTTTGTATATGTATGTTTATTATGTGAAGTCGAAGCTTAATAGATTGTAAGTAACTCTACAAATACATACACAAATAAAGAAAGAAAAGTGAGTTTAATGTGAATCCAAGAGCAAAGATAAACAAAATAAACTCCAATCATACTGGTTAGGAGGTTTAACTAAATATTACATTCAATAAATATCTCGCAATTCAAATAGAATAAAATGTTGAATCGAATATTTCAAAGTCATATAATACATAAGCTTGAGTTTGTTACATGAAATGTCAAATACTTGTTGTCTAGTTTTGTGTATTATTCACCTTTTTAGGATTCCCAAGGATAAACAATATCATTTTTTTATCAAAGAAAGCGACGTGTTGTTAGATCAAAATCCTATCTCGACCCTTATATTATGGTGTGCCGTCGAGATGTTGTTTTTTTGGCGCATCCACAACTAATTCAGATACTAGCTGACCAAGTTTTACACCAAGAAAAACACGACTAAAACTAAACAAAAGAATTCCTAGGTGTGTTTTATCCATCTAGTATGCGTGAAAACTCATTTTCCACGGATTCTAGGTGGTCTATATGGACTGGAAATGAATTCTCCGGCTTTTTCTTAGGTTTGGATGATTTTTGTTCGGTTTCGGAATTTTTGATCGTTTTGTCCGTTTTGATCAGTCTTCGACCGACTAAATCGCTTTTGACCAAGGGTCTTTGAGATAAAACGTACTCCTTGTTTCAAGCTTTCATTTGCTTAGTCGTGGTCTTGAAACGGAGTTGTGTAGCAAATGTTATGGTCTTTTTATTGCAGCCCATTTTTTCTGATAATTTCGATCTAAATCTGTTTTTGTGTGTTAGCGATTATGTTTGGCACTCTATTTCTTTATAGTATGTAATTAGTAAAACTAACTCTCTTTAGTATATCTTTGTATATGTATGTTTATTATGTGAAGTCGAAGCACAATAGATTGTAAGTAACTCTACAAATACATACACAAATAAAGAAAGAAAAGTGAGTTTAATGTGAATCCAAGAGCAAAGATAAACAAAATAAACTCCAATCATACTGGTTAGGAGGTTTAACTAAATATTACATTCAATAAATATCTCGCAATTCAAATAGAATAAAATGTTGAATCGAATATTTCAAAGTCATATAATACATAAGCTTGAGTTTGTTACATGAAATGTCAAATACTTGTTGTCTAGTTTTGTGTATTATTCACCTTTTTAGGGTTCCCAAGGATAAACAATATCATTTTTTTTATCAAAGAAAGCAACGTGTTGTTAGATCAAAATCATATCTCGACCCTTATATTATGGTGTGCCGTCGAGACGTTGTTTTTTTGGCGCATCCACAACTAATTCAGATACTAGCTGACCAAGTTTTACACCAAGAAAAACACGACTAAAACTAAACAAAAGAATCCCTAGGTGTGTTTTATCCATCTAGTATCCGTGCAAACACAGTTTCCACGGATTCTAGGTGGTCTATATGGACTGGAAATAAATTCTCCGGCTTTTTCTTAGGTTTGGATGATTTTTGGTCGGTTTCGGCATTTTTGATCGTTTTGTCCGTTTTGATCAGTTTTCGACCGACTAAGTCGCTTTTGACCAAGGGTCGTTGAGATAAAACGAACTCCTTGTTTCAAGCTTTCATTTGCTTAGTCGTGGTCTTGAAATGGAGTCGTGTAGCAAATGTTATAGTCTTTTTATTGCAACCCATTTTTTCTGATAATTTCGATCTAAATCTGTTGTTGTGTGTTAGCAATTATGTTTGGCACTCTATTTCTTTATAGTATGTAATTAGTAAAACTAACTCTCTTTAGTATATCTTTGTATATGTATGTTTATTATGTGAAGTCGAAGCACAATAGATTGTAAGTAACTCTACAAATGCATACACAAATAAAGTAAGAAAAGTGTGTTTAATGTGAATCAAAGAGCAAAGATCAACAAAATAAACTCCAATCATACTGGTTAGGAGGTTTAACTAAATAATACATTCAATAAATATCTCGCAATTCAAATAGAATAAAATGTTGAATCGAATATTTCAAAGTCATATAATACATAAGCTTGAGTTTCTTACATGAAATGTCAAATACTTGTTGTCTAGTTTTGTGTATTATTCACCTTTTTAGGATTCCCAAGGATAAACAATATCATTTTTGTTTTGATCAAAGAAAGCGACGTGTTGTTAGATCAAAATTATATCTCGACCCTTATATTATGGTGTGCCGTCGAGATGTTGTTTGTTTGGCGCATCCACAACTAATTCAAATACTAGCTGGCCAAGTTTTACACCAAGAAAAACATGACTAAAACTAAACAAAAGAATTCCTAGGTGTGTTTTATCCATCTAGTATCCGTGAAAACTCATTTTCCACGGATTCTAGGTGGTCTATATAGACTGGAAATGAATTCTCCGGCTTTTTCTTAGGTTTGGATGATTTTTGTTCGGTTTCGGAATTTTTGATCGTTTTGTCCGTTTTGATCAGTCTTCGACCGACTAAGTCGCTTTTGACCAAGGGTCTTTGAGATAAAACGTACTCCTTGTTTCAAGCTTTCATTTGCTTAGTCGTGGTCTTGAAACGGAGTCGTGTAGCAAATGTTATGGTCTTTTTATTGCAGTCCGTTTTTTCTGATAATTTCGATCTAAATCTGTTTTTGTGTGTTAGCGATTATGTTTGGCACTCTATTTCTTTATAGAATGTAATTAGTAAAACTAACTCTCTTTAGTATATCTTTGTATATGTATGTTTATTATGTGAAGTCGAAGTACAATAGATTGTAAGTAACTCTACAAATACATACACAAATAAAGAAAGAAAAGTGAGTTTAATGTGAATCCAAGAGCAAAGATAAACAAAATAAACTCCAATCATACTGGTTAGGAGATTTAACTAAATAATACATTCAATAAATATCTCGCAATTCAAATAGAATAAAATGTTGAATCGAATATTTCAAAGTCATATAATACATAAGCTTGAGTTTGTTACATGAAATGTCAAATACTTGTTGTCTAGTTTTGTGTATTATTCACCTTTTTAGGGTTCCCAAGGATAAACAATATCATTTTTGTTTTGATCAAAGAAAGCGACGTGTTGTTAGATCAAAATCATATCTCGACCCTTATATTATGGTGTGCCGTCTAGATGTTGTTTGTTTGGCGCATCCACAACTAATTCAGATACTAGCTGACCAAGTTTTACACCAAGAAAAACACGACTAAAACTAAACAAAAGAATCCCTAGGTGTGTTTTATCCATCTAGTATCCGTGCAAACACAGTTTCCACGGATTCTAGGTGGTCTATATGGACTGGAAATAAATTCTCCGGCTTTTTCTTAGGTTTGGATGATTTTTGGTCGGTTTCGGCATTTTTGATCGTTTTGTCCGTTTTGATCAGTTTTCGACCGACTAAGTCGCTTTTGACCAAGGGTCGTTGAGATAAAACGAACTCCTTGTTTCAAGCTTTCATTTGCTTAGTCGTGGTCTTGAAATGGAGTCGTGTAGCAAATGTTATAGTCTTTTTATTGCAACCCATTTTTTCTGATAATTTCGATCTAAATCTGTTGTTGTGTGTTAGCAATTATGTTTGGCACTCTATTTCTTTATAGTATGTAATTAGTAAAACTAACTCTCTTTAGTATATCTTTGTATATGTATGTTTATTATGTGAAGTCGAAGCACAATAGATTGTAAGTAACTCTACAAATGCATACACAAATAAAGTAAGAAAAGTGTGTTTAATGTGAATCAAAGAGCAAAGATCAACAAAATAAACTCCAATCATACTGGTTAGGAGGTTTAACTAAATAATACATTCAATAAATATCTCGCAATTCAAATAGAATAAAATGTTGAATCGAATATTTCAAAGTCATATAATACATAAGCTTGAGTTTCTTACATGAAATGTCAAATACTTGTTGTCTAGTTTTGTGTATTATTCACCTTTTTAGGATTCCCAAGGATAAACAATATCATTTTTGTTTTGATCAAAGAAAGCGACGTGTTGTTAGATCAAAATTATATCTCGACCCTTATATTATGGTGTGCCGTCGAGATGTTGTTTGTTTGGCGCATCCACAACTAATTCAAATACTAGCTGGCCAAGTTTTACACCAAGAAAAACATGACTAAAACTAAACAAAAGAATTCCTAGGTGTGTTTTATCCATCTAGTATCCGTGAAAACTCATTTTCCACGGATTCTAGGTGGTCTATATAGACTGGAAATGAATTCTCCGGCTTTTTCTTAGGTTTGGATGATTTTTGTTCGGTTTCGGAATTTTTGATCGTTTTGTCCGTTTTGATCAGTCTTCGACCGACTAAGTCGCTTTTGACCAAGGGTCTTTGAGATAAAACGTACTCCTTGTTTCAAGCTTTCATTTGCTTAGTCGTGGTCTTGAAACGGAGTCGTGTAGCAAATGTTATGGTCTTTTTATTGCAGTCCGTTTTTTCTGATAATTTCGATCTAAATCTGTTTTTGTGTGTTAGCGATTATGTTTGGCACTCTATTTCTTTATAGAATGTAATTAGTAAAACTAACTCTCTTTAGTATATCTTTGTATATGTATGTTTATTATGTGAAGTCGAAGTACAATAGATTGTAAGTAACTCTACAAATACATACACAAATAAAGAAAGAAAAGTGAGTTTAATGTGAATCCAAGAGCAAAGATAAACAAAATAAACTCCAATCATACTGGTTAGGAGATTTAACTAAATAATACATTCAATAAATATCTCGCAATTCAAATAGAATAAAATGTTGAATCGAATATTTCAAAGTCATATAATACATAAGCTTGAGTTTGTTACATGAAATGTCAAATACTTGTTGTCTAGTTTTGTGTATTATTCACCTTTTTAGGGTTCCCAAGGATAAACAATATCATTTTTGTTTTGATCAAAGAAAGCGACGTGTTGTTAGATCAAAATCATATCTCGACCCTTATATTATGGTGTGCCGTCTAGATGTTGTTTTTTTGGCGCATCCACAACTAATTCAGATACTAGCTGACCAAGTTTTACACCAAGAAAAACACGACTAAAACTAAACAAAAGAATCCCTAGGTGTGTTTTATCCATCTAGTATCCGTGCAAACATAGTTTCCACGGATTATAGGTGGTCTATATGGACTGGAAATAAATACTCCGGCTTTTTCTTAGGTTTGGATGATTTTTGGTCGGTTTCGGCATTTTTGATCGTTTTGTCCGTTTTGATCAGTTTTCGACCGACTAAGTCGCTTTTGACCAAGGGTCGTTGAGATAAAACGTACTCCTTGTTTCAAGCTTTCATTTGCTTAGTCGTGGTCTTGAAACGGAGTCGTGTAGCAAATGTTATAGTCTTTTTATTGCAACCCATTTTTTCTGATAATTTCGATCTAAATCTGTCGTTGTGTGTTAGCAATTATGTTTGGCACTCTATTTCTTTATAGTATGTAATTAGTAAAACTAACTCTCTTTAGTATATCTTTGTATATGTATGTTTATTATGTGAAGTCGAAGCACAATAGATTGTAAGTAACTCTACAAATGCATACACAAATAAAGTAAGAAAAGTGTGTTTAATGTGAATCAAAGAGCAAAGATCAACAAAATAAACTCCAATCATACTGGTTAGGAGGTTTAACTAAATAATACATTCAATAAATATCTCGCAATTCAAATAGAATAAAATGTTGAATCGAAATTTCAAAGTTATATAATGCATAAGCTTGAGTTTCTTACATGAAATGTCAAATACTTGTTGTCTAGTTTTGTGTATTATTCACCTTTTAGGGTTCCCAAGGATAAACAATATCATTTTTGTTTTGATCAAAGAAAGCGACGTGTTGTTAGATCAAAATCATATCTCGACCCTTATATTATGGTGTGCCGTCGAGATGTTGTTTGTTTGGCGCATCCACAACTAATTCAAATACTAGCTGACCAAGTTTTACACCAAGAAAAACACGACTAAAACTAAACAAAAGAATTCCTAGGTGTGTTTTATCCATCTAGTATCCGTGAAAACTTATTTTCCACGGATTCTAGGTGGTCTATATGGACTGGAAATGAATTCTCCGGCTTTTTCGTAGGTTTGGATGATTTTTGTTCGGTTTCGGAATTTTTGATCGTTTTGTCCGTTTTGATTAGTCTTCGACCGACTAAATCGCTTTTGACCAAGGGTCTTTGAGATAAAACGTACTCCTTGTTTCAAGATTTCATTTGCTTAGTCGTGGTCTTGAAACGGAGTCGTGTAGCAAATGTTATGGTCTTTTTATTGCAGTCCGTTTTTTCTGATAATTTCGATCTAAATCTGTTTTTGTGTGTTAGCGATTATGTTTGGCACTCTATTTCTTTATAGTATGTAATTAGTAAAACTAACTCTCTTTAGTATATCTTTGTATATGTATGTTTATTATGTGAAGTCGAAGCTTAATAGATTGTAAGTAACTCTACAAATACATACACAAATAAAGAAAGAAAAGTGAGTTTACTGTGAATCCAAGAGCAAAGATAAACAAAATAAACTCCAATCATACTGGTTAGGAGGTTTAACTAAATATTACATTCAATAAATATCTCGCAATTCAAATAGAATAAAATGTTGAATCGAATATTTCAAAGTCATATAATACATAAGCTTGAGTTTGTTACATGAAATGTCAAATACTTGTTGTCTAGTTTTGTGTATTATTCACCTTTTTAGGGTTCCCAAGGATAAACAATATCATTTTTTTTATCAAAGAAAGCGACGTGTTGTTAGATCAAAATCATATCTCGACCCTTATATTATGGTGTGCCGTCGAGATGTTGTTTTTTTGGCGCATCCACAACTAATTCAGATACTAGCTGACCAAGTTTTACACCAAGAAAAACACGACTAAAACTAAACAAAAGAATTCCTAGGTGTGTTTTATCCATCTAGTATGCGTGAAAACTCATTTTCCACGGATTCTAGGTGGTCTATATGGACTGGAAATGAATTCTCCGGCTTTTTCTTAGGTTTGGATGATTTTTGTTCGGTTTCGGAATTTTTGATCGTTTTGTCCGTTTTGATCAGTCTTCGACCGACTAAATCGCTTTTGACCAAGGGTCTTTGAGATAAAACGTACTCCTTGTTTCAAGCTTTCATTTGCTTAGTCGTGGTCTTGAAACGGAGTTGTGTAGCAAATGTTATGGTCTTTTTATTGCAGCCCATTTTTTCTGATAATTTCGATCTAAATCTGTTTTTGTGTGTTAGCGATTATGTTTGGCACTCTATTTCTTTATAGTATGTAATTAGTAAAACTAACTCTCTTTAGTATATCTTTGTATATGTATGTTTATTATGTGAAGTCGAAGCACAATAGATTGTAAGTAACTCTACAAATACATACACAAATAAAGAAAGAAAAGTGAGTTTAATGTGAATCCAAGAGCAAAGATAACATAATAAACTCCAATCATACTGGTTAGGAGGTTTAACTAAATATTACATTCAATAAATATCTCGCAATTCAAATAGAATAAAATGTTGAATCAAATATTTCAAAGTCATATAATACATAAGCTTGAGTTTGTTACATGAAATGTCAAATACTTGTTGTCTAGTTTTGTGTATTATTCACCTTTTTAGGGTTCCCAAGGATAAACAATATCATTTTTTTTTATCAAAGAAAGCAACGTGTTGTTAGATCAAAATCATATCTCGACCCTTATATTATGGTGTGCCGTCGAGACGTTGTTTTTTTGGCGCATCCACAACTAATTCAGATACTAGCTGACCAAGTTTTACACCAAGAAAAACACGACTAAGACTAAACAAAAGAATCCCTAGGTGTGTTTTATCCATCTAGTATCCGTGCAAACACAGTTTCCACGGATTCTAGGTGGTCTATATGGACTGGAAATAAATTCTCCGGCTTTTTCTTAGGTTTGGATGATTTTTGGTCGGTTTCGGCATTTTTGATCGTTTTGTCCGTTTTGATCAGTTTTCGACCGACTAAGTCGCTTTTGACCAAGGATCGTTGAGATAAAACGAACTCCTTGTTTCAAGCTTTCATTTGCTTAGTCGTGGTCTTGAAACGGAGTCGTGTAGCAAATGTTATAGTCTTTTTATTGCAACCCATTTTTTCTGATAATTTCGATCTAAATCTGTTGTTGTGTGTTAGCAATTATGTTTGGCACTCTATTTCTTTATAGTATGTAATTAGTAAAACTAACTCTCTTTAGTATATCTTTGTATATGTATGTTTATTATGTGAAGTCGAAGCACAATAGATTGTAAGTAACTCTACAAATGCATACACAAATAAAGTAAGAAAAGTGTGTTTAATGTGAATCAAAGAGCAAAGATCAACAAAATAAACTCCAATCATACTGGTTAGGAGGTTTAACTAAATAATACATTCAATAAATATCTCGCAATTCAAATAGAATAAAATGTTGAATCGAATATTTCAAAGTCATATAATACATAAGCTTGAGTTTCTTACATGAAATGTCAAATACTTGTTGTCTAGTTTTGTGTATTATTCACCTTTTTAGGATTCCCAAGGATAAACAATATCATTTTTGTTTTGATCAAAGAAAGCGACGTGTTGTTAGATCAAAATCATATCTCGACCCTTATATTATGGTGTGCCGTCGAGATGTTGTTTGTTTGGCGCATCCACAACTAATTCAAATACTAGCTGACCAAGTTTTACACCAAGAAAAACATGACTAAAACTAAACAAAAGAATTCCTAGGTGTGTTTTATCCATCTAGTATCCGTGAAAACTCATTTTCCACGGATTCTAGGTGGTCTATATGGACTGGAAATGAATTCTCCGGCTTTTTCTTAGGTTTGGATGATTTTTGTTCGGTTTCGGAATTTTTGATCGTTTTGTCCGTTTTGATCAGTCTTCGACCGACTAAGTCGCTTTTGACCAAGGGTCTTTGAGATAAAACGTACTCCTTGTTTCAAGCTTTCATTTGCTTAGTCGTGGTCTTGAAACGGAGTCGTGTAGCAAATGTTATGGTCTTTTTATTGCAGTCCGTTTTTTCTGATAATTTCGATCTAAATCTGTTTTTGTGTGTTAGCGATTATGTTTGGCACTCTATTTCTTTATAGAATGTAATTAGTAAAACTAACTCTCTTTAGTATATCTTTGTATATGTATGTTTATTATGTGAAGTCGAAGTACAATAGATTGTAAGTAACTCTACAAATACATACACAAATAAAGAAAGAAAAGTGAGTTTAATGTGAATCCAAGAGCAAAGATAAACAAAATAAACTCCAATCATACTGGTTAGGAGATTTAACTAAATAATACATTCAATAAATATCTCGCAATTCAAATAGAATAAAATGTTGAATCGAATATTTCAAAGTCATATAATACATAAGCTTGAGTTTGTTACATGAAATGTCAAATACTTGTTGTCTAGTTTTGTGTATTATTCACCTTTTTAGGGTTCCCAAGGATAAACAATATCATTTTTGTTTTGATCAAAGAAAGCGACGTGTTGTTAGATCAAAATCATATCTCGACCCTTATATTATGGTGTGCCGTCGAGATGTTGTTTTTTTGGCGCATCCACAACTAATTCAGATACTAGCTGACCAAGTTTTACACCAAGAAAAACACGACTAAAACTAAACAAAAGAATCCCTAGGTGTGTTTTATCCATCTAGTATCCGTGCAAACACAGTTTCCACGGATTCTAGGTGGTCTATATGGACTGGAAATGAATTCTCCGGCTTTTTCTTAGGTTTGGATGATTTTTGTTCGGTTTCGGAATTTTTGATCGTTTTGTCCGTTTTGATCAGTCTTCGACCGACTAAGTCGCTTTTGACCAAGGGTCTTTGAGATAAAACGTACTCCTTGTTTCAAGCTTTCATTTGCTTAGTCGTGGTCTTGAAACGGAGTCGTGTAGCAAATGTTATGGTCTTTTTATTGCAGTCCGTTTTTTCTGATAATTTCGATCTAAATCTGTTTTTGTGTGTTAGCGATTATGTTTGGCACTCTATTTCTTTATAGAATGTAATTAGTAAAACTAACTCTCTTTAGTATATCTTTGTATATGTATGTTTATTATGTGAAGTCGAAGTACAATAGATTGTAAGTAACTCTACAAATACATACACAAATAAAGAAAGAAAAGTGAGTTTAATGTGAATCCAAGAGCAAAGATAAACAAAATAAACTCCAATCATACTGGTTAGGAGATTTAACTAAATAATACATTCAATAAATATCTCGCAATTCAAATAGAATAAAATGTTGAATCGAATATTTCAAAGTCATATAATACATAAGCTTGAGTTTGTTACATGAAATGTCAAATACTTGTTGTCTAGTTTTGTGTATTATTCACCTTTTTAGGGTTCCCAAGGATAAACAATATCATTTTTGTTTTGATCAAAGAAAGCGACGTGTTGTTAGATTAGAATCATATCTCGACCCTTATATTATGGTGTGCCGTCGAGATGTTGTTTTTTTTGCGCATCCACAACTAATTCAGATACTAGCTGACCAAGTTTTACACCAAGAAAAACACGACTAAAACTAAACAAAAGAATCCCTAGGTGTGTTTTATCCATCTAGTATCCGTGAAAACTCATTTTCCACGGATTCTAGGTGGTCTATATGGACTGGAAATGAATTCTCCGGCTTTTTCTTAGGTTTGGATGATTTTTGTTCGGTTTCGGAATTTTTGATCGTTTTGTCCGTTTTGATCAGTCTTCGACCGACTAAGTCGCTTTTGACCAAGGGTCTTTGAGATAAAACGTACTCCTTGTTTCAAGCTTTCATTTGCTTAGTCGTGGTCTTGAAACGGAGTCGTGTAGCAAATGTTATGGTCTTTTTATTGCAGTCCGTTTTTTCTGATAATTTCGATCTAAATCTGTTTTTGTGTGTTAGCGATTATGTTTGGCACTCTATTTCTTTATAGAATGTAATTAGTAAAACTAACTCTCTTTAGTATATCTTTGTATATGTATGTTTATTATGTGAAGTCGAAGTACAATAGATTGTAAGTAACTCTACAAATACATACACAAATAAAGAAAGAAAAGTGAGTTTAATGTGAATCCAAGAGCAAAGATAAACAAAATAAACTCCAATCATACTGGTTAGGAGATTTAACTAAATAATACATTCAATAAATATCTCGCAATTCAAATAGAATAAAATGTTGAATCGAATATTTCAAAGTCATATAATACATAAGCTTGAGTTTGTTACATGAAATGTCAAATACTTGTTGTCTAGTTTTGTGTATTATTCACCTTTTTAGGGTTCCCAAGGATAAACAATATCATTTTTGTTTTGATCAAAGAAAGCGACGTGTTGTTAGATCAAAATCATATCTCGACCCTTATATTATGGTGTGCCGTCGAGATGTTGTTTTTTTGGCGCATCCACAACTAATTCAGATACTAGCTGACCAAGTTTTACACCAAGAAAAACACGACTAAAACTAAACAAAAGAATCCCTAGGTGTGTTTTATCCATCTAGTATCCGTGCAAACACAGTTTCCACGGATTCTAGGTGGTCTATATGGACTGGAAATAAATTCTCCGGCTTTTTCTTAGGTTTGGATGATTTTTGGTCGGTTTCGGCATTTTTGATCGTTTTGTCCGTTTTGATCAGTTTTCGACCGACTAAGTCGCTTTTGACCAAGGGTCGTTGAGATAAAATGAACTCTTTGTTTCAAGCTTTCATTTGCTTAGTCGTGGTCTTGAAACGGAGTCGTGTAGCAAATGTTATAGTCTTTTTATTGCAACCCATTTTTTCTGATAATTTCGATCTAAATCTGTTGTTGTGTGTTAGCAATTATGTTTGGCACTCTATTTCTTTATAGTATGTAATTAGTAAAACTAACTCTCTTTAGTATATCTTTGTATATGTATGTTTATTATGTGAAGTCGAAGCACAATAGATTGTAAGTAACTCTACAAATGCATACACAAATAAAGTAAGAAAAGTGTGTTTAATGTGAATCAAAGAGCAAAGATCAACAAAATAAACTCCAATCATACTGGTTAGGAGGTTTAACTAAATAATACATTCAATAAATATCTCGCAATTCAAATAGAATAAAATGTTGAATCGAATATTTCAAAGTCATATAATACATAAGCTTGAGTTTCTTACATGAAATGTCAAATACTTGTTGTCTAGTTTTGTGTATTATTCACCTTTTTAGGATTCCCAAGGATAAACAATATCATTTTTGTTTTGATCAAAGAAAGCGACGTGTTGTTAGATCAAAATCATATCTCGACCCTTATATTATGGTGTGCCGTCGAGATGTTGTTTGTTTGGCGCATCCACAACTAATTCAAATACTAGCTGACCAAGTTTTACACCAAGAAAAACATGACTAAAACTAAACAAAAGAATTCCTAGGTGTGTTTTATCCATCTAGTATCCGTGAAAACTCATTTTCCACGGATTCTAGGTGGTCTATATGGACTGGAAATGAATTCTCCGGCTTTTTCTTAGGTTTGGATGATTTTTGTTCGGTTTCGGAATTTTTGATCGTTTTGTCCGTTTTGATCAGTCTTCGACCGACTAAGTCGCTTTTGACCAAGGGTCTTTGAGATAAAACGTACTCCTTGTTTCAAGCTTTCATTTTCTTAGTCGTGGTCTTGAAACGGAGTCGTGTAGCAAATGTTATGGTCTTTTTATTGCAGTCCGTTTTTTCTGATAATTTCGATCTAAATCTGTTTTTGAGTGTTAGCGATTATGTTTGGCACTCTATTTCTTTATAGAATGTAATTAGTAAAACTAACTCTCTTTAGTATATCTTTGTATATGTATGTTTATTATGTGAAGTCGAAGTACAATAGATTGTAAGTAACTCTACAAATACATACACAAATAAAGAAAGAAAAGTGAGTTTAATGTGAATCCAAGAGCAAAGATAAACAAAATAAACTCCAATCATACTGGTTAGGAGATTTAACTAAATAATA
Organism: Glebionis coronaria; assembly: GCA_025667525.1. NCBI lineage: Eukaryota > Viridiplantae > Streptophyta > Magnoliopsida > Asterales > Asteraceae > Glebionis > Glebionis coronaria. The sequence goes on along the minus strand of JANFOE010000383.1, from coordinate 259,744 downwards.
CATTCAATAAATATCTCACAATTCAAATAGAATAAAATGTTGAATCGAATATTTCAAAGTCATATAATACATAAGCTTGAGTTTGTTACATGAAATGTCAAATACTTGTTGTCTAGTTTTGTGTATTATTCACCTTTTTAGGGTTCCCAAGGATAAACAATATCATTTTTGTTTTGATCAAAGAAAGCGACGTGTTGTTAGATCAAAATCATATCTCGACCCTTATATTATGGTGTGCCGTCGAGATGTTGTTTTTTTGGCGCATCCACAACTAATTCAGATACTAGCTGACCAAGTTTTACACCAAGAAAAACACGACTAAAACTAAACAAAAGAATCCCTAGGTGTGTTTTATCCATCTAGTATCCGTGCAAACACAGTTTCCACGGATTCTAGGTGGTCTATATGGACTGGAAATAAATTCTCCGGCTTTTTCTTAGGTTTGGATGATTTTTGGTCGGTTTCGGCATTTTTGATCGTTTTGTCCGTTTTGATCAGTTTTCGACCGACTAAGTCGCTTTTGACCAAGGGTCGTTGAGATAAAATGAAGTCCTTGTTTCAAGCTTTCATTTGCTTAGTCGTGGTCTTGAAACGGAGTCGTGTAGCAAATGTTATAGTCTTTTTATTGCAACCCATTTTTTCTGATAATTTCGATCTAAATCTGTTGTTGTGTGTTAGCAATTATGTTTGGCACTCTATTTCTTTATAGTATGTAATTAGTAAAACTAACTCTCTTTAGTTTATCTTTGTATATGTATGTTTATTATGTGAAGTCGAAGCACCATAGATTGTAAGTAACTCTACAAATGCATACACAAATAAAGTAAGAAAAGTGTGTTTAATGTGAATCAAAGAGCAAAGATCAACAAAATAAACTCCAATCATACTGGTTAGGAGGTTTAACTAAATAATACATTCAATAAATATCTCTCAATTCAAATAGAATAAAATGTTGAATCGAATATTTCAAAGTCATATAATACATAAGCTTGAGTTTCTTACATGAAATGTCAAATACTTGTTGTCTAGTTTTGTGTATTATTCACCTTTTTAGGATTCCCAAGGATAAACAATATCATTTTTGTTTTGATCAAAGAAAGCGACGTGTTGTTAGATCAAAATCATATCTCGAACCTTATATTATGGTGTGCCGTCGAGATGTTGTTTGTTTGGCGCATCCACAACTAATTCAAATACTAGCTGACCAAGTTTTACACCAAGAAAAACACGACTAAAACTAAACAAAAGAATTCCTAGGTGTGTTTTATCCATCTAGTATCCGTGAAAACTCATTTTCCACGGATTCTAGGTGGTCTATATGGACTGGAAATGAATTCTCCGGCTTTTTCTTAGGTTTGGATGATTTTTGTTCGGTTTCGGAATTTTTTTCGTTTTGTCCGTTTTGATCAGTCTTCGACCGACTAAGTCGCTTTTGACCAAGGGTCTTTGAGATAAAACGTACTCCTTGTTTCAAGCTTTCATTTGCTTAGTCGTGGTCTTGAAACGGAGTCGTGTAGCAAATGTTATGGTCTTTTTATTGCAGTCCGTTTTTTCTGATAATTTCGATCTAAATCTGTTTTTGTGTGTTAGCGATTATGTTTGGCACTCTATTTCTTTATAGAATGTAATTAGTAAAACTAACTCTCTTTAGTATATCTTTGTATATGTATGTTTATTATGTGAAGTCGAAGTACAATAGATTGTAAGTAACTCTACAAATACATACACAAATAAAGAAAGAAAAGTGAGTTTAATGTGAATCCAAGAGCAAAGATAAACAAAATAAACTCCAATCATACTGGTTAGGAGATTTAACTAAATAATACATTCAATAAATATCTCGCAATTCAAATAGAATAAAATGTTGAATCGAATATTTCAAAGTCATATAATACATAAGCTTGAGTTTGTTACATGAAATGTCAAATACTTGTTGTCTAGTTTTGTGTATTATTCACCTTTTTAGGGTTCCCAAGGATAAACAATATCATTTTTGTTTTGATCAAAGAAAGCGACGTGTTGTTAGATCAGAATCATATCTCGACCCTTATATTATGGTGTGCCGTCGAGATGTTGTTTTTTTTGCGCATCCACAACTAATTCAGATACTAGCTGACCAAGTTTTACACCAAGAAAAACACGACTAAAACTAAACAAAAGAATCCCTAGGTGTGTTTTATCCATCTAGTATCCGTGCAAACACAGTTTCCACGGATTCTAGGTGGTCTATATGGACTGGAAATAAATTCTCCGGCTTTTTCTTAGGTTTGGATGATTTTTGGTCGGTTTCGGCATTTTTGATCGTTTTGTCCGTTTTGATCAGTTTTCGACCGACTAAGTCGCTTTTGACCAAGGGTCGTTGAGATAAAACGTACTCCTTGTTTCAAGCTTTCATTTGCTTAGTCGTGGTCTTGAAACGGAGTCGTGTAGCAAATGTTATAGTCTTTTTATTGCAACCCATTTTTTCTGATAATTTCGATCTAAATCTGTTGTTGTGTGTTAGCAATTATGTTTGGCACTCTATTTCTTTATAGTATGTAATTAGTAAAACTAACTCTCTTTAGTATATCTTTGTATATGTATGTTTATTATGTGAAGTCGAAGCACAATAGATTGTAAGTAACTCTACAAATGCATACACAAATAAAGTAAGAAAAGTGTGTTTAATGTGAATCAAAGAGCAAAGATCAACAAAATAAACTCCAATCATACTGGTTAGGAGGTTTAACTAAATAATACATTCAATAAATATCTCGCAATTCAAATAGAATAAAATGTTGAATCGAATATTTCAAAGTCATATAATACATAAGCTTGAGTTTCTTACATGAAATGTCAAATACTTGTTGTCTAGTTTTGTGTATTATTCACCTTTTTAGGATTCCCAAGGATAAACAATATCATTTTTGTTTTGATCAAAGAAAGCGACGTGTTGTTAGATCAAAATCATATCTCGACCCTTATATTATGGTGTGCCGTCGAGATGTTGTTTGTTTGGCGCATCCACAACTAATTCAAATACTAGCTGACCAAGTTTTACACCAAGAAAAACACGACTAAAACTAAACAAAAGAATTCCTAGGTGTGTTTTATCCATCTAGTATCCGTGAAAACTCATTTTCCACGGATTCTAGGTGGTCTATATGGACTGGAAATGAATTCTCCGGCTTTTTCTTAGGTTTGGATGATTTTTGTTCGGTTTCGGAATTTTTGATCGTTTTGTCCGTTTTGATCAGTCTTCGACCGACTAAGTCGCTTTTGACCAAGGGTCTTTGAGATAAAACGTACTCCTTGTTTCAAGCTTTCATTTGCTTAGTCGTTGTCTTGAAACGGAGTCGTGTAGCAAATGTTATGGTCTTTTTATTGCAGTCCGTTTTTTCTGATAATTTCGATCTAAATCTGTTTTTGTGTGTTAGCGATTATGTTTGGCACTCTATTTCTTTATAGAATGTAATTAGTAAAACTAACTCTCTTTAGTATATCTTTGTATATGTATGTTTATTATGTGAAGTCGAAGTACAATAGATTGTAAGTAACTCTACAAATACATACACAAATAAAGAAAGAAAAGTGAGTTTAATGTGAATCCAAGAGCAAAGATAAACAAAATAAACTCCAATCATACTGGTTAGGAGATTTAACTAAATAATACATTCAATAAATATCTCGCAATTCAAATAGAATAAAATGGTGAATCGAATATTTCAAAGTCATATAATACATAAGCTTGAGTTTGTTACATGAAATGTCAAATACTTGTTGTCTAGTTTTGTGTATTATTCACCTTTTTAGGGTTCCCAAGGATAAACAATATCATTTTTGTTTTGATCAAAGAAAGCGACGTGTTGTTAGATCAGAATCATATCTCGACCCTTATATTATGGTGTGCCGTCGAGATGTTGTTTTTTTTGCGCATCCACAACTAATTCAGATACTAGCTGACCAAGTTTTACACCAAGAAAAACACGACTAAAACTAAACAAAAGAATCCCTAGATGTGTTTTATCCATCTAGTATCCGTGCAAACACAGTTTCCACGGATTCTAGGTGGTCTATATGGACTGGAAATAAATTCTCCGGCTTTTTCTTAGGTTTGGATGATTTTTGGTTGGTTTCGGCATTTTTGATCGTTTTGTCCGTTTTGATCAGTTTTCGACCGACTAAGTCGCTTTTGACCAAGGGTCGTTGAGATAAAACGTACTCCTTGTTTCAAGCTTTCATTTGCTTAGTCGTGGTCTTGAAACGGAGTCGTGTAGCAAATGTTATAGTCTTTTTATTGCAACCCATTTTTTCTGATAATTTCGATCTAAATCTGTTGTTGTGTGTTAGCAATTATGTTTGGCACTCTATTTCTTTATAGTATGTAATTAGTAAAACTAACTCTCTTTAGTATATCTTTGTATATGTATGTTTATTATGTGAAGTCGAAGCACAATAGATTGTAAGTAACTCTACAAATGCATACACAAATAAAGTAAGAAAAGTGTGTTTAATGTGAATCAAAGAGCAAAGATCAACAAAATAAACTCCAATCATACTGGTTAGGAGGTTTAACTAAATAATACATTCAATAAATATCTCGCAATTCAAATAGAATAAAATGTTGAATCGAATATTTCAAAGTCATATAATACATAAGCTTTAGTTTCTTACATGAAATGTCAAATACTTGTTGTCTAGTTTTGTGTATTATTCACCTTTTTAGGATTCCCAAGGATAAACAATATCATTTTTGTTTTGATCAAAGAAAGCGACGTGTTGTTAGATCAAAATCATATCTCGACCCTTATATTATGGTGTGCCGTCGAGATGTTGTTTGTTTGGCGCATCCACAACTAATTCAAATACTAGCTGACCAAGTTTTACACCAAGAAAAACACGACTAAAACTAAACATAAGAATTCCTAGGTGTGTTTTATCCATCTAGTATCCGTGAAAACTCATTTTCCACGGATTCTAGGTGGTCTATATGGACTGGAAATGAATTCTCCGGCTTTTTCTTAGGTTTGGATGATTTTTGTTCGGTTTCGGAATTTTTGATCGTTTTGTCCGTTTTGATCAGTCTTCGACCGACTAAGTCGCTTTTGACCAAGGGTCTTTGAGATAAAACGTACTCCTTGTTTCAAGCTTTCATTTGCTTAGTCGTGGTCTTGAAACGGAGTCGTGTAGCAAATGTTATGGTCTTTTTATTGCAGTCCGTTTTTTCTGATAATTTCGATCTAAATCTGTTTTTGTGTGTTAGCGATTATGTTTGGCACTCTATTTCTTTATAGAATGTAATTAGTAAAACTAACTCTCTTTAGTATATCTTTGTATATGTATGTTTATTATGTGAAGTCGAAGTACAATAGATTGTAAGTAACTCTACAAATACATACACAAATAAAGAAAGAAAAGTGAGTTTAATGTGAATCCAAGAGCAAAGATAAACAAAATAAACTCCAATCATACTGGTTAGGAGATTTAACTAAATAATACATTCAATAAATATCTTGCAATTCAAATAGAATAAAATGTTGAATCGAATATTTCAAAGTCATATAATACATAAGCTTGAGTTTGTTACATGAAATGTCAAATACTTGTTGTCTAGTTTTGTGTATTATTCACCTTTTTAGGGTTCCCAAGGATAAACAATATCATTTTTGTTTTGATCAAAGAAAGCGACGTGTTGTTAGATCAGAATCATATCTCGACCCTTATATTATGGTGTGCCGTCGAGATGTTGTTTTTTTTGCGCATCCACAACTAATTCAGATACTAGCTGACCAAGTTTTACACCAAGAAAAACACGACTAAAACTAAACAAAAGAATCCCTAGGTGTGTTTTATCCATCTAGTATCCGTGAAAACACAGTTTCCACGGATTCTAGGTGGTCTATATGGACTGGAAATAAATTCTCCGGCTTTTTCTTAGGTTTGGATGATTTTTGGTCGGTTTCGGCATTTTTGATCGTTTTGTCCGTTTTGATCAGTTTTCGACCGACTAAGTCGCTTTTGACCAAGGGGCGTTGAGATAAAACGTACTCCTTGTTTCAAGCTTTAATTTGCTTAGTCGTGGTCTTGAAACAGAGTCGTGTAGCAAATGTTATAGTCTTTTTATTGCAACCCATTTTTTCTGATAATTTCGATCTAAATCTGTTGTTGTGTGTTAGCAATTATGTTTGGCACTCTATTTCTTTATAGTATGTAATTAGTAAAACTAACTCTCTTTAGTATATCTTTGTATATGTATGTTTATTATGTGAAGTCGAAGCACAATAGATTGTAAGTAACTCTACAAATGCATACACAAATAAAGTAAGAAAAGTGTGTTTAATGTGAATCAAAGAGCAAAGATCAACAAAATAAACTCCAATCATACTGGTTAGGAGGTTTAACTAAATAATACATTCAATAAATATCTCGCAATTCAAATAGAATAAAATGTTGAATCGAATATTTCAAAGTCATATAATACATAAGCTTGAGTTTCTTACATGAAATGTCAAATACTTGTTGTCTAGTTTTGTGTATTATTCACCTTTTTAGGATTCCCAAGGATAAACAATATCATTTTTGTTTTGATCAAAGAAAGCGACGTGTTGTTAGATCAGAATCATATCTCGACCCTTATATTATGGTGTGCCGTCGAGATGTTGTTTTTTTTGCGCATCCACAACTAATTCAGATACTAGCTGACCAAGTTTTACACCAAGAAAAACACGACTAAAACTAAACAAAAGAATCCCTAGATGTGTTTTATCCATCTAGTATCCGTGCAAACACAGTTTCCACGGATTCTAGGTGGTCTATATGGACTGGAAATAAATTCTCCGGCTTTTTCTTAGGTTTGGATGATTTTTGGTCGGTTTCGGCATTTTTGATCGTTTTGTCCGTTTTGATCAGTTTTCGACCGACTAAGTCGCTTTTGACCAAGGGTCGTTGAGATAAAACGTACTCCTTGTTTCAAGCTTTCATTTGCTTAGTCGTGGTCTTGAAACGGAGTCGTGTAGCAAATGTTATAGTCTTTTTATTGCAACCCATTTTTTCTGATAATTTCGATCTAAATCTGTTGTTGTGTGTTAGCAATTATGTTTGGCACTCTATTTCTTTATAGTATGTAATTAGTAAAACTAACTCTCTTTAGTATATCTTTGTATATGTATGTTTATTATGTGAAGTCGAAGCACAATAGATTGTAAGTAACTCTACAAATGCATACACAAATAAAGTAAGAAAAGTGTGTTTAATGTGAATCAAAGAGCAAAGATCAACAAAATAAACTCCAATCATACTGGTTAGGAGGTTTAACTAAATAATACATTCAATAAATATCTCGCAATTCAAATAGAATAAAATGTTGAATCGAATATTTCAAAGTCATATAATACATAAGCTTTAGTTTCTTACATGAAATGTCAAATACTTGTTGTCTAGTTTTGTGTATTATTCACCTTTTTAGGATTCCCAAGGATAAACAATATCATTTTTGTTTTGATCAAAGAAAGCGACGTGTTGTTAGATCAAAATCATATCTCGACCCTTATATTATGGTGTGCCGTCGAGATGTTGTTTGTTTGGCGCATCCACAACTAATTCAAATACTAGCTGACCAAGTTTTACACCAAGAAAAACACGACTAAAACTAAACATAAGAATTCCTAGGTGTGTTTTATCCATCTAGTATCCGTGAAAACTCATTTTCCACGGATTCTAGGTGGTCTATATGGACTGGAAATGAATTCTCCGGCTTTTTCTTAGGTTTGGATGATTTTTGTTCGGTTTCGGAATTTTTGATCGTTTTGTCCGTTTTGATCAGTCTTCGACCGACTAAGTCGCTTTTGACCAAGGGTCTTTGAGATAAAACGTACTCCTTGTTTCAAGCTTTCATTTGCTTAGTCGTGGTCTTGAAACGGAGTCGTGTAGCAAATGTTATGGTCTTTTTATTGCAGTCCGTTTTTTCTGATAATTTCGATCTAAATCTGTTTTTGTGTGTTAGCGATTATGTTTGGCACTCTATTTCTTTATAGAATGTAATTAGTAAAACTAACTCTCTTTAGTATATCTTTGTATATGTATGTTTATTATGTGAAGTCGAAGTACAATAGATTGTAAGTAACTCTACAAATACATACACAAATAAAGAAAGAAAAGTGAGTTTAATGTGAATCCAAGAGCAAAGATAAACAAAATAAACTCCAATCATACTGGTTAGGAGATTTAACTAAATAATACATTCAATAAATATCTTGCAATTCAAATAGAATAAAATGTTGAATCGAATATTTCAAAGTCATATAATACATAAGCTTGAGTTTGTTACATGAAATGTCAAATACTTGTTGTCTAGTTTTGTGTATTATTCACCTTTTTAGGGTTCCCAAGGATAAACAATATCATTTTTGTTTTGATCAAAGAAAGCGACGTGTTGTTAGATCAGAATCATATCTCGACCCTTATATTATGGTGTGCCGTCGAGATGTTGTTTTTTTTGCGCATCCACAACTAATTCAGATACTAGCTGACCAAGTTTTACACCAAGAAAAACACGACTAAAACTAAACAAAAGAATCCCTAGGTGTGTTTTATCCATCTAGTATCCGTGAAAACACAGTTTCCACGGATTCTAGGTGGTCTATATGGACTGGAAATAAATTCTCCGGCTTTTTCTTAGGTTTGGATGATTTTTGGTCGGTTTCGGCATTTTTGATCGTTTTGTCCGTTTTGATCAGTTTTCGACCGACTAAGTCGCTTTTGACCAAGGGGCGTTGAGATAAAACGTACTCCTTGTTTCAAGCTTTAATTTGCTTAGTCGTGGTCTTGAAACAGAGTCGTGTAGCAAATGTTATAGTCTTTTTATTGCAACCCATTTTTTCTGATAATTTCGATCTAAATCTGTTGTTGTGTGTTAGCAATTATGTTTGGCACTCTATTTCTTTATAGTATGTAATTAGTAAAACTAACTCTCTTTAGTATATCTTTGTATATGTATGTTTATTATGTGAAGTCGAAGCACAATAGATTGTAAGTAACTCTACAAATGCATACACAAATAAAGTAAGAAAAGTGTGTTTAATGTGAATCAAAGAGCAAAGATCAACAAAATAAACTCCAATCATACTGGTTAGGAGGTTTAACTAAATAATACATTCAATAAATATCTCGCAATTCAAATAGAATAAAATGTTGAATCGAATATTTCAAAGTCATATAATACATAAGCTTGAGTTTCTTACATGAAATGTCAAATACTTGTTGTCTAGTTTTGTGTATTATTCACCTTTTTAGGATTCCCAAGGATAAACAATATCATTTTTGTTTTGATCAAAGAAAGCGACGTGTTGTTAGATCAAAATCATATCTCGACCCTTATATTATGGTGTGCCGTCGAGATGTTGTTTGTTTGGCGCATCCACAACTAATTCAAATACTAGCTGACCAAGTTTTACACCAAGAAAAACACGACTAAAACTAAACAAAAGAATTCCTAGGTGTGTTTTATCCATCTAGTATCCGTGAAAACTCATTTTCCACGGATTCTAGGTGGTCTATATGGACTGGAAATGAATTCTCCGGCTTTTTCTTAGGTTTGGATGATTTTTGTTCGGTTTCGGAATTTTTGATCGTTTTGTCCGTTTTGATCAGTCTTCGACCGACTAAGTCGCTTTTGACCAAGGGTCTTTGAGATAAAACGTACTCCTTGTTTCAAGCTTTCATTTGCTTAGTCGTGGTCTTGAAACGGAGTCGTGTAGCAAATGTTATGGTCTTTTTATTGCAGTCCGTTTTTTCTGATAATTTCGATCTAAATCTGTTTTTGTGTGTTAGCGATTATGTTTGGCACTCTATTTCTTTATAGAATGTAATTAGTAAAACTAACTCTCTTTAGTATATCTTGTATATGTATGTTTATTATGTGAAGTCGAAGTACAATAGATTGTAAGTAACTCTACAAATACATACACAAATAAAGAAAGAAAAGTGAGTTTAATGTGAATCCAAGAGCAAAGATAAACAAAATAAACTCCAATCATACTGGTTAGGAGATTTAACTAAATAATACATTCAATAAATATCTCGCAATTCAAATAGAATAAAATGTTGAATCGAATATTTCAAAGTCATATAATACATAAGCTTGAGTTTGTTACATGAAATGTCAAATACTTGTTGTCTAGTTTTGTGTATTATTCACCTTTTTAGGCTTCCCAAGGATAAACAATATCATTTTTGTTTTGATCAAAGAAAGCGACGTGTTGTTAGATCAGAATCATATCTCGACCCTTATATTATGGTGTGCCGTCGAGATGTTGTTTTTTTTGCGCATCCACAACTAATTCAGATACTAGCTGACCAAGTTTTACACCAAGAAAAACACGACTAAAACTAAACAAAAGAATCCCTAGGTGTGTTTTATCCATCTAGTATCCGTGCAAACACAGTTTCCACGGATTCTAGGTGGTCTATATGGACTGGAAATAAATTCTCCGGCTTTTTCTTAGGTTTGGATGATTTTTGGTCGGTTTCGGCATTTTTGATCGTTTTGTCCGTTTTGATCAGTTTTCGACCGACTAAGTCGCTTTTGACCAAGGGTCGTTGAGATAAAACGTACTCCTTGTTTCAAGCTTTCATTTGCTTAGTCGTGGTCTTGAAACGGAGTCGTGTAGCAAATGTTATAGTCTTTTTATTGCAACCCATTTTTTCTGAATATTTCGATCTAAAACTGTTGTTGTGTGTTAGCAATTATGTTTGGCACTCTATTTCTTTATAGTATGTAATTAGTAAAACTAACTCTCTTTAGTATATCTTTGTATATGTATGTTTATTATGTGAAGTCGAAGCACAATAGATTGTAAGTAACTCTACAAATGCATACACAAATAAAGTAAGAAAAGTGTGTTTAATGTGAATCAAAGAGCAAAGATCAACAAAATAAACTCCAATCATACTGGTTAGGAGGTTTAACTAAATAATACATTCAATAAATATCTCGCAATTCAAATAGAATAAAATGTTGAATCGAATATTTCAAAGTCATATAATACATAAGCTTGAGTTTCTTACATGAAATGTCAAATACTTGTTGTCTAGTTTTGTGTATTATTCACCTTTTTAGGATTCCCAAGGATAAACAATATCATTTTTGTTTTGATCAAAGAAAGCGACGTGTTGTTAGATCAAAATCATATCTCGACCCTTATATTATGGTGTGCCGTCGAGATGTTGTTTGTTTGGCGCATCCACAACTAATTCAAATACTAGCTGACCAAGTTTTACACCAAGAAAAACACGACTAAAACTAAACAAAAGAATTCCTAGGTGTGTTTTATCCATCTAGTATCCGTGAAAACTCATTTTCCACGGATTCTAGGTGGTCTATATGGACTGGAAATGAATTCTCCGGCTTTTTCTTAGGTTTGGATGATTTTTGTTCGGTTTCGGAATTTTTGATCGTTTTGTCCGTTTTGATCAGTCTTCGACCGACTAAGTCGCTTTTGACCAAGGGTCTTTGAGATAAAACGTACTCCTTGTTTCAAGCTTTCATTTGCTTAGTCGTGGTCTTGAAACGGAGTCGTGTAGCAAATGTTATGGTCTTTTTATTGCAGTCCGTTTTTTCTGATAATTTCGATCTAAATCTGTTTTTGTGTGTTAGCGATTATGTTTGGCACTCTATTTCTTTATAGAATGTAATTAGTAAAACTAACTCTCTTTAGTATATCTTTGTATATGTATGTTTATTATGTGAAGTCGAAGTACAATAGATTGTAAGTAACTCTACAAATACATACACAAATAAAGAAAGAAAAGTGAGTTTAATGTGAATCCAAGAGCAAAGATAAACAAAATAAACTCCAATCATACTGGTTAGGAGATTTAACTAAATAATACATTCAATAAATATCTCGCAATTCAAATAGAATAAAATGTTGAATCGAATATTTCAAAGTCATATAATACATAAGCTTGAGTTTGTTACATGAAATGTCAAATACTTGTTGTCTAGTTTTGTGTATTATTCACCTTTTTAGGGTTCCCAAGGATAAACAATATCATTTTTGTTTTGATCAAAGAAAGCGACGTGTTGTTAGATCAGAATCATATCTCGACCCTTATATTATGGTGTGCCGTCGAGATGTTGTTTTTTTTGCGCATCCACAACTAATTCAGATACTAGCTGACCAAGTTTTACACCAAGAAAAACACGACTAAAACTAAACAAAAGAATCCCTAGGTGTGTTTTATCCATCTAGTATCCGTGCAAACACAGTTTCCACGGATTCTAGGTGGTCTATATGGACTGGAAATAAATTCTCCGGCTTTTTCTTAGGTTTGGATGATTTTTGGTCGGTTTCGGCATTTTTGATCGTTTTGTCCGTTTTGATCAGTTTTCGACCGACTAAGTCGCTTTTGACCAAGGGTCGTTGAGATAAAACGTACTCCTTGTTTCAAGCTTTCATTTGCTTAGTCGTGGTCTTGAAACGGAGTCGTGTAGCAAATGTTATAGTCTTTTTATTGCAACCCATTTTTTCTGATAATTTCGATCTAAATCTGTTGTTGTGTGTTAGCAATTATGTTTGGCACTCTATTTCTTTATAGTATGTAATTAGTAAAACTAACTCTCTTTAGTATATCTTTGTATATGTATGTTTATTATGTGAAGTCGAAGCACAATAGATTGTAAGTAACTCTACAAATGCATACACAAATAAAGTAAGAAAAGTGTGTTTAATGTGAATCAAAGAGCAAAGATCAACAAAATAAACTCCAATCATACTGGTTAGGAGGTTTAACTAAATAATACATTCAATAAATATCTCGCAATTCAAATAGAATAAAATGTTGAATCGAATATTTCAAAGTCATATAATACATAAGCTTGAGTTTCTTACATGAAATGTCAAATACTTGTTGTCTAGTTTTGTGTATTATTCACCTTTTTAGGATTCCCAAGGATAAACAATATCATTTTTGTTTTGATCAAAGAAAGCGACGTGTTGTTAGATCAAAATCATATCTCGACCCTTATATTATGGTGTGCCGTCGAGATGTTGTTTGTTTGGCGCATCCACAACTAATTCAAATACTAGCTGACCAAGTTTTACACCAAGAAAAACACGACTAAAACTAAACAAAAGAATTCTTAGGTGTGTTTTATCCATCTAGTATCCGTGAAAACTCATTTTCCACGGATTCTAGGTGGTCTATATGGACTGGAAATGAATTCTCCGGCTTTTTCTTAGGTTTGGATGATTTTTGTTCGGTTTCGGAATTTTTGATCGTTTTGTCCGTTTTGATCAGTCTTCGACCGACTAAGTCGCTTTTGACCAAGGGTCTTTGAGATAAAACGTACTCCTTGTTTCAAGCTTTCATTTGCTTAGTCGTGGTCTTGAAACGGAGTCGTGTAGCAAATGTTATGGTCTTTTTATTGCAGTCCGTTTTTTCTGATAATTTCGATCTAAATCTGTTTTTGTGTGTTAGCGATTATGTTTGGCACTCTATTTCTTTATAGAATGTAATTAGTAAAACTAACTCTCTTTAGTATATCTTGTATATGTATGTTTATTATGTGAAGTCGAAGTACAATAGATTGTAAGTAACTCTACAAATACATACACAAATAAAGAAAGAAAAGTGAGTTTAATGTGAATCCAAGAGCAAAGATAAACAAAATAAACTCCAATCATACTGGTTAGGAGATTTAACTAAATAATACATTCAATAAATATCTCGCAATTCAAATAGAATAAAATGTTGAATCGAATATTTCAAAGTCATATAATACATAAGCTTGAGTTTGTTACATGAAATGTCAAATACTTGTTGTCTAGTTTTGTGTATTATTCACCTTTTTAGGCTTCCCAAGGATAAACAATATCATTTTTGTTTTGATCAAAGAAAGCGACGTGTTGTTAGATCAGAATCATATCTCGACCCTTATATTATGGTGTGCCGTCGAGATGTTGTTTTTTTTGCGCATCCACAACTAATTCAGATACTAGCTGACCAAGTTTTACACCAAGAAAAACACGACTAAAACTAAACAAAAGAATCCCTAGGTGTGTTTTATCCATCTAGTATCCGTGCAAACACAGTTTCCACGGATTCTAGGTGGTCTATATGGACTGGAAATAAATTCTCCGGCTTTTTCTTAGGTTTGGATGATTTTTGGTCGGTTTCGGCATTTTTGATCGTTTTGTCCGTTTTGATCAGTTTTCGACCGACTAAGTCGCTTTTGACCAAGGGTCGTTGAGATAAAACGTACTCCTTGTTTCAAGCTTTCATTTGCTTAGTCGTGGTCTTGAAACGGAGTCGTGTAGCAAATGTTATAGTCTTTTTATTGCAACCCATTTTTTCTGAATATTTCGATCTAAAACTGTTGTTGTGTGTTAGCAATTATGTTTGGCACTCTATTTCTTTATAGTATGTAATTAGTAAAACTAACTCTCTTTAGTATATCTTTGTATATGTATGTTTATTATGTGAAGTCGAAGCACAATAGATTGTAAGTAACTCTACAAATGCATACACAAATAAAGTAAGAAAAGTGTGTTTAATGTGAATCAAAGAGCAAAGATCAACAAAATAAACTCCAATCATACTGGTTAGGAGGTTTAACTAAATAATACATTCAATAAATATCTCGCAATTCAAATAGAATAAAATGTTGAATCGAATATTTCAAAGTCATATAATACATAAGCTTGAGTTTCTTACATGAAATGTCAAATACTTGTTGTCTAGTTTTGTGTATTATTCACCTTTTTAGGATTCCCAAGGATAAACAATATCATTTTTGTTTTGATCAAAGAAAGCGACGTGTTGTTAGATCAAAATCATATCTCGACCCTTATATTATGGTGTGCCGTCGAGATGTTGTTTGTTTGGCGCATCCACAACTAATTCAAATACTAGCTGACCAAGTTTTACACCAAGAAAAACACGACTAAAACTAAACAAAAGAATTCCTAGGTGTGTTTTATCCATCTAGTATCCGTGAAAACTCATTTTCCACGGATTCTAGGTGGTCTATATGGACTGGAAATGAATTCTCCGGCTTTTTCTTAGGTTTGGATGATTTTTGTTCGGTTTCGGAATTTTTGATCGTTTTGTCCGTTTTGATCAGTCTTCGACCGACTAAGTCGCTTTTGACCAAGGGTCTTTGAGATAAAACGTACTCCTTGTTTCAAGCTTTCATTTGCTTAGTCGTGGTCTTGAAACGGAGTCGTGTAGCAAATGTTATGGTCTTTTTATTGCAGTCCGTTTTTTCTGATAATTTCGATCTAAATCTGTTTTTGTGTGTTAGCGATTATGTTTGGCACTCTATTTCTTTATAGAATGTAATTAGTAAAACTAACTCTCTTTAGTATATCTTTGTATATGTATGTTTATTATGTGAAGTCGAAGTACAATAGATTGTAAGTAACTCTACAAATACATACACAAATAAAGAAAGAAAAGTGAGTTTAATGTGAATCCAAGAGCAAAGATAAACAAAATAAACTCCAATCATACTGGTTAGGAGATTTAACTAAATAATACATTCAATAAATATCTCGCAATTCAAATAGAATAAAATGTTGAATCGAATATTTCAAAGTCATATAATACATAAGCTTGAGTTTGTTACATGAAATGTCAAATACTTGTTGTCTAGTTTTGTGTATTATTCACCTTTTTAGGGTTCCCAAGGATAAACAATATCATTTTTGTTTTGATCAAAGAAAGCGACGTGTTGTTAGATCAGAATCATATCTCGACCCTTATATTATGGTGTGCCGTCGAGATGTTGTTTTTTTTGCGCATCCACAACTAATTCAGATACTAGCTGACCAAGTTTTACACCAAGAAAAACACGACTAAAACTAAACAAAAGAATCCCTAGGTGTGTTTTATCCATCTAGTATCCGTGCAAACACAGTTTCCACGGATTCTAGGTGGTCTATATGGACTGGAAATAAATTCTCCGGCTTTTTCTTAGGTTTGGATGATTTTTGGTCGGTTTCGGCATTTTTGATCGTTTTGTCCGTTTTGATCAGTTTTCGACCGACTAAGTCGCTTTTGACCAAGGGTCGTTGAGATAAAACGTACTCCTTGTTTCAAGCTTTCATTTGCTTAGTCGTGGTCTTGAAACGGAGTCGTGTAGCAAATGTTATAGTCTTTTTATTGCAACCCATTTTTTCTGATAATTTCGATCTAAATCTGTTGTTGTGTGTTAGCAATTATGTTTGGCACTCTATTTCTTTATAGTATGTAATTAGTAAAACTAACTCTCTTTAGTATATCTTTGTATATGTATGTTTATTATGTGAAGTCGAAGCACAATAGATTGTAAGTAACTCTACAAATGCATACACAAATAAAGTAAGAAAAGTGTGTTTAATGTGAATCAAAGAGCAAAGATCAACAAAATAAACTCCAATCATACTGGTTAGGAGGTTTAACTAAATAATACATTCAATAAATATCTCGCAATTCAAATAGAATAAAATGTTGAATCGAATATTTCAAAGTCATATAATACATAAGCTTGAGTTTCTTACATGAAATGTCAAATACTTGTTGTCTAGTTTTGTGTATTATTCACCTTTTTAGGATTCCCAAGGATAAACAATATCATTTTTGTTTTGATCAAAGAAAGCGACGTGTTGTTAGATCAAAATCATATCTCGACCCTTATATTATGGTGTGCCGTCGAGATGTTGTTTGTTTGGCGCATCCACAACTAATTCAAATACTAGCTGACCAAGTTTTACACCAAGAAAAACACGACTAAAACTAAACAAAAGAATTCCTAGGTGTGTTTTATCCATCTAGTATCCGTGAAAACTCATTTTCCACGGATTCTAGGTGGTCTATATGGACTGGAAATGAATTTTCCGGCTTTTTCTTAGGTTTGGATGATTTTTGTTCGGTTTCGGAATTTTTGATCGTTTTGTCCGTTTTGATCAGTCTTCGACCGACTAAGTCGCTTTTGACCAAGGGTCTTTGAGATAAAACGTACTCCTTGTTTCAAGCTTTCATTTGCTTAGTCGTGGTCTTGAAACGGAGTCGTGTAGCAAATGTTATGGTCTTTTTATTGCAGTCCGTTTTTTCTGATAATTTCGATCTAAATCTGTTTTTGTGTGTTAGCGATTATGTTTGGCACTCTATTTCTTTATAGAATGTAATTAGTAAAACTAACTCTCTTTAGTATATCTTTGTATATGTATGTTTATTATGTGAAGTCGAAGTACAATAGATTGTAAGTAACTCTACAAATACATACACAAATAAAGAAAGAAAAGTGAGTTTAATGTGAATCCAAGAGCAAAGATAAACAAAATAAACTCCAATCATACTGGTTAGGAGATTTAACTAAATAATACATTCAATAAATATCTCGCAATTCAAATAGAATAAAATGTTGAATCGAATATTTCAAAGTCATACAATACATAAGCTTGAGTTTGTTACATGAAATATCAAATACTTGTTGTCTAGTTTTGTGTATTATTCACCTTTTTAGGGTTCCCAAGGATAAACAATATCATTTTTGTTTTGATCAAAGAAAGCGACGTGTTGTTAGATCAGAATCATATCTCGACCCTTATATTATGGTGTGCCGTCGAGATGTTGTTTTTTTTGCGCATCCACAACTAATTCAGATACTAGCTGACCAAGTTTTACACCAAGAAAAACACGACTAAAACTAAACAAAAGAATCCCTAGGTGTGTTTTATCCATCTAGTATCCGTGCAAACACAGTTTCCACGGATTCTAGGTGGTCTATATGGACTGGAAATAAATTCTCCGGCTTTTTCTTAGGTTTGGATGATTTTTGGTCGGTTTCGGCATTTTTGATCGTTTTGTCCGTTTTGATCAGTTTTCGACCGACTAAGTCGCTTTTGACCAAGGGTCGTTGAGATAAAACGTACTCCTTGTTTCAAGCTTTCATTTGCTTAGTCGTGGTCTTGAAACGGAGTCGTGTAGCAAATGTTATAGTCTTTTTATTGCAACCCATTTTTTCTGATAATTTCGATCTAAATCTGTTGTTGTGTGTTAGCAATTATGTTTGGCACTCTATTTCTTTATAGTATGTAATTAGTAAAACTAACTCTCTTTAGTATATCTTTGTATATGTATGTTTATTATGTGAAGTCGAAGCACAATAGATTGTAAGTAACTCTACAAATGCATACACAAATAAAGTAAGAAAAGTGTGTTTAATATGAATCAAAGAGCAAAGATCAACAAAATAAACTCCAATCATACTGGTTAGGAGGTTTAACTAAATAATACATTCAATAAATATCTCGCAATTCAAATAGAATAAAATGTTGAATCGAATATTTCAAAGTCATATAATACATAAGCTTGAGTTTCTTACATGAAATGTCAAATACTTGTTGTCTAGTTTTGTGTATTATTCACCTTTTTAGGATTCCCAAGGATAAACAATATCATTTTTGTTTTGATCAAAGAAAGCGACGTGTTGTTAGATCAAAATCATATCTCGACCCTTATATTATGGTGTGCCGTCGAGATGTTGTTTGTTTGGCGCATCCACAACTAATTCAAATACTAGCTGACCAAGTTTTACACCAAGAAAAACACGACTAAAACTAAACAAAAGAATTCCTAGGTGTGTTTTATCCATCTAGTATCCGTGAAAACTCATTTTCCACGGATTCTAGGTGGTCTATATGGACTGGAAATGAATTCTCCGGCTTTTTCTTAGGTTTGGATGTTTTTTGTTCGGTTTCGGAATTTTTGATCGTTTTGTCCGTTTTGATCAGTCTTCGACCGACTAAGTCGCTTTTGACCAAGGGTCTTTGAGATAAAACGTACTCCTTGTTTCAAGCTTTCATTTGCTTAGTCGTGGTCTTGAAACGGAGTCGTGTAGCAAATGTTATGGTCTTTTTATTGCAGTCCGTTTTTTCTGATAATTTCGATCTAAATCTGTTTTTGTGTGTTAGCGATTATGTTTGGCACTCTATTTCTTTATAGAATGTAATTAGTAAAACTAACTCTCTTTAGTATATCTTTGTATATGTATGTTTATTATGTGAAGTCGAAGTACAATAGATTGTAAGTAACTCTACAAATACATACACAAATAAAGAAAGAAAAGTGAGTTTAATGTGAATCCAAGAGCAAAGATAAACAAAATAAACTCCAATCATACTGGTTAGGAGATTTAACTAAATAATACATTCAATAAATATCTCGCAATTCAAATAGAATAAAATGTTGAATCGAATATTTCAAAGTCATATAATACATAAGCTTGAGTTTGTTACATGAAATGTCAAATACTTGTTGTCTAGTTTTGTGTATTATTCACCTTTTTAGGGTTCCCAAGGATAAACAATATCATTTTTGTTTTGATCAAAGAAAGCGACGTGTTGTTAGATCAAAATCATATCTCGACCCTTATATTATGGTGTGCCGTCGAGATGTTGTTTTTTTGGCGCATCCACATCTAATTCAGATACTAGCTGACCAAGTTTTACACCAAGAAAAACACGACTAAAACTAAACAAAAGAATCCCTAGGTGTGTTTTATCCATCTAGTATCCGTGCAAACACAGTTTCCACGGATTCTAGGTGGTCTATATGGACTGGAAATAAATTCTCCGGCTTTTTCTTAGGTTTGGATGATTTTTGGTCGGTTTCGGCATTTTTGATTGTTTGTCCATTTTGATCAGTTTTCGACCGACTAAGTCGTTTTTGACCAAGGGTCGTTGAGATAAAACGTACTCCTTGTTTCAAGCTTTCATTTGCTTAGTCGTGGTCTTGAAACAGAGTCGTGTAGCAAATGTTATAGTCTTTTTATTGCAACCCATTTTTTCTGATAATTTCGATCTAAATCTGTTGTTGTGTGTTAGCAATTATGTTTGGCACTCTATTTCTTTATAGTATGTAATTAGTAAAACTAACTCTCTTTAGTATATCTTTGTATATGTATGTTTATTATGTGAAGTCGAAGCACAATAGATTGTAAGTAACTCTACAAATGCATACACAAATAAAGTAAGAAAAGTGTGTTTAATGTGAATCAAAGAGCAAAGATCAACAAAATAAACTCCAATCATACTGGTTAGGAGGTTTAACTAAATAATACATTCAATAAATATCTTGCAATTCAAATAGAATAAAATGTTGAATCGAATATTTCAAAGTTATATAATGCATAAGCTTGAGTTTCTTACATGAAATGTCAAATACTTGTTGTCTAGTTTTGTGTATTATTCACCTTTTTAGGGTTCCCAAGGATAAAGAATATCATTTTTGTTTTGATCAAAGAAAGCGACGTGTTGTTAGATCAAAATCATATCTCGACCCTTATATTATGGTGTGCCGTCGAGATGTTGTTTGTTTGGCGCATCCACAAATAATTCAAATACTAGCTGACCAAGTTTTACACCAAGAAAAAGACGACTAAAACTAAACAAAAGAATTCCTAGGTGTGTTTTATCCATCTAGTATCCGTGAAAACTCATTTTCCACGGATTCTAGGTGGTCTATATGGACTGGAAATGAATTCTCCGGCTTTTTCGTAGGTTTGGATGATTTTTGTTCGGTCTCGGAATTTTTGATCGTTTTGTCCGTTTTGATCAGTCTTCGACCGACTAAATCGCTTTTGACCAAGGGTGTTTGAGATAAAACGTACTCCTTGTTTCAAGATTTCATTTGCTTAGTCGTGGTCTTGAAACGGAGTCGTGTAGCAAATGTTATGGTCTTTTTATTGCAGTCCGTTTTTTCTGATAATTTCGATCTAAATCTGTTTTTGTGTGTTAGCGATTATGTTTGGCACTCTATTTCTTTATAGTATGTAATTAGTAAAACTAACTCTCTTTAGTATATCTTTGTATATGTATGTTTATTATGTGAAGTCGAAGCACAATAGATTGTAAGTAACTCTACAAATACATACACAAATAAAGAAAGAAAAGTGAGTTTAATGTGAATCCAAGAGCAAAGATAAACAAAATAAACTCCAATCATACTGGTTAGGAGGTTTAACTAAATATTACATTCAATAAATATCTCGCAATTCAAATAGAATAAAATGTTGAATTGAATATTTCAAAGTCATATAATACATAAGCTTGAGTTTGTTACATGAAATGTCAAATACTTGTTGTCTAGTTTTGTGTATTATTCACCTTTTTAGGGTTCCCAAGGATAAACAATATCATTTTTGTTTTGATCAAAGAAAGCGACGTGTTGTTAGATCAAAATCATATCTCGACCCTTATATTATGGTGTGCCGTCGAGATGTTGTTTTTTGGCGCATCCACAACTAATTCAGATACTAGCTGACCAAGTT
Organism: Glebionis coronaria; assembly: GCA_025667525.1. Classification (NCBI taxonomy): domain Eukaryota; kingdom Viridiplantae; phylum Streptophyta; class Magnoliopsida; order Asterales; family Asteraceae; genus Glebionis; species Glebionis coronaria. The sequence continues at coordinate 238,452 of JANFOE010000383.1, read as the reverse complement.
TTACACCAAGAAAAACACGACTAAAACTAAACAAAAGAATCCCTAGGTGTGTTTTATCCATCTAGTATCCGTGCAAACACAGTTTCCACGGATTCTAGGTGGTCTATATGGACTGGAAATAAATTCTCCGGCTTTTTCTTAGGTTTGGATGATTTTTGGTCGGTTTCGGCATTTTTGATCGTTTTGTCCGTTTTGATCAGTTTTCGACCGACTAAGTCGCTTTTGACCAAGGGTCGTTGAGATAAAATGAACTCCTTGTTTCAAGCTTTCATTTTCTTAGTCGTGGTCTTGAAACGGAGTCGTGTAGCAAATGTTATAGTCTTTTTATTGCAACCCATTTTTTCTGATAATTTCGATCTAAATCTGTTGTTGTGTGTTAGCAATTATGTTTGGCACTCTATTTCTTTATAGTATGTAATTAGTAAAACTAAATCTCTTTAGTATATCTTTGTATATGTATGTTTATTATGTGAAGTCGAAGCACAATAGATTGTAAGTAACTCTACAAATGCATACACAAATAAAGTAAGAAAAGTGTGTTTAATGTGAATCAAAGAGCAAAGATCAACAAAATAAACTCCAATCATACTGGTTAGGAGGTTTAATGTTGATGCAAAAGTTGGTTGATCCTTGCTAGACCCGAATTAGGTTTAATTCGGGTTGGCTGGGTACCGGCTCCTGCACCAAGTGAATCGTCTGGTTGGGATCCTGCACACTAAACAACACGCGTTAAGCTTACCGTGGGAAGGTTTCCCACGATTAGACTCCGGCGTGAGAGTAAGTAATCGATTTAGAGTTATATGTGAGTTTAGAGAGAATTGTGATACCTTTGAGGAACCCTTGGGGGTTCCTTTTATAGGCAGTGAAACCCCAGTGGGCTTTCACTGACCCTTCGGCCCCAAGGAAAAGATAAGCACCAGAATTAGAATGATTGTTATCTTCTAATTCTGGCAATGAATATCTCTTCGTATTAGGATTAAGATATGCTTAGACAGAATATTATTCTGTCTGATCTTATGTCAGCCGCCTTGGGCCGTGGGCCGCACACATGTGCGAGCACTGTTCACTCAAGCCCATAAGCCTGAGTGATATTTATCTACCCATTTACGATGGGCCGGATACGGGTAGTACCCGTGGGCCGGGCTCATGACCCGGTTTGGGGACTATACGTCATCATGTCCCCCCAGTCTAGTTGTTACAGCCGTAGGCGTAACCTCTAGACTATCAAGCTGCCCTCCGGTCTTACCAAGAAAGGCCTAAGAAATGATAATGGAAATTTAGTTCCGGCCGCACGTGGCAACCGGTCGTATAAATATCCCTTAGTGAATACTACCGCAGCCGCGCGCGATGGCCGAGACAAATTAAATGCAACATTTAATATGGTCTTACGTAGGAGCCGCATAACCCGACAAGAATCCAGTCGCATTAATGATATGCAACAATCCAGTCGTATATCTGCAAAAAGTGCATGATTACTGACCAGCCTCGAGCCACACGAAACTGTTTAAGAAATGACCCGTGGGTCCCCTACTGACGTTACAGAAATGTCAGAAATCCTATCCATTGGATAGGAAATGTGACTGACACGTGTCAAGAATCCATGGCACCTCGGAAACCGAAGCCACCCTATATAAGGGTGAGCATGCGTGTATGTGACACACACAATTCATTCATCCCCCCGCCATTGTTAATCTTCAAGCTTTTCCTTCACAACTTTTGCCTTCATTTCCACGGACATCCATCACCGCAGGTTAGATCACCACGCCCTTAAAAACCTTTTCATAAATTATGGTTAAGGATAACCCCCTCATCACGGACGTCCTGAATGTGATGTCGGGAGAAAAATACCTCGACTTCCTGTCGAAGTACTATGTGCCTGAAAGCGTACACCCCACCTTTCCGGGTGATGGTGAAGCTATTACGGACGCACCGGCGGGGAAAATAGGCATATACACACGCCTATTTGACTCAGCCAACTACCGTATTCCGCTATCGAAGTTCTTAGTAGATCTTCTCCTGTACTATGACTTTCATATCACCCAGCTCCACTGTATCGGGGCGTGTAAGATCAACCAGTTTGAGATTACATGCCACACCTGTAGGGTAACCCCCACCGTTAACCTGTTTAGGGCTTTCTATTTTCCACAGTTGGTGAACGGGTGGTTGTCGTTCAAGAAACGTCCCGGCAATTCCCCGATGACATATAGGAAACCCCTTGACTCCCTGAAGAATTGGTACGACCATTACTTCTTTGTAGATGAGAAGGTATTCCCCACCCCCTTTGTACTTAAAACCAAAGCCCCAAGAGATTATCCGCCCAAGCCTAAAGACTATAGTAGCCGGGACCTGAAAATACTAGATACCCACCGCACGGAATTTCATAGAGGGTTGCCGGAGAACTTTTTGTGCTTGGTAGGAATAAGCCGTCGTTACTTTGGGAGGGATGACTTGTATCCGTGCTTCTTAACGGAGCAAGGCGAGGGTAGGTTATATATACCTTGTATATCCAATATGTCGCGTATATTTAAAATGTTACTAACCCACATACTTCTTCAATCATTTGCAGAGATGAACCTTCACGGATTGATTCGCCAAGGCGACCCCATGAAGGTGAGGGAAGGATTGCGGCCGTTGAAGCCGAATGAGCTCCCTTTGCTGGAAGCATTGGCCGACCGTACTATTCCATTGGAGGAGACAACCGAACCCAGGTCGGACGAGGAGGAACCTGTTATCGAAAAATCCCCATTGGATTTTCATAACGAAGATGGTGACGACCCATTACTGGAGGGAGGCACCATTAACCAGGAGGAGGAGCGCGACCTGAATGAAGACACTACGCAAGCCTCCGGATCCTCCACACGTACTTCAAAAAAGAGGAAGACAACCAGGCGTGTGGCAAAAAAGATTGGGGAGGATGCCGGAGTTGCGAATGCTCCTCCCAAGAAGTTGCGACAAGACCATCCTCAATATCAGGGGGATGGCAACACCATGTCTGGTCAGGCCGACCCTACCCCGACCATGGAAGGGCCCGTTCTTCGTGTCGCTCCAGTGAACGCCGTAGCCCCTACCGGCCCAGATCCTACTACTGGCACCTCGTAAGTACCCATCCCGATGATGATTTGTATCCTCGCATGATATATGTAGACTAAAAAAGTTATCTTGTTTTTTTAATCACAGGGTAAATCCGGCGGCCGCAACTCAAGGAGAAGAGGTGGGGAGAAATCCATCCCCCGCGGTTACTAACAATCCTCCTTCCCCCACCCATGCCAAGGAACCGTGCCACGAAGGGCCAGAGGAGAGCTTGCGTCTAGCTTGGAACCTATCAAGCTTGACACGGCTAGAAGCCGAATCAGAGTGCTCGGAGTTCATTGAACACATCACTCCGCCCGTCCTCGCACAGGATTTGGATGAGCTGGACCATGAGGCTTTAATCGAGCAGTTTGATGTGTCATCTGCACATCAGGTCACGGTGGGTGCCGCGCTGAGATGCAGACTGATCAAGGCCCTCACCAATGTGAACCGTGCCGACAAAAGGATCGCCCGCCGGGAGGCTTTGGTTATGAAGAGCGAGAAGACCATCGCGTCTTTGCAAGCGGCGTTGTTGACTGCTGAGGCGACGGTGAAGGAGCAGGCACTCCATGCCGAGACAAGAGAGAAACGTATCGCTGAATTGGAGGCCCTTGTAGTCGCATCAAATGAGAAGGTAATCTTCCAAACATGTTGCTCATATATTTCTACTCCTTGTGTGTATGTAGCCCAAAAATATATTCGTACACTAACTCCCAATCTTATACGCAGGTGTCTGCGGCTGAGGCGGCTACCAAGGCAGTGACCGTGCAATCCTTCAGCATTGCTCAGGAGCGCGACGCACTGAAGGAGGAATTGAAGCAAGCTCAAAGCAACCTTGAAAATCACGTTGTCGCTGCTGATGAAGAGTTGAGCCAGGTGGTCGCCAGCTGTGTGGAGAGAGTATGCCCCCCCCCCTACTGAGTGCGACAGCTGGCCATAGGTGGATTATCGGGCAAGGGATGCGGCTTGCCGTAAGCGGGGCTCTTAACGCTCCACACCTATTGCAAGCCTTTGCTGGGGTTGTATCTGACGGGATCGACCGTGGTAGGCATGAAGGCATGATCCAAGCTGCGGAAATGATCACCAAAGGTGAGGATATCACCCGGCATCCGTATCACAACCTCTCCGCAGCGGGGAAGATGACTGCGTCCATGGACGCCTTGGCCGACCTTCAACACCCACTTCTGGACGAGCTTGAAGCCTTGGAAGACGCTCCCAACGAAACAATAATGTCTCGGCTGAGTGCTAACCCAACCCCTTTGACGCTGGCTACCTATGACTGTATATCCAAAGCTGTGTCAGGTGAGAAGCCGCTTGATGAAGCTTTAGACACTCTTGCCGTCAAAGTTCAGAACGGGAAAGATGCTCGCGGGGAGGCTCTCCGTGCTTTGATTGAGGAAGGAAAGAAGGATCTAGAAGAATTCCTCCCCCCCATGTAACTTGTATGTTTGTAGACATTTGTATTTATATTCGCCCGTGTATGTACACGGCTAAGACATGCATGTAATAACTTGTCTTTTTATTTTAGAAGTCCGTGTCAACCACGGCCATTTTGTTTGTTTAATTTTTAAACTTGTGTATCTCATTGCAATCCAATGCCGCGTGACATATCACGTCTTACATACAAGTCCAATTTACTAGACATGCGACGTGCGTCTTTATTATGCGGATCACCGTATGGCTATAGCATATGAAACTTACCCCAACGTCTTGTGAGTAAGGTGTCTAGTAAGGATACGTGATCCGTGCGGCTGGGGTTGCATCCCTCTTACGCGGCATGTTGAATTAGTAGGTTCACTTAATCCTCTTACCCCACCTGGAGGCGTATGGTACATGTACGGTATTTTGAGAGAATGCATACGAAAGAAACATGGCATATTATAACACAAGTAAAATTCATACGGCTAACAAAGAATCTGACAAAGAGGAAAATAATTTGCACGAAACAGGCCGTGGAACTAGCTAGGCACCACGGCGTTTTATTAGAACGTTTACATTTTTTTTTTTTTTTGAATAATAACGACAAGTCCTAAAAAAAAAAGTTCATAAAGGAAACTTAAACAAACATAAGAAAAACAAATAAGACAAATAACCCGCATGGTTCTTTATTAAGACCGCCTATAGCAAAGTGTCCACGCGGGAGCCGTAGCTTTCAAAGATAGCACCTTTTTAGATTGGCGATGTTCCATGTGCGCTCTAGGTCGCGGCCATCCATATCGCGTAACTTGTACGCGCCTCGTCCCAAGGTTTCAGTGACTTCATACGGTCCTTCCCATTTAGGGCCCAGTTTTCCTGTATTTTCCACTCGACTTGCTTCGTTAGCACGATAGACGTAGTCTCCCGGTCGAAAAGAAACACCCTTGACCTTGGCGTCGTAATAAGCCTTCATTTTAGCCTTGGACTTAGCTTCATTGATGGCTGCTATTTTCCTTTTCTCTTCCAACAGATCTAGGTTGATTCGCAGTTGTTCATCGTTTGTGACGGCATTAACCTCCGCCGTGCGGATGGTAGGCATCCCTATTTCTGCTGGTATAACGGCGTCAGTGCCGTAAGCCAATGCAAACGGAGTATCTCCGTTAGCTGTTTTTATCATGGTTCTATGTGCCCATAGCACGTGTGACAACTCGTCAACCCATTTGCCCTGCCGCTCATCCAGCCGCGCCTTGATTCCGTTTCCCAAGCTCCTATTTGCTCGTTCAACAAGGCCGTTCGTTTGTGGATGTTTAACAGATGCGAAGCGCCGTTTGATGTTCAACGATGCGCACCAGTCCTTAAATGGGTTGTCCATGAACTGCTTGCCGTTGTCCGATATAATTTCTCCTGGTAGACCGAAACGGCATACGATGTGTTCCCACACAAACTTCTTGACCTGCTTACCCGTGATAGATTTTACTGCGTTGGCTTCTATCACCGTGTAAAGTAATCCATTGCAACAATCAAGAATTTAACCCCTCCCGCAGCTACAGGAAATGGTCCTGCAATGTCAATTCCCCACTTGTAAAATGGCCATGGGGACGTGATAGGTGTAAGCTCCTTCTGCGGGTGCCGCGGTACTGGCCTATGCACTTGGCAATCATTGCACCTGCGGATCATGTCGCGCGCGTCTCTGTGCATAGTGGGCCAATAGTATCCTGTTCGTAAGGCTCGGGCTACCACGGATCGTGGGCCTGCATGCATGCCGCACAACCCTTCGTGTATGTCACTGATCACGTAGGCCGCCTGGCGTGGTCCAACACACCGCAGCCACGGCTGCAAGAAAGAGCGTTTGTAAAGGATGCCTTCCTGGAGTTCGAAATGTTGTGACTTCCTTTTAACGCGCCTTGCTGCTTTTTCCTCATCTGGAAGGGTTTCACTAGTCAAATAGTTGATGATTGGGGTCATCCACGTAGGTCCCTCCTCTTCAACTATAGCAGTCACTTCCCCTTCCGTGATAGACTTCTCCTTGAGTATTTCCACCAAAACCTGTTTAGACAAGTGGGCGAAGCTTGTGGATGCGATTTTACTGAGGGCGTCTGCTTTCTTGTTCTCGCCCCTTGGCACCTGCTTGATGGAAAACTTACTGAAAGTTGCGATTAAAGTCTTGACTTTTTCCAAATACCTGACCATGTTGTCCTCCTTAGCCACATACCCACCTAGAATATGGTTCGCGACAAGCCGTGAGTCCACGTAGGCCTCAAGGTTGCGGACTCCCATTCTAGCGGCGATTTTTAAACCCGCAATTAATGCTTCATATTCCGCTTCGTTATTGGTGGCCGTGAACTCGAAACGGAGGGCGTACGTGAATTCCATTCCTTCTGGATTTGTGAGGATGAGGCCTGCCCCGGACCCGTCTGTGCATGAGGATCCGTCCGTGAATAGCACCCAAGGTTCCGCTGGGACCTCCTCTTGCTTAATGATTGGTTCTTCCTCATCCGGCTTTTCGATCAGGAAATCTGCCAAGATCTGGCCTTTAACAGCCGTCCTTGGTCTGTAAGATATGTTATGCCCTCCCAGTAGGATGCTCCACTTTTCTAGTCTCCCTGCCACGTCTGGTCTAGATATAACCTGCTTGATTGGCTGATACGTAATCACGACAATCGGGTGCGCCTGAAAGTACCGGCGCAGCCGCTTTGTAGCAAATACTAGTGCTAGCACCAATTTTTCCATGGGGGAATAGTTCAGCTCCGCTCCTTGTAATGTTCTACTTATAAAGTAGACCGGGGTCTGTATTGTGTCTCTATCCGTCATCAGTACCGCGCTTATTGCGCCATGGGTAGCCGAGAGATACATAACAAGTTCCTCCTTTGGGCGGGGAGCTACCAACATGGGGAGAGATGCGAGATGCTGCTTGAGTTGGCCAAAGGCTTCCTCAGCTTCCTTCGTCCAACGGAAGTCTCCCTTTCTAATACACTTCTTGAGTGTCTTAAATAAGGGCAATGACTTCTCTGCGGATTTGGATAGAAATCTATTTAGTCCGGCTAACTTCCCATTCAGGGACTGCATCTCCTTCCGTGTCTGCGGGGACGGTAGCCGTATCACTGCGTCCGTCTTCTCTGGACAAGGTTTAATGCCGTTTGGGTCAATCAGATATCCCAAGAACATTCCTTCTGTTGCACCAAACATACATTTCTTTGGATTTAACTTCATATTAATCCTTCTCAGCGTGTCGAATGTCTCCTGGACATCCCGGAGGAGTGCCTCCTCCGTGTGGCTTTTTATCACCAAGTCATCGACATATACTTCCAAGTTGCGTCCTATTTGTGATTCGAAAGCTTTATCCACCAACCGCTGATACGTAGCGCCGGCGTTCTTTAATCCAAACGGCATTTTCGTATAGCAATATACGCCCTGGCTTGTGTGGAACGCCGTTTTTTTCTTCATCTTCCTCTGCCATCTGGATTTGGTGGTACCCTTTATATGCATCCAAGAAGCATTTGAAAGGATATCCACACAAGGATTCTACTTTCCAATCGATTTCTGGTAGCGGGTAACAGTCCTGTGGGCAGGCTTTGTTCAGGTCCGTGAAATCCACGCACATGCGCCAACTTCCGTCATGTTTCTTGACCATTACTGGATTGGATAACCACTCGTGGTAGTATACCTCACGCATAATGCCTGCGTCCACCAGTTTCCGCACTTCCTCCAATATAACTTGACTTCTCTCGGGCGCCTGGCCGCGCTTCTTTTGCTTGATGGGTTGGTACCCTTGGTGGATCTGGAGCTTATGCTCTGCTATCGTACGTGGCACACCCGTCATATGTTTTGGTTCCCATGCGAATATGTCCAGGTTTGCACTTAAAAGTGCACACATGGCCCTTTTGCCGCTATCTGAGAGTGCCCCTCCTATGGATACCTCCTGTTCCGGGTAGTCAGGGTGAATGGCCACCTTCCAATTGGGTGGTGGTGCTCCATCCTTGGGTGGTACAGGTGGTGCCGGTGTTGTCACAGTGTGACACTCGGATGTCGGCACGACTGTGTTATAAATAGTAACGATTCCCCCATCAACGGGGAACTTAATCATTCCGTGTGCCGTAGAGGGTACTGCCCGGATAGCCAAAATGCCTGGTCTGCCTATGATTCCATTATAAGGGGAGTGTGAACGTATCACCATGAAGTTCATCCACGTTGTAGTGGAATGTTCCTCATCCCCAATGGTGACAAGCAAGCGCAACTGCCCTATTGGCCAGATAGTATCTCCACTAAAACCAGTAAGCGGCGACGTGGCCGGTACTAATTGGCTTCTTATCTCTGGGCATAACTGCACAAAGCAGTGTTCATACAACACCTCTGCTGACGACCCTCCATCCACATACATGCGACGAACATTGTGTGTTCCAATGCTTATCTCAATAGTGAGAGGCGCATCAACCACGTCGCTTGCTGTAATGAGAGGGAATGAGATTTCCTTGCCGCGTGAAAATTTTTGGCCAATTTTCTGTCTCGTGCGGCGCTGCCTGGATTGGATCATGTATATGGTAGAAGGCTTGTCCTTTTGGGGATCCTTCTTATCATACTTCTTGTTGTTGTCCTTTCCATCTTTCCAATCCTTAACTAGGTGCTTGAGTTTGCCTGATTTGATTAGCGACTCGATATGCTTCTTCAGCTGGATACACTCCTCCGTGCCGTGTCCTTTGTCATTATGGAACTCGCAGAAGCGACTTCCCTGCCGACGTTCCGGGGGTGTGGTCATTGGGGGAGGTCTTGGAAAATTCGCCCCTTCAGTCAACAAGATCTCCCGGTAGGACATCTTTAGGGGGGTGAACTTGTCGTCCGACCGTCCGCCTTTGCTCTGGCTCTTATAGTCCGAGCCCTTGTTATTGTTCTGGTTGCCTTGACCGCCCGACTGTCTCCGGGATTGGTCATTTGAGCGGTACCCATTTCCTCGGGATGGGTAGGCTGCGGCAACAGCTGTCTCTCCCTCTATGAAATTTCTGACCCTTTCCATGAGGTCATCATATCTCTCTGGACGCTTGTCGTTGAGACGCCTGATCAGTTCTCTGTCTGTTATGGCGTGCATGTAGTCAGAGATTTTCAGGAGCTCTGGCATGGTTCTCGTGCGCGTGCACTCATCATTGAAGCGCTCAGTGAAGGCTTCTGTGGACTCCCCCGGCCGTTGCTTGACAGTTGCCAATGAGACCGGATCCCTATTATACTTCTTCCTTTGAGTATAATTGTTCTCGAACGCAGTGCGTAGTTCCGTGAAACTATCAATGCTCCGTGGGGGAAGTGCCTCGAACCAGTCACGAGCGTTTCCAATCAAGGTTGAATTAAACATTTGGCACCATATAGGCATGGGCCATCGTTCAATTTTAGCCTGAGTATCGAATATTTTGAGGTGATCCACCGGATCGCCGGACCCATCATACGTCTTGATGCATGCCGGCATGCGACGTTTGGTGTCCTCAGAATAATTCCGTATGCGGAGGGTAAAAGGGTCTTCCCTGGGATCCGCCCATGGCCGTGTGAGCCTAGGGTCATCCCATGGTTCACACCACGGACGCGAGAGGTCCTCTGCTTCCGTATCCCGATAGTAGGGGCCACCATAATACTCATCATTGTTTGGTGGCGGAGGCGTGCGCCTAGGCCGGCGGCGCTTGGGTGGATGGTCATCCGAGTCTTCCCCAGACGGATCTGGGGACGGTGGTGGTGCCCGACCTTTTGAATAGGGACCACTTTTCTGAGATGAACCAGGAGCCTCCCTCCCTGTGTTCATCCTATCCGACACACTTGGGCGACGTGTGGTTCTGGTCAGCTCTCGATCTGGCCGCTCGGGGGAGCCATCCGGCCTTTCTCCATCTTGGGACTGCGTTAATTCTTGCATAATGCGATCCCCTATGCGTTCAAACACAATCCGGGGTTGAGGATCTTCCTCAAAAGTTTCCTGCTCCCGAGGCTGAGTCCTCCTTTTTCTCCGATTTCGGGAAGGGGTGGATGGTCCGCTGTCGCCAAAGTTGAGTCGGGCTTGGAGGTTCCTCCCCAGGCTCAATCTTGATGCGATCCCTGGGACGATCCTTTCAAAATTCTGAGTGAGAACTCGAGTGAGCTCATCCTCGCTGAGTGGTTGAGCTTCATGTTCTTCCTCCATTAAGGGTCTACGTGGCTCCTTGTTAGGAGGGGCTGGCGCACTTCCCGGATCGGGGTTGTCCAGGGTTGAAGTGGGCGGGGGTGTCACCGAGATCGTGCTCGTCACCCCTGCGGACTGAAGACCGCTACGGTTACCTGGCCCGCCTGTGAGGCGGCTAGGTGATTGGTTGGGAATAAGAATCCCTTCCCCTGGGGACTTCCGATTCCCAGGATTCACGTTCCTGGGGTTAACTGGCGGATGCCCCTTCGTCATTGAAAAGATCGAGATGAGGTTTTGTTCTAGCTTAGTGTTAAGGTCCCACGGATGGCGCCAACTTGTTGATGCAAAAGTTGGTTGATCCTTGCTAGACCCGAATTAGGTTTAATTCGGGTTGGCTGGGTACCGGCTCCTGCACCAAGTGAATCGTCTGGTTGGGATCCTGCACACTAAACAACACGCGTTAAGCTTACCGTGGGAAGGTTTCCCACGATTAGACTCCGGCGTGAGAGTAAGTAATCGATTTAGAGTTATATGTGAGTTTAGAGAGAATTGTGATACCTTTGAGGAACCCTTGGGGGTTCCTTTTATAGGCAGTGAAACCCCAGTGGGCTTTCACTGACCCTTCGGCCCCAAGGAAAAGATAAGCACCAGAATTAGAATGATTGTTATCTTCTAATTCTGGCAATGAATATCTCTTCGTATTAGGATTAAGATATGCTTAGACAGAATATTATTCTGTCTGATCTTATGTCGGCCGCCTTGGGCCGTGGGCCGCACACATGTGCGAGCACTGTTCACTCAAGCCCATAAGCCTGAGTGATATTTATCTACCCATTTACGATGGGCCGGATACGGGTAGTACCCGTGGGCCGGGCTCATGACCCGGTTTGGGGACTATACGTCATCATTTAACTAAATAATACATTCAATAAATATCTCGCAATTCAAATAGAATAAAATGTTGAATCGAATATTTCAAAGTCATATAATACATAAGCTTGAGTTTCTTACATGAAATGTCAAATACTTGTTGTCTAGTTTTGTGTATTATTCACCTTTTTAGGATTCCCAAGGATAAACAATATCATTTTTGTTTTGATCAAAGAAAGCGACGTGTTGTTAGATCAAAATCATATCTCGACCCTTATATTATGGTGTGCCGTCGAGATGTTGTTTGTTTGGCGCATCCACAACTAATTCAAATACTAGCTGACCAAGTTTTACACCAAGAAAAACACGACTAAAACTAAACAAAAGAATTCCTAGGTGTGTTTTATCCATCTAGTATCCGTGAAAACTCATTTTCCACGGATTCTAGGTGGTCTATATGGACTGGAAATGAATTCTCCGGCTTTTTCTTAGGTTTGGATGATTTTTGGTCGGTTTCGGCATTTTTGATCGTTTTGTCCGTTTTGATCAGTTTTCGACCGACTAAGTCGCTTTTGACCAAGGGTCGTTGAGATAAAATGAACTCATTGTTTCAAGCTTTCATTTGCTTAGTCGTGGTCTTGAAAACGGAGTCGTGTAGCAAATGTTATAGTCTTTTTATTGCAACCCATTTTTTTCTGATAATTTCGATCTAAATCTGTTGTTGTGTGTTAGCAATTATGTTTGGCACTCTATTTCTTTATAGTATGTAATTAGTAAAACTAAATCTCTTTAGTATATCTTTGTATATGTATGTTTATTATGTGAAGTCGAAGCACAATAGATTGTAAGTAACTCTACAAATGCATACACAAATAAAGTAAGAAAAGTGTGTTTAATGTGAATCAAAGAGCAAAGATCAACAAAATAAACTCCAATCATACTGGTTAGGAGGTTAACTAAATAATACATTCAATAAATATCTCGCAATTCAAATAGAATAAAATGTTGAATCGAATATTTCAAAGTCATATAATACATAAGCTTGAGTTTCTTACATGAAATGTCAAATACTTGTTGTCTAGTTTTGTGTATTATTCACCTTTTTAGGATTCCCAAGGATAAACAATATCATTTTTGTTTTGGATCAAAGAAAGCGACGTGTTTGTTAGATCAAAATCATATCTCGACCCTTATATTATGGTGTGCCGTCGAGATGTTGTTTGTTTGGCGCATCCACAACTAATTCAAATACTAGCTGACCAAGTTTTACACCAAGAAAAACACGACTAAAACTAAACAAAAGAATTCCTAGGTGTGTTTTATCCATCTAGTATCCGTGAAAACTCATTTTCCACGGATTCTAGGTGGTCTATATGGACTGGAAATGAATTCTCCCGGCTTTTTCCTTAGGTTTGGATGATTTTTGTTTGGTTTCGGAATCTTTGATCGTTTTGTCCGTTTTGATCAGTCTTCGACCGACTAAGTCGCTTTTTGACCAAGGGTCTTTGAGATAAAACGTACTCCTTGTTTCAAGCTTTCATTTGCTTAGTTGTGGTCTTGAAACGGAGTCGTGTAGCAAATGTTATGGTCTTTTTATTGCAGTCCGTTTTTTCTGATAATTTCGATCTAAATCTGTTTTTGTGTGTTAGCGATTATGTTTGGCACTCTATTTCTTTATAGAATGTAATTAGTAAAACTAACTCTCTTTAGTATATCTTTTGTATATGTATGTTTATTATGTGAAGTCGAAGTACAATAGATTGTAAGTAACTCTACAAATACATACACAATAAAGAAAGAAAAGTGAGTTTAATGTGAATCCAAGAGCAAAGATAAACAAAAATAAACTCCAATCATACTGGTTAGGAGATTTAACTAAATAATACATTCAATAATATCTCGCAATTCAAATAGAATAAAATGTTGAATCGAATATTTCAAAGTCATATAATACATAAGCTTGAGTTTGTTACATGAAATGTCAAATACTTGTTGTCTAGTTTTGTGTATTATTCACCTTTTTAGGGTTCCCAAGGATAAACAATATCATTTTTGTTTTGATCAAAGAAAGCGACGTGTTGTTAGATCAGAATCATATCTCGACCCTTATATTATGGTGTGCCGTCGAGATGTTGTTTTTTTTGCGCATCCACAACTAATTCAGATACTAGCTGACCAAGTTTTACACCAAGAAAACACGACTAAAACTAAACAAAAGAATCCCTAGGTGTGTTTTATCCATCTAGTATCCGTGCAAACACAGTTTCCACGGATTCTAGGTGGTCTATATGGACTGGAAATAAATTCTCCGGCTTTTTCTTAGGTTTGGATGATTTTTGGTCGGTTTCGGCATTTTTGATCGTTTTGTCCGTTTTGATCAGTTTTCGACCGACTAAGTCGCTTTTGACCAAGGGTCGTTGAGATAAAACGTACTCCTTGTTTCAAGCTTTCATTTGCTTAGTCGTGGTCTTGAAACGGAGTCGTGTAGCAAATGTTATAGTCTTTTTATTGCAACCCATTTTTTCTGATAATTTCGATCTAAATCTGTTGTTGTGTGTTAGCATTATGTTTGGCACTCTATTTCTTTATAGTATATAATTAGTAAAACTAACTCTCTTTAGTATATCTTTGTATATGTATGTTTATTATGTGAAGTCGAAGCACAATAGATTGTAAGTAACTCTACAAATGCATACACAAATAAAGTAAGAAAAGTGTGTTTAATGTGAATCAAAGAGCAAAGATCAACAAAATAAACTCCAATCATACTGGTTAGGAGGTTTAACTAAATAATACATTCAATAAATATCTCGCAATTCAAATAGAATAAAATGTTGAATCGAATATTTCAAAGTCATATAATACATAAGCTTGAGTTTCTTACATGAAATGTCAAATACTTGTTGTCTAGTTTTGTGTATTATTCACCTTTTTAGGATTCCCAAGGATAAACAATATCATTTTTGTTTTGATCAAAGAAAGCGACGTGTTGTTAGATCAAAATCATATCTCGACCCTTATATTATGGTGTGCCGTCGAGATGTTGTTTGTTTTGGCGCATCCACAACTAATTCAAATACTAGCTGACCAAGTTTTACACCAAGAAAAACACGACTAAAACTAAACAAAAGAATTCCTAGGTGTGTTTTATCCATCTAGTATCCGTGAAAACTCATTTTCCACGGATTCTAGGTGGTCTATATGGACTGGAAATGAATTCTCCGGCTTTTTCTTAGGTTTGGATGATTTTTGTTCGGTTTCGGAATTCTTGATCGTTTTGTCCGTTTTGATCAGTCTTCGACCGACTAAGTCGCTTTTGACCTAGGGTCTTTGAGATAAAACGTACTCCTTGTTTCAAGCTTTCATTTGCTTAGTCGTGGTCTTGAAAACGGAGTCGTGTAGCAAATGTTATGGTCTTTATTATTGCAGTCCGTTTTTTCTGATAATTTCGATCTAAATCTGTTTTTTGTGTGTTAGCGATTATGTTTGGCACTCTATTTCTTTATAGAATGTAATTAGTAAAACTAACTCTCTTTAGTATATCTTTGTATATGTATGTTTATTATGTGAAGTCGAAGTACAATAGATTGTAAGTAACTCTACAAATACATACACAAATAAAGAAAGAAAAGTGAGTTTAATGTGAATCCAAGAGCAAAGATAAACAAAATAAACTCCAATCATACTGGTTAGGAGATTTAACTAAATAATACATTCAATAAATATCTCGCAATTCAAATAGAATAAAATGTTGAATCGAATATTTCAAAGTCATATAATACATAAGCTTGAGTTTGTTACATGAAATGTCAAATACTTGTTGTCTAGTTTTGTGTATTATTCACCTTTTTAGGGTTCCCAAGGATAAACAATATCATTTTTGTTTTGATCAAAGAAAGCGACGTGTTGTTAGATCAAAATCATATCTCGACCCTTATATTATGGTGTGCCGTCTAGATGTTGTTTTTTTGGCGCATCCACAACTAATTCAGATACTAGCTGACCAAGTTTTACACCAAGAAAAACACGACTAAAACTAAACATAAGAATCCCTAGGTGTGTTTTATCCATCTAGTATCCGTGCAAACACAGTTTCCACGGATTCTAGGTGGTCTATATGGACTGGAAATAAATTCTCCGGCTTTTTCTTAGGTTTGGATGATTTTTGGTCGGTTTCGGCATTTTTGATCGTTTGTCCGTTTTGATCAGTTTTCGACCGACTAAGTCGCTTTTGACCAAGGGTCGTTGAGATAAAACGTACTCCTTGTTTCAAGCTTTCATTTGCTTAGTCGTGGTCTTGAAACGGAGTCGTGTAGCAAATGTTATAGTCTTTTTATTGCAACCCATTTTTTCTGATAATTTCGATCTAAATCTGTTGTTGTGTGTTAGCAATTATGTTTGGCACTCTATTTCTTTATAGTATGTAATTAGTAAAACTAACTCTCTTTAGTATATCTTTGTATATGTATGTTTATTATGTGAAGTCGAAGCACAATAGATTGTAAGTAACTCTACAAATGCATACACAAATAAAGTAAGAAAAGTGTGTTTAATGTGAATCAAAGAGCAAAGATCAACAAAATAAACTCCAATCATACTGGTTAGGAGGTTTAAGTAAATAATACATTCAATAAATATCTTGCAATTCAAATAGAATAAAATGTTGAATCGAATATTTCAAAGTTATATAATGCATAAGCTTGAGTTTCTTACATGAAATGTCAAATACTTGTTGTCTAGTTTTGTGTATTATTCACCTTTTTAGGGTTCCCAAGGATAAACAATATCATTTTTGTTTTGATCAAAGAAAGCGACGAGTTGTTAGATCAAAATCATATCTCGACCCTTATATTATGGTGTGCCGTCGAGATGTTGTTTGTTTGGCGCATCCACAAATAATTCAAATACTAGCTGACCAAGTTTTACACCAAGAAAAACACGACTAAAACTAAACAAAAGAATTCCTAGGTGTGTTTTATCCATCTAGTATCCGTGAAAACTCATTTTCCACGGATTCTAGGTGGTCTATATGGACTGGAAATGAATTCTCCGGCTTTTTCGTAGGTTTGGATGATTTTTGTTCGGTTTCGGAATTTTTGATCGTTTTGTCCGTTTTGATCAGTCTTCGACCGACTAAATCGCTTTTGACCAAGGGTCTTTGAGATAAAACGTACTCCTTGTTTCAAGATTTCATTTGCTTAGTCGTGGTCTTGAAACGGAGTCGTGTAGCAAATGTTATGGTCTTTTTATTGCAGTCCGTTTTTTCTGATAATTTCGATCTAAATCTGTTTTTGTGTGTTAGCGATTATGTTTGGCACTCTATTTCTTTATAGTATGTAATTAGTAAAACTAACTCTCTTTAGTATATCTTTGTATATGTATGTTTATTATGTGAAGTCGAAGCACAATAGATTGTAAGTAACTCTACAAATACATACACAAATAAAGAAAGAAAAGTGAGTTTAATGTGAATCCAAGAGCAAAGATAAACAAAATAAACTCCAATCATACTGGTTAGGAGGTTTAACTAAATATTACATTCAATAAATATCTCGCAATTCAAATAGAATAAAATGTTGAATCGAATATTTCAAAGTCATATAATACATAAGCTTGAGTTTGTTACATGAAATGTCAAATACTTGTTGTCTAGTTTTGTGTATTATTCACCTTTTTAGGGTTCCCAAGGATAAACAATATCATTTTTTTTTATCAAAGAAAGCGACGTGTTGTTAGATAAAAATCATATCTCGACCCTTATATTATGGTGTGCCGTCGAGATGTTGTTTTTTTGGCGCATCCACAACTAATTCAGATACTAGCTGACCAAGTTTTACACCAAGAAAAACACGACTAAAACTAAACAAAAGAATCCCTAGGTGTGTTTTATCCATCTAGTATCCGTGCAAACACAGTTTCCACGGATTCTAGGTGGTCTATATGGACTGGAAATAAATTCTCCGGCTTTTTCTTAGGTTTGGATGATTTTTGGTCGGTTTCGGCATTTTTGATCGTTTGTCCGTTTGATCAGTTTTCGACCGACTAAGTCGCTTTTGACCAAGGGTCGTTGAGATAAAACGTACTCCTTGTTTCAAGCTTTCATTTGCTTAGTCGTGGTCTTGAAACGGAGTCGTGTAGCAAATGTTATAGTCTTTTTATTGCAACCCATTTTTTCTGATAATTTCGATCTAAATCTGTTGTTGTGTGTTAGCAATTATGTTTGGCACTCTATTTCTTTATAGTATGTAATTAGTAAAACTAACTCTCTTTAGTATATCTTTGTATATGTATGTTTATTATGTGAAGTCGAAGCACAATAGATTGTAAGTAACTCTACAAATGCATACACAAATAAAGTAAGAAAAGTGTGTTTAATGTGAATCAAAGAGCAAAGATCAACAAAATAAACTCCAATCATACTGGTTAGGAGGTTTAAGTAAATAATACATTCAATAAATATCTTGCAATTCAAATAGAATAAAATGTTGAATCGAATATTTCAAAGTTATATAATGCATAAGCTTGAGTTTCTTACATGAAATGTCAAATACTTGTTGTCTAGTTTTGTGTATTATTCACCTTTTTAGGGTTCCCAAGGATAAACAATATCATTTTTGTTTTGATCAAAGAAAGCGACGAGTTGTTAGATCAAAATCATATCTCGACCCTTATATTATGGTGTGCCGTCGAGATGTTGTTTGTTTGGCGCATCCACAAATAATTCAAATACTAGCTGACCAAGTTTTACACCAAGAAAAACAACGACTAAAACTAAACAAAAGAATTCCTAGGTGTGTTTTATCCATCTAGTATCCGTGAAAACTCATTTTCCACGGGATTCTAGGTGGTCTATATGGACTGGAAATGAATTCTCCGGCTTTTTCGTAGGTTTGGATGATTTTTGTTCGGTTTCGGAATTTTTGATCGTTTTGTCCGTTTTGATCAGTCTTCGACCGACTAAATCGCTTTTGACCAAGGGTCTTTGAGATAAAACGTACTCCTTGTTTCAAGATTTCATTTGCTTAGTCGTGGTCTTGAAACGGAGTCGTGTAGCAAATGTTATGGTCTTTTTATTGCAGTCCGTTTTTTCTGATAATTTCGATCTAAATCTGTTTTTGTGTGTTAGCGATTATGTTTGGCACTCTATTTCTTTATAGTATGTAATTAGTAAAACTAACTCTCTTTAGTATATCTTTGTATATGTATGTTTATTATGTGAAGTCGAAGCACAATAGATTGTAAGTAACTCTACAAATACATACACAAATAAAGAAAGAAAAGTGAGTTTAATGTGAATCCAAGAGCAAAGATAAACAAAATAAACTCCAATCATACTGGTTAGGAGGATTAACTAAATATTACATTCAATAAATATCTCGCAATTCAAATAGAATAAAATGTTGAATCGAATATTTCAAAGTCATATAATACATAAGCTTGAGTTTGTTACATGAAATGTCAAATACTTGTTGTCTAGTTTTGTGTATTATTCACCTTTTTAGGGTTCCCAAGGATAAACAATATCATTTTTTTTTATCAAAGAAAGCGACGTGTTGTTAGATCAAAATCATATCTCGACCCTTATATTATGGTGTGCCGTCGAGATGTTGTTTTTTTGGCGCATCCACAACTAATTCAGATACTAGCTGACCAAGTTTTACACCAAGAAAAAAACACGACTAAAACTAAACAAAAGAATCCCTAGGTGTGTTTTATCCATCTAGTATCCGTGCAAACACAGTTTCCACGGATTCTAGGTGGTCTATATGGACTGGAAATAAATTCTCCGGCTTTTTCTTAGGTTTGGATGATTTTTGGTCGGTTTCGGCATTTTTGATCGTTTGTCCGTTTTGATCAGTTTTCGACCGACTAAGTCGCTTTTGACCAAGGGTCGTTGAGATAAAACGTACTCCTTGTTTCAAGCTTTCATTTGCTTAGTCGTGGTCTTGAAACGGAGTCGTGTAGCAAATGTTATAGTCTTTTTATTGCAACCCATTTTTTTCTGATAATTTCGATCTAAATCTGTTGTTGTGTGTTAGCAATTATGTTTGGCACTCTATTTCTTTATAGTATGTAATTAGTAAAACTAACTCTCTTTAGTATATCTTTGTATATGTATGTTTATTATGTGAAGTCGAAGCACAATAGATTGTAAGTAACTCTACAAATGCATACACAAATAAAGTAAGAAAAGTGTGTTTAATGTGAATCAAAGAGCAAAGATCAACAAAATAAACTCCAACCATACTGGTTAGGAGGTTTAACTAAATAATACATTCAATAAATATCTTGCAATTCAAATAGAATAAAATGTTGAATCGAATATTTCAAAGTTATATAATGCATAAGCTTGAGTTTCTTACATGAAATGTCAAATACTTGTTGTCTAGTTTTGTGTATTATTCACCTTTTTAGGGTTCCCAAGGATAAACAATATCATTTTTGTTTTGATCAAAGAAAGCGACGTGTTGTTAGATCAAAATCATATCTCGACCCTTATATTATGGTGTGCCGTCGAGATGTTGTTTGTTTGGCGCATCCACAAATAATTCAAATACTAGCTGACCAAGTTTTACACCAAGAAAAACACGACTAAAACTAAACAAAAGAATTCCTAGGTGTGTTTTATCCATCCAGTATCCGTGAAAACTCATTTTCCACGGATTCTAGGTGGTCTATATGGACTGGAAATGAATTCTCCGGCTTTTTCGTAGGTTTGGATGATTTTTGTTCGGTTTCGGAATTTTTGATCGTTTTGTCCGTTTTGATCAGTCTTCGACCGACTAAATCGCTTTTGACCAAGGGTCTTTGAGATAAAACGTACTCCTTGTTTCAAGATTTCATTTGCTTAGTCGTGGTCTTGAAACGGAGTCGTGTAGCAAATGTTATGGTCTTTTTTTTGCAGTCCGTTTTTTCTGATAATTTCGATCTAAATCTGTTTTTGTGTGTTAGCGGTTATGTTTGGCACTCTATTTCTTTATAGTATGTAATTAGTAAAACTAACTCTCTTTAGTATATCTTTGTATATGTATGTTTATTATGTGAAGTCGAAGCACAATAGATTGTAAGTAACTCTACAAATACATACACAAATAAAGAAAGAAAAGTGAGTTTAATGTGAATCCAAGAGCAAAGATAAACAAAATAAACTCCAATCATACTGGTTAGGAGGTTTAACTAAATATTACATTCAATAAATATCTCGCAATTCAAATAGAATAAAATGTTGAATCGAATATTTCAAAGTCATATAATACATAAGCTTGAGTTTGTTACATGAAATGTCAAATACTTGTTGTCTAGTTTTGTGTATTATTCACCTTTTTAGGGTTCCCAAGGATAAACAATATCATTTTTTTTATCAAAGAAAGCGACGTGTTGTTAGATCAAAATCATATCTCGACCCTTATATTATGGTGTGCCGTCGAGATGTTGTTTTTTTGGCGCATCCACAACTAATTCAGATACTAGCTGACCAAGTTTTACACCAAGAAAACCACGACTAAAACTAAACAAAAGAATCCCTAGGTGTGTTTTATCCATCTAGTATCCGTGCAAACACAGTTTCCACGGATTCTAGGTGGTCTATATGGACTGGAAATACATTCTCCGGCTTTTTCTTAGGTTTGGATGATTTTTGGTCGGTTTCGGCATTTTTGATCGTTTGTCCGTTTTGATCAGTTTTCGACCGACTAAGTCGCTTTTGACCAAGGGTCGTTGAGATAAAACGTACTCCTTGTTTCAAGCTTTCATTTGCTTAGTCGTGGTCTTGAAACGGAGTCGTGTAGCAAATGTTATAGTCTTTTTATTGCAACCCATTTTTTCTGATAATTTCGATCTAAATCTGTTGTTGTGTGTTAGCAATTATGTTTGGCACTCTATTTCTTTATAGTATGTAATTAGTAAAACTAACTCTCTTTAGTATATCTTTGTATATGTATGTTTATTATGTGAAGTCGAAGCACAATAGATTGTAAGTAACTCTACAAATGCATACACAAATAAAGTAAGAAAAGTGTGTTTAATGTGAATCAAAGAGCAAAGATCAACAAAATAAACTCCAACATACTGGTTAGGAGGTTTAACTAAATAATACATTCAATAAATATCTTGCAATTCAAATAGAATAAAATGTTGAATCGAATATTTCAAAGTTATATAATGCATAAGCTTGAGTTTCTTACATGAAATGTCAAATACTTGTTGTCTAGTTTTGTGTATTATTCACCTTTTTAGGGTTCCCAAGGATAAACAATATCATTTTTGTTTTGATCAAAGAAAGCGACGTGTTGTTAGATCAAAATCATATCTCGACCCTTATATTATGGTGTGCCGTCGAGATGTTGTTTTTTTGGCGCATCCACAACTAATTCAGATACTAGCTGACCAAGTTTTACACCAAGAAAAACACGACTAAAACTAAACAAAAGAATCCCTAGGTGTGTTTTATCCATCTAGTATCCGTGCAAACACAGTTTCCACGGATTATAGGTGGTCTATATGGACTGGAAATAAATTCTCCGGCTTTTTCTTAGGTTTGGATGATTTTTGGTCGGTTTCGGCATTTTTGATCGTTTTGTCCGTTTTGATCAGATTTTCGACCGACTAAGTCGCTTTTGACCAAGGGTCGTTGAGATAAAACGTACTCCTTGTTTCAAGCTTTCATTTGCTTAGTCGTGGTCTTGAAACGGAGTCGTGTAGCAAATGTTATGGTCTTTTTATTGCAGTCCGTTTTTTCTGATAATTTCGATCTAAATCTAATTTTGTGTGTTAGCGATTATGTTTGGCACTCTATTTCTTTATAGTATATAATTAGTAAAACTAACTCTCTTTAGTATATCTTTGTATATGTATGTTTATTATGTGAAGTCGAAGCACAATAGATTGTAAGTAACTCTACAAATACATACACAAATAAAGAAAGAAAAGTGAGTTTAATGTGAATCCAAGAGCAAAGATAAACAAAATAAACTCCAATCATACTGGTTAGGAGGTTTAACTAAATATTACATTCAATAAATATCTCGCAATTCAAATAGAATAAAATGTTGAATCGAATATTTCAAAGTCATATAATACATAAGCTTGAGTTTGTTACATGAAATGTCAAATACTTGTTGTCTAGTTTTGTGTATTATTCACCTTTTTAGGGTTCCCAAGGATAAACAATATCATTTTTTTTATCAAAGAAAGCGACGTGTTGTTAGATCAAAATCATATATCGACCCTTATATTATGGTGTGCCGTCGAGATGTTGTTTTTTTTGGCGCATCCACAACTAATTCAGATACTAGCTGACCAAGTTTTACACCAAGAAAAACACACGGACTAAAACTAAATAAAAGAATCCCTAGGTGTGTTTTATCCATCTAGTATCCGTGCAAACACAGTTTCCACGGATTCTAGGTGGTCTATATGGACTGGAAATAAATTCTCCGGCTTTTTCTTAGGTTTGGATGATTTTTGGTCGGTTTCGGCATTTTTGATCATTTTGTCCGTTTTGATCAGTTTTCGACCGACTAAGTCGCTTTTGACCAAGGGTCGTTGAGATAAAACGAACTCCTTGTTTCAAGCTTTCATTTGCTTAGTCGTGGTCTTGAAACGGAGTCGTGTAGCAAATGTTATAGTCTTTTTATTGCAACCCATTTTTTCTGATAATTTCGATCTAAATCTGTTGTTGTGTGTTAGCAATTATGTTTGGCACTCTATTTCTTTATAGTATGTAATTAGTAAAACTAACTCTCTTTAGTATATCTTTGTATATGTATGTTTATTATGTGAAGTCGAAGCACAATAGATTGTAAGTAACTCTACAAAATGCATACACAAATAAAGTAAGAAAAGTGAGTTTAATGTGAATCAAAGAGCAAAGATCAACAAAATAAACTCCAATCATACTGGTTAGGAGGTTTAACTAAATAATACATTCAATAAATATTTCGCAATTCAAATAGAATAAAATGATGAATCGAATATTTCAAAGTCATATAATACATAAGCTTGAGTTTCTTACATGAAATGTCAAATACTTGTTGTCTAGTTTTGTGTATTATTCACCTTTTTAGGTTCCCAAGGATAAACAATATCATTTTTGTTTTGATCAAAGAAAGCGACGTGTTGTTAGATCAAAATCATATCTCGACCCTTATATTATGGTGTGCCGTCGAGATGTTGTTTGTTTGGCGCATCCACAACTAATTCAAATACTAGCTGACCAAGTTTTACACCAAGAAAAACATGACTAAAACTAAACAAAAGAATTCCTAGGTGTGTTTTATCCATCTAGTATCCGTGAAAACTCATTTTCCACGGATTCTAGGTGGTCTATATGGACTGGAAATGAATTCTCCGGCTTTTTCTTAGTTTTGGATGATTTTTGTTCGGTTTCGGAATTTTTGATCGTTTTGTCCGTTTTGATCAGTATTCGACCGTCTAAGTCGCTTTTGACCAAGGGTCTTTGAGATAAAACGTACTCCTTGTTTCAAGCTTTCATTTTCTTAGTCGTGGTCTTGAAATGGAGTCGTGTAGCAAATGTTATAGTCTTTTTATTGCAACCCATTTTTTCTGATAATTTCGATCTAAATCTGTTGTTGTGTGTTAGCAATTATGTTTGGCACTCTATTTCTTTATAGTATGTAATTAGTAAAACTAACTCTCTTTAGTATATCTTTGTATATGTATGTTTATTATGTGAAGTCGAAGCACAATAGATTGTAAGTAACTCTACAAATGCATACACAAATAAACTAAGAAAAGTGTGTTTAATGTGAATCAAAGAGCAAAGATCAACAAAATAAACTCCAATCATACTGGTTAGGAGGTTTAACTAAATAATACATTCAATAAATATCTCGCAATTCAAATAGAATAAAATGTTGAATCGAATATTTCAAAGTCATATAATGCATAAGCTTGAGTTTCTTACATGAAATGTCAAATACTTGTTGTCTAGTTTTGTGTATTATTCACCTTTTTAGGGTTCCCAAGGATAAACAATATCATTTTTGTTTTGATCAAAGAAAGAGACGTGTTGTTAGATCAAAATCATATCTCGACCCTTATATTATGGTGTGCCGTCGAGATGTTGTTTTTTTGGCGCATCCACAACTAATTCAGATACTAGCTGACCAAGTTTTACACCAAGAAAAACACGACTAAAACTAAACAAAAGAATCCCTAGGTGTGTTTTATCCATCTAGTATCCGTGCAAACACAGTTTCCACGGATTCTAGGTGGTCTATATGGACTGGAAATAAATACTCCGGCTGTTTCTTAGGTTTGGATGATTTTTGGTCGGTTTCGGCATTTTTGATCGTTTTGTCCGTTTTGATCAATTTTCGACCGACTAAGTCGCTTTTGACCAAGGGTCGTTGAGATAAAACGTACTCCTTGTTTCAAGCTTTCATTTGCTTAGTCGTGGTCTTGAAACGGAGTCGTGTAGCAAATGTTATAGTCTTTTTATTGCAACCCATTTTTTCTGATAATTTCGATCTAAATCTGTTGTTGTGTGTTAGCAATTATGTTTGGCACTCTATTTCTTTATAGTATGTAATTAGTAAAACTAACTCTCTTTAGTATATCTTTTTATATGTATGTTTATTATGTGAAGTCGAAGCACAATAGATTGTAAGTAACTCTACAAATGCATACACAAATAAAGTAAGAAAAGTGTGTTTAATGTGAATCAAAGAGCAAAGATCAACAAAATAAACTCCAATCATACTGGTTAGGAGGTTTAACTAAATAATACATTCAATAAATATCTCGCAATTCAAATAGAATAAAATGTTGAATCGAATATTTCAAAGTTATATAATGCATAAGCTTGAGTTTCTTACATGAAATGTCAAATACTTGTTGTCTAGTTTTGTGTATTATTCACCTTTTTAGGGTTCCCAAGGATAAACAATATCATTTTTGTTTTGATCAAAGAAAGCGACGTGTTGTTAGATCAAAATCATATCTCGACCCTTATATTATGGTGTGCCGTCGAGATGTTGTTTGTTTGGCGCATCCACAACTAATTCAAATACTAGCTGACCAAGTTTTACACCAAGAAAAACACGACTAAAACTAAACAAAAGAATTCCTAGGTGTGTTTTATCCATCTAGTATCCGTGAAAACTCATTTTCCACGGATGCTAGGTGGTCTATATGGACTGGAAATGAATTCTCCGGCTTTTTCGTAGGTTTGGATGATTTTTGTTCGGTTTCAGAATTTTTGATCGTTTTGTCCGTTTTGATCAGTCTTCGACCGACTAAATCGCTTTTGACCAAGGGTCTTTGAGATAAAACGTACTCCTTGTTTCAAGCTTTCATTTGCTTAGTCGTGGTCTTGAAACGGAGTCGTGTAGCAAATGTTATGGTCTTTTTATTGCAGTCCGTTTTTTCTGATAATTTCGATCTAAATCTGTTTTTGTGTGTTAGCGATTATGTTTGGCACTCTATTTCTTTATAGTATATAATTAGTAAAACTAGCTCTCTTTAGTATATCTTTGTATATGTATGTTTATTATGTGAAGTCGAAGCACAATAGATTGTAAGTAACTCTACAAATACATACACAAATAAAGTAAGAAAAGTGAGTTTAATGTGAATCCAAGAGCAAAGATAAACAAAATAAACTCCAATCATACTGGTTAGGAGGTTTAACTAAATATTTCATTCAATAAATATCTCTCAATTCAAATAGAATAAAATGTTGAATCGAATATTTCAAAGTCATATAATACATAAGCTTGAGTTTGTTACATGAAATGTCAAATACTTGTTGTCTAGTTTTGTGTATTATTCACCTTTTTAGGGTTCCCAAGGATAAACAATATCATTTTTTTTATCAAAGAAAGCGACGTGTTGTTAGATCAAAATCATATCTCGACCCTTATATTATGGTGTGCCGTCGAGATGTTGTTTTTTTGGCGCATCCACAACTAATTCAGATACTAGCTGACCAAGTTTTACACCAAGAAAAACACGACTAAAACTAAACAATAGAATCCCTAGGTGTG
This sequence comes from Glebionis coronaria, assembly GCA_025667525.1. Taxonomy (NCBI): domain Eukaryota; kingdom Viridiplantae; phylum Streptophyta; class Magnoliopsida; order Asterales; family Asteraceae; genus Glebionis; species Glebionis coronaria. The sequence continues at coordinate 211,962 of JANFOE010000383.1, read as the reverse complement.
TTTTATCCATCTAGTATCCGTGCAAACACAGTTTCCACGGATTCTAGGTGGTCTATATGGACTGGAAATGAATTCTCCGGCTTTTTCTTAGTTTTGGATGATTTTTGTTCGGTTTCGGAATTTTTGATCGTTTTGTCCGTTTTGATCAGTTTTCGACCGACTAAGTCGCTTTTGACCAAGGGTCGTTGAGATAAAACGAACTCCTTGTTTCAAGCTTTCATTTGCTTAGTCGTGGTCTTGAAACGGAGTCGTGTAGCAAATGTTATAGTCTTTTTATTGCAACCCATTTTTTCTGATAATTTCGATCTAAATCTGTTGTTGTGTGTTAGCAATTATGTTTGGCACTCTATTTCTTTATAGTATGTAATTAGTAAAATTAACTCTCTTTAGTATATCTTTGTATATGTATGTTTATTATGTGAAGTCGAAGCACAATAGATTGTAAGTAACTCTACAAATGCATACACAAATAAAGTAAGAAAAGTGAGTTTAATGTGAATCAAAGAGCAAAGATCAACAAAATAAACTCCAATCATACTGGTTAGGAGGTTTAACTAAATAATACATTCAATAAATATCTCGCAATTCAAATAGAATAAAATGTTGAATCGAATATTTCAAATTCATATAATACATAAGCTTGAGTTTCTTACATGAAATGTCAAATACTTGTTGTCTAGTTTTGTGTATTATTCACCTTTTTAGGGTTCCCAAGGATAAACAATATCATTTTTGTTTTGATCAAAGAAAGCGACGTGTTGTTAGATCAAAATCATATCTCGACCCTTATATTATGGTGTGCCGTCGAGATGTTGTTTGTTTGGCGCATCCACAACTAATTCAAATACTAGCTGACCAAGTTTTACACCAAGAAAAACACGACTAAAACAAAACAAAAGAATTCCTAGGTGTGTTTTATCCATCTAGTATCCGTGAAAACTCATTTTCCACGGATTCTAGGTGGTCTATATGGACTGGAAATGAATTCTCGGCTTTTTCTTAGTTTTGGATGATTTTTGTTCGGTTTCGGAATTTTTGATCGTTTTGTCCATTTTGATCAGTATTCGACCGACTAAGTCGCTTTTGACCAAGGGTCTTTGAGATAAAACGTACTCCTTGTTTCAAGCTTTCATTTGCTTAGTCGTGGTCTTGAAATGGAGTCGTGTAGCAAATGTTATAGTCTTTTTATTGCAACCCATTTTTTCTGATAATTTCGATCTAAATCTGTTGTTGTGTGTTAGCAATTATGTTTGGCACTCTATTTCTTTATAGTATGTAATTAGTAAAACTAACTCTCTTTAGTATATCTTTGTATATGTATGTTTATTATGTGAAGTCGAAGCACAATAGATTGTAAGTAACTCTACAAATGCATACACAAATAAAGTAAGAAAAGTGTGTTTAATGTGAATCAAAGAGCAAAGATCAACAAAATAAACTCCAATCATACTGGTTAGGAGGTTTAACTAAATAATACATTCAATAAATATCTCGCAATTCAAATAGAATAAAATGTTGAATCGAATATTTCAAAGTCATATAATACATAAGCTTGAGTTTCTTACATGAAATGTCAAATACTTGTTGTCTAGTTTTGTGTATTATTCACCTTTTTAGGATTCCCAAGGATAAACAATATCATTTTTGTTTTGATCAAAGAAAGCGACGTGTTGTTAGATCAAAATCATATCTCGACCCTTATATTATGGTGTGCCGTCGAGATGTTGTTTGTTTGGCGCATCTACAACTAATTCAAATACTAGCTGACCAAGTTTTACACCAAGAAAAACACGACTAAAACTAAACAAAAGAATTCCTAGGTGTGTTTTATCCATCTAGTATCCGTGAAAACTCATTTTCCACGGATTCTAGGTGGTCTATATGGACTGGAAATGAATTCTCCGGCTTTTTCTTAGGTTTGGATGATTTTTGTTCGGTTTCGGAATTTTTGATCGTTTTGTCCGTTTTGATCAGTCTTCGACCGACTAAGTCGCTTTTGACCAAGAGTCTTTGAGATAAAACGTACTCCTTGTTTCAAGCTTTCATTTGCTTAGTCGTGGTCCTGAAACGGAGTCGTGTAGCAAATGTTATGGTCTTTTTATTGCAGTCTGTTTTTCCTGATAATTTCGATCTAAATCTGTTTTTGTGTGTTAGCGATTATGTTTGGCACTCTATTTCTTTATAGAATGTAATTAGTAAAACTAACTCTCTTTAGTATATCTTTGTATATGTATGTTTATTATGTGAATTCGAAGTACAATAGATTGTAAGTAACTCTACAAATACATACACAAATAAAGAAAGAAAAGTGAGTTTAATGTGAATCCAAGAGCAAAGATAAACAAAATAAACTCCAATCATACTGGTTAGGAGATTTAACTAAATAATACATTCAATAAATATCTCGCAATTCAAATAGAATAAAATGTTGAATCGAATATTTTAAAGTCATATAATACATAAGCTTGAGTTTGTTACATGAAATGTCAAATACTTGCTGTCTAGTTTTGTGTATTATTCACCTTTTTAGGGTTCCCAAGGATAAACAATATCATTTTTGTTTTGATCAAAGAAAGCGACGTGTTGTTAGATCAAAATCATATCTCGACCCTTATATTATGGTGTGCCGTCGAGATGTTGTTTTTTTGGCGCATCCACAACTAATTCAGATACTAGCTGACCAAGTTTTACACCAAGAAAAACACGACTAAAACTAAACAAAAGAATCCCTAGGTGTGTTTTATCCATCTAGTATCCGTGCAAACACAGTTTCCACGGATTCTAGGTGGTCTATATGGACTGGAAATAAATTCTCCGGCTTTTTCTTAGGTTTGGATGATTTTTGGTCGGTTTCGGCATTTTTGATCGTTTTGTCCGTTTTGATCAGTTTTCGACCGACTAAGTCGCTTTTGACCAAGGGTCGTTGAGATAAAACGTACTCCTTGTTTCAAGCTTTCATTTGCTTAGTCGTGGTCTTGAAACGGAGTCGTGTAGCAAATGTTATAGTCTTTTTATTGCAACCCATTTTTTCTGATAATTTCAATCTAAATCTGTTGTTGTGTGTTAGCAATTATGTTTGGCACTCTATTTCTTTATAGTATGTAATTAGTAAAACTAACTCTCTTTAGTATATCTTTGTATATGTATGTTTATTATGTGAAGTCGAAGCACAATAGATTGTAAGTAACTCTACAAATGCATACACAAATAAAGTAAGAAAAGTGTGTTTAATGTGAATCAAAGAGCAAAGATCAACAAAACAAACTCCAATCATACTGGTTAGGAGGTTTAACTAAATAATACATTCAATAAATATCTCGCAATTCAAATAGAATAAAATGTTGAATCGAAATTTCAAAGTTATATAATGCATAAGCTTGAGTTTCTTACATGAAATGTCAAATACTTGTTGTCTAGTTTTGTGTATTATTCACCTTTTTAGGGTTCCCAAGGATAAACAATATCATTTTTGTTTTGATCAAAGAAAGCGACGTGTTGTTAGATCAAAATCATATCTCGACCCTTATATTATGGTGTGCCGTCGAGATGTTGTTTGTTTGGCGCATCCACAACTAATTGAAATACTAGCTGACCAAGTTTTACACCAAGAAAAACACGACTAAAACTAAACAAAAGAATTCCTAGGTGTGTTTTCTCCATCTAGTATCCGTGAAAACTCATTTTCCACGGATTCTAGGTGGTCTATATGGACTGGAAATGAATTCTCCGGCTTTTTCGTAGGTTTGGATGATTTTTGTTCGGTTTTGGAATTTTTGATCGTTTTGTCCGTTTTGATTAGTCTTCGACCGACTAAATCGCTTTTGACCAAGGGTCTTTGAGATAAAACGTACTCCTTGTTTCAAGCTTTCATTTGCTTAGTCGTGGTCTTGAAACGGAGTCGTGTAGCAAATGTTATGGTCTTTTTATTGCAGTCCGTTTTTTCTGATAATTTCGATCTAAATCTGTTTTTGTGTGTTAGCGATTATGTTTGGCACTCTATTTCTTTATAGTATGTAATTAGTAAAACTAACTCTCTTTAGTATATCTTTGTATATGTATGTTTATTATGTGAAGTCGAAGCACAATAGATTGTAAGTAACTCTACAAATGCATACACAAATAAAGTAAGAAAAGTGTGTTTAATGTGAATCAAAGAGCAAAGATCAACAAAACAAACTCCAATCATACTGGTTAGGAGGTTTAACTAAATAATACATTCAATAAATATCTCGCAATTCAAATAGAATAAAATGTTGAATCGAAATTTCAAAGTTATATAATGCATAAGCTTGAGTTTCTTACATGAAATGTCAAATACTTGTTGTCTAGTTTTGTGTATTATTCACCTTTTTAGGGTTCCCAAGGATAAACAATATCATTTTTGTTTTGATCAAAGAAAGCGACGTGTTGTTAGATCAAAATCATATCTCGACCCTTATATTATGGTGTGCCGTCGAGATGTTGTTTGTTTGGCGCATCCACAACTAATTGAAATACTAGCTGACCAAGTTTTACACCAAGAAAAACACGACTAAAACTAAACAAAAGAATTCCTAGGTGTGTTTTCTCCATCTAGTATCCGTGAAAACTCATTTTCCACGGATTCTAGGTGGTCTATATGGACTGGAAATGAATTCTCCGGCTTTTTCGTAGGTTTGGATGATTTTTGTTCGGTTTTGGAATTTTTGATCGTTTTGTCCGTTTTGATTAGTCTTCGACCGACTAAATCGCTTTTGACCAAGGGTCTTTGAGATAAAACGTACTCCTTGTTTCAAGCTTTCATTTGCTTAGTCGTGGTCTTGAAACGGAGTCGTGTAGCAAATGTTATGGTCTTTTTATTGCAGTCCGTTTTTTCTGATAATTTCGATCTAAATCTGTTTTTGTGTGTTAGCAATTATGTTTGGCACTCTATTTCTTTATAGTATGTAATTAGTAAAACTAACTCTCTTTATTATATCTTTGTATATGTATGTTTATTATGTGAAGTCGAAGCACAATAGATTGTAAGTAACTCTACAAATACATACACAAATAAAGAAAGAAAAGTGAGTTTAATGTGAATCCAAGAGCAAAGATAAACAAAATAAACTCCAATCATACTGGTTAGGAGGTTTAACTAAATATTACATCCAATAAATATCTCGCAATTCAAATAGAATAAAATGTTGAATCGAATATTTCAAAGTCATATAATACATAAGCTTGAGTTTGTTACATGAAATGTCAAATACTTGTTGTCTAGTTTTGTGTATTATTCACCTTTTTAGGGTTCCCAAGGATAAACAATATCATTTTTTTTATCAAAGAAAGCGACGTGTTGTTAGATCAAAATCATATCTCGACCCTTATATTATGGTGTGCCGTCGAGATGTTGTTTTTTTGGCGCATCCACAACTAATTCAGATACTAGCTGACCAAGTTTTACACCAAGAAAAACACGACTAAAACTAAACAAAAGAATCCCTAGGTGTGTTTTATCCATCTAGTATCCGTGCAAACACAGTTTCCACGGATTCTAGGTGGTCTATATGGACTGGAAATAAATTCTCCGGCTTTTTCTTAGGTTTGGATGATTTTTGGTCGGTTTCGGCATTTTTGATCGTTTTGTCCGTTTTGATCAGTTTTTGACCGACTAAGTCGCTTTTGACCAAGGGTCGTTGAGATAAAACGAACTCCTTGTTTCAAGCTTTCATTTGCTTAGTCGTGGTCTTGAAACGGAGTCGTGTAGCAAATGTTATAGTCTTTTTATTGCAACCCATTTTTTCTGATAATTTCGATCTAAATCTGTTGTTGTGTGTTAGCAATTATGTTTGGCACTCTATTTCTTTATAGTATGTAATTAGTAAAACTAACTCTATTTAGTATATCTTTGTATATGTATGTTTATTATGTGAATTCGAAGCACAATAGATTGTAAGTAACTCTACAAATGCATACACAAATAAAGTAAGAAAAGTGAGTTTAATGTGAATCAAAGAGCAAAGATCAACAAAATAAACTCCAATCATACTGGTTAGGAGGTTTAACTAAATAATACATTCAATAAATATCTCGCAATTCAAATAGAATAAAATGTTGAATCAAATATTTCAAAGTCATATAATACATAAGCTTGAGTTTCTTACATGAAATGTCAAATACTTGTTGTCTAGTTTTGTGTATTATTCACCTTTTTAGGGTTCCCAAGGATAAACAATATCATTTTTGTTTTGATCAAAGAAAGCGACGTGTTGTTAGATCAAAATCATATCTCGACCCTTATATTATGGTGTGCCATCGAGATGTTGTTTGTTTGGCGCATCCACAACTAATTCAAATACTAGCTGACCAAGTTTTACACCAAGAAAAACACGACTAAAACTAAACAAAAGAATTCCTAGGTGTGTTTTATCCATCTAGTATCCGTGAAAACTCATTTTCCACGGATTCTAGGTGGTCTATATGGACTGGAAATGAATTCTCCGGCTTTTTCTTAGTTTTGGATGATTTTGTTCGGTTTCCGAATTTTTGATCGTTTTGTCCGTTTTGATCAGTATTCGACCGACTAAGTCGCTTTTGACCAAGGGTCATTGAGATAAAACGTACTCCTTGTTTCAAGCTTTCATTTGCTTAGTCGTGGTCTTGAAACGGAGTCGTGTAGCAAATGTTATGGTCTTTTTATTGCAGTCCGTTTTTTCTGATAATTTCGATCTAAATCTGTTTTTGTGTGTTAGCGATTATGTTTGGCACTCTATTTCTTTATTGTATGTACTTAGTAAAACTAACTCTCTTTAGTATATCTTTGTATATGTATGTTTATTATGTGAAGTCGACGCACAATAGATTGTAAGTAAGTCTACAAATACATACACAAATAAAGAAAGAAAAGTGAGTTTAATGTGAATCCAAGAGCAAAGATAAACAAAATAAACTCCAATCATACTGGTTAGGAGGTTTAACTAAATAATACATTCAATAAATATCTCGCAATTCAAATAGAATAAAATGTTGAATCGAATATTTCAAAGTCATATAATACATAAGCTTGAGTTTCTTACATGAAATGTCAAATACTTGTTGTCTAGTTTTGTGTATTATTCACCTTTTTAGGGTTCCCAAGGATAAACAATATCATTTTTGTTTTGATCAAAGAAAGCGACGTGTTGTTAGATCAAAATCATATCTCGACCCTTATATTATGATGTGCTGTCGAGATGTTGTTTGTTTGGCGCATCCACAACTAATTCAAATACTAGCTGACCAAGTTTTACAACAAGAAAAACACGACTAAACCTAAACAAAAGAATTCCTAGGTGTGTTTTATCCATCTAGTATGCGTGAAAACTCATTTTCCACGGATTCTAGGTGGTCTATATGGACTGGAAATGAATTCTCCGGCTTTTTCTTAGGTTTGGATGATTTTTGTTCGGTTTCAGAATTTTTGATCGTCTTGTCCATTTTGATCAGTCTTCGACCGACTAAATCGCTTTTGACCAAGGGTCTTTGAGATAAAACGTACTCCTTGTTTCAAGCTTTCATTTGCTTAGTCGTGGTCTTGAAACGGAGTCGGGTAGCAAATGTTATGGTCTTTTTATTGCAGTCCGTTTTTTCTGATAATTTCGATCTAAATCTGTTTTTGTGTGTTAGCGATTATGTTTGGCACTCTATTTCTTTATAGTATGTAATTAGTAAAACTAACTCTCTTTAGTATATCTTTGTATATGTATGTTTATTATGTGAAGTCGAAGCACAATAGATTGTAAGTAACTCTACAAATACATACACAAATAAAGAAAGAAAAGTGAGTTTAATGTGAATCCAAGAGCAAAGATAAACAAAATAAACTCCAATCATAATGGTTAGGAGGTTTAACTAAATAATACATTCAATAAATATCTCGCAATTCAAACAGAATAAAATGTTGAATCGAATATTTCAAAGTCATATAATACATAAGCTTGAGTTTGTTACATGAAATGTCAAATACTTTTTGTCTAGTTTTGTGTATTATTCACCTTTTTAGGGTTCCCAAGGATAAACAATATCATTTTTGTTTTGATCAAAGAAAGCGACGTGTTGTTAGATCAAAATCATATCTCGACCCTTATATTATGGTGGTGCCGTCGAGATGTTGTTTTTTTTGGCGCATCCACAACTAATTCAGATACTAGCTGACCAAGTTTTACACCAAGAAAAACACGACTAAAACTAAACAAAAGAATCCCTAGGTGTGTTTTATCCATCTAGTATCCGTGCAAACACAGTTTCCACGGATTCTAGGTGGTCTATATGGACTGGAAATGAATTCTCCGGCTTTTTCTTAGGTTTGGATGATTTTTGGTCGGTTTCGGCATTTTTGATCGTTTTGTCCGTTTTGATCAGTTTTCGACCGACAAAGTCGCTTTTGACCAAGGGTCGTTGAGATAAAACTTACTCCTTGTTTCAAGCTTTCATTTGCTTAGTCGTGGTCTTTAAACAGAGTCGTGTAGCAAATGTTATAGTCTTTTTATTGCAACCCATTTTTTTTGATAATTTCGATCTAAATCTGTTTTTGTGTGTTAGCGATTATGTTTGGCACTCAATTTCTTTATAGTATGTAATTAGTAAAACTAACTCTCTTTAGTATATCTTTGTATATGTATGTTTATTATGTGAATTCGAAGCACAATAGATTGTAAGTAACTCTACAAATACATACACAAATAAAGAAAGAAAAGTGAGTTTAATGTGAATCCAAGAGCAAAGATAAACAAAATAAACTCCAATCATACTGGTTAGGAGGTTTAACTAAATAATACATTCAATAAATATCTCGCAATTCAAATAGAATAAAATGTTGAATCGAATATTTCAAAGTCATATAATACATAAGCTTGAGTTTGTTACATGAAATGTCAAATACTTGTTGTCTAGTTTTGTGTATTATTCACCTTTTTAGGGTTCCCAAGGATAAACAATATCATTTTTGTTTTGATAAAAGAAAGCGACGTGTTGTTAGATCAAAATCATATCTCGACCCTTATATTATGGTGTGCCGTCGAGATGTTGTTTTTTTTGGCGCATCCACAACTAATTCAGATACTAGCTGACCAAGTTTTACACCAAGAAAAACACGACTAAAACTAAACAAAAGAATCCCTAGGTGTGTTTTATCCATCTAGTATCCGTGCAAACACAGTTTCCACGGATTCTAGGTGGTCTATATGGACTGGAAATGAATTCTCCGGCTTTTTCTTAGGTTTGGATGATTTTTGGTCGGTTTCGGCATTTTTGATCGTTTTGTCCGTTTTGATCATTTTTCGACCGACAAAGTCGCTTTTGACCAAGGGTCGTTGAGATAAAACTTACTCCTTGTTTCAAGCTTTCATTTTATTAGTCGTGGTCTTGAAACAGAGTCGTGTAGCAAATGTTATAGTCTTTTTATTGCAACCCAATTTTTTTGATAATTTCGATCTAAATCTGTTTTTGTGTGTTAGCGATTATGTTTGGCACTCAATTTCTTTATAGTATGTAATTAGTAAAACTAACTCTCTTTAGTATATCTTTGTATATGTATGTTTATTATGTGAAGTCGAAGCACAATAGATTGTAAGTAACTCTACAAATACATACACAAATAAAGAAAGAAAAGTGAGTTTAATGTGAATCCAAGAGCAAAGATAAACAAAATAAACTCCAATCATACTGGTTAGGAGGTTTAACTAAATAATACATTCAATAAATATCTCGCAATTCAAATAGAATAAAATATTGAATAGAATATTTCAAAGTCATATAATACATAAGCTTGAGTTTGTTACATGAAATGTCAAATACTTGTTGTCTAGTTTTGTGTATTATTCACCTTTTTAGGGTTCCCAAGGATAAACAATATCATTTTTGTTTTGATAAAAGAAAGCGACGTGTTGTTAGATCAAAATCATATCTCGACCCTTATATTATGGTGTGCCGTCGAGATGTTGTTTTTTTTGGCGCATCCACAACTAATTCAGATAATAGCTGACCAAGTTTTACACCAAGAAAAACACGACTAAAACTAAACAAAAGAATCCCTAGGTGTGTTTTATCCATCTAGTATCCGTGCAAACACAGTTTCCACGGATTCTAGGTGGTCTATATGGACTGGAAATGAATTCTCCGGCTTTTTCTTAGGTTTGGATGATTTTTGGTCGGTTTCGGCATTTTTGATCGTTTTGTCCGTTTTGATCAGTTTTCGACCGACAAAGTCGCTTTTGACCAAGGGTCGTTGAGATAAAACTTACTCCTTGTTTCAAGCTTTCATTTTCTTAGTCGTGGTCTTGAAACAGAGTCGTGTAGCAAATGTTATAGTCTTTTTATTGCAACCCATTTTTTTTGATAATTTCGATCTAAATCTGTTTTTGTGTGTTACCGATTATGTTTGGCACTCAATTTCTTTATAGTATGTAATTAGTAAAACTAACTCTCTTTAGTATATCTTTGTATATGTATGTTTATTATGTGAATTCGAAGCACAATAGATTGTAAGTAACTCTACCAATACATACACAAATAAAGAAAGAAAAGTGAGTTTAATGTGAATCCAAGAGCAAAGATAAACAAAATAAACTCCAATCATACTGGTTAGGAGGTTTAACTAAATAATACATTCAATAAATATCTCGCAATTCAAATAGAATAAAATGTTGAATCGAATATTTCAAAGTCTTATAATACATAAGCTTGAGTTTCTTACATGAAATGTCAAATACTTGTTGTCTAGTTTTGTGTATTATTCACCTTTTTAGGCTTCCCAAGGATAAACAATATCATTTTTGTTTTTGATCAAAGAAAGCGACGTGTTGTTAGATCAAAATCATATCTCGACCCTTATATTATGGTGTGCCGTCGAGATGTTGTTTTTTTGGCGCATCCACAACTAATTCAGATACTAGCTGACCAAGTTTTACACCAAGAAAAACACGACTAAAACTAAACAAAAGAATCCCTAGGTGTGTTTTATCCATCTAGTATCCGTGAAAACTCATTTTCCACGGATTCTAGGTGGTCTATATGGACTGGAAATGAATTCTCCGGCTTTTTCTTAGGCTTGGATGATTTTTGGTCGGTTTCGGCATTTTTGATTGTTTTGTCCGTTTTGATCAGTTTTCGACCGACTAAGTCGCTTTTGACCAAGGGTCGTTGAGATAAAACGTACTCCTTGTTTCAAGCTTTCATTTGCTTAGTCGTGGTCTTGAAACGGAGTCGTGTAGAAAATGTTATAGTCTTTTTATTGCAGCCCATTTTTTCTGATAATTTCGATCTAAATCTGTTTTTGTGTGTTAGCGATTATGTTTGGCACTCAATTTCTTAATAGTATGTAATTAGTAAAACTAACTCTCTTTAGTATATCTTTGTATATGTATGTTTATTATGTGAATTCGAAGCACAATAGATTGTAAGTAACTCTACCAATACATACACAAATAAAGAAAGAAAAGTGAGTTTAATGTGAATCCAAGAGCAACGATAAACAAAATAAACTCCAATCATACTGGTTAGGAGGTTTAACTAAATAATACATTCAATAAATATCTCGCAATTCAAATAGAATAAAATGTTGAATCGAATATTTTAAAGTCTTATAATACATAAGCTTGAGTTTCTTACATGAAATGTCAAATACTTGTTGTCTAGTTTTGTGTATTATTCACCTTTTTAGGCTTCCCAAGGATAAACAATATCATTTTTGTTTTGATCAAAGAAAGCGACGCGTTGTTAGATCAAAATCATATCTCGACCCATATATTATGGTGTGCCGTCGAGATGTTGTTTTTTTGGCGCATCCACAACTAATTCAGATACTAGCTGAACAAGTTTTACACCAAGAAAAACACGACTAAAACTAAACAAAAGAATCCCTAGGTGTGTTTTATCCATCTAGTATCCGTGAAAACTCATTTTCTACGGATTCTAGGTGGTCTATATGGACTGGAAATGAATTCTCCGGCTTTTTCTTAGGTTTGGATGATTTTTGGTCGGTTTCGGCATTTTTGATCGTTTTGTCCGTTTTGATCAGTTTTCGACCGACTAAGTCGCTTTTGACCAAGGGTCGTTGAGATAAAACGTACTCCTTGTTTCAAGCTTTCATTTTCTTAGTCGTGGTCTTGAAACGGAGTTGTGTAGAAAATGTTATAGTCTTTTTATTGCAGCCCATTTTTTCTGATAATTTCGATCTAAATATGTTTTTGTGTGTTAGCGATTATGTTTGGCACTCAATTTCTTTATAGTATGTAATTAGTAAAACTAAATCTCTTTAGTATATCTTTGTATATGTATGTTTATTATGTGAATTCGAAGCACAATAGATTGTAAGTAACTCTACCAATACATACACAAATAAAGAAAGAAAAGTGAGTTTAATGTGAATCCAAGAGCAAAGATAAACAACATAAACTCCAATCATACTGGTTAGGAGGTTTAACTAAATAATACATTCAATAAATATTTCGCAATTCAAATAGAATAAAATGTTGAATCGAATATTTCAAAGTCTTATTATACATAAGCTTGAGTTTCTTACATGAAATGTCAAATACTTGTTGTCTATTTTTGTGTATTATTCACCTTTTTAGGCTTCCCAAGGATAAACAATATCATTTTTGTTTTGATCAAAGAAAGCGACGTGTTATTAGATCAAAATCATATCTCGACCCTTATATTATGGTGTGCCGTCGAGATGTTGTTTTTTTGGCGCATCCACAACTAATTCAGATACTAGCTGACCAAGTTTTTCACCAAGAAAAACACGACTAAAACTAAACAAAAGAATCCCTAGGTGTGTTTTATCCATCTAGTATCCGTGAAAACTAATTTTCCACGGATTCTAGGTGGTCTATATGGACTGGAAATGAATTCTCCGGCTTTTTCTTAGGTTTGGATGATTTTTGGTCGGTTTCGGCATTTTTGATGTTTTGTCCGTTTTGATCAGTTTTTGACCGACTAAGTCGCTTTTGACCAAGGGTCGTTGAGATAAAACGTACTCCTTGTTTCAAGCTTTCATTTGCTTAGTCGTGGTCTTGAAACGAAGTCGTGTAGCAAATGTTATAGTCTTTTTATTGCAGCCCATTTTTTCTGATAATTTCGATCTAAATCTGTTGTTGTGTGTTAGCAATTATGTTTGGCACTCTATTTCTTTATAGTATGTAATTAGTAAAACTAACTCTCTTTAGTATATCTTTGTATATGTATGTTAATTATGTGAAGTCGAAGCACAATAGATTGTAAGTAATTCTACAAATGCATACACAAATAAAGTAAGAAAAGTGTGTTTATTGTGAATCAAAGAGCAAAGATCAACAAAATAAACTCCAATCATACTGGTTAGGAGGTTTAACTAAATAATACATTCAATAAATATCTCGCAATTCAAATAGAATAAAATGTTGAATCGAATATTTCAAAGTCATATAATACATAAGCTTGAGTTTCTTACATGAAATGTCAAATACTTGTTGTCTAGTTTTGTGTATTATTCACCTTTTTAGGGTTCCCAAGGATAAACAATATCATTTTTGTTTTGATCAAAGAAAGCGACGTGTTGTTAGATCAAAATCATATCTCGACCCTTATATTATGGTGTGCCGTCGAGATGTTGTTTGTTTGGCGCATCCACAACTAATTCAAATACTAGCTGACCAAGTTTTACACCAAGAAAAACACGACTAAAACTAAACAAAAGAATCCCTAGGTGTGTTTTATCTATCTAGTATCCGTGAAAACTCATTTTCCACGGATTCTAGGTGGTCTATATGGACTGGAAATGAATTCTCTGGCCTTTTCTAAGGTTTGGGTCATTTTTGTTCGGTTTCGGAATTTTTGATCGTTTTGTCCGTTTTGATCAGTCTTCGACCGACTAAGTCGCTTTTGACCAAGGGTCGTTGAGATAAAACGTACTCCTTTTTTCAAGCTTTCATTTGCTTAGTCGTGGTCTTGAAACGGAGTCGTGTAGCAAATGTTATGGTCTTTTTATTGCAGCCCGTTTTTTCTGATAATTTCGATCTAAATCTGTTTTTGTGTGTTAGCGATTATGTTTGGCACTCTATTTCTTTATAGTATGTAATTAGTAAAACTAACTCTCTTTAGTATATCTTTGTATATGTATGTTTATTATGTGAAGTCGAAGCACAATAGATTGTAAGTAACTCTACAAATACATACACAAATAAAGAAAGAAAAGTGAGTTTAATGTGAATCCAAGAGCAAAGATCAACAAAATAAACTCCAATCATACTGGTTAGGAGGTTTAACTAAATAATACATTCAATAAATACATCGTAATTCAAATAGAATAAAATGTTGAATCGAATATTTCAAAGTCATATAATACATAAGCTTGAGTTTGTTACATGAAATGTCAAATACTTGTTGTCTAGTTTTGTGTATTATTCACCTTTTTAGGGTTCCCAAGGATAAACAATATCATTTTTGTTTTGATCAAAGAAAGCAACGTGTTGTTAGATCAAAATCATATCTCGACCCTTATATTATGGTGTTCAGTTGAGATGTTGTTTTTTTGGCGCATCCACAACTAATTCAGATACTAGCTGACCAAGTTTTACACCAAGAAAAACACGACTAAAACTAAACAAAAGAATCCCTAGGTGTGTTTTATCCATCTAGTATCCGTGCAAACACAGTTTCCACGGATTCTAGGTGGTCTATATGGACTGGAAATGAATTCTCCGGCTTTTTCTTAGGTTTGGATGATTTTTGGTCGGTTTCGGCATTTTTGATCATTTTGTCCGTTTTGATCAGTTTTCGACCGACTAAGTCGCTTTTGACCAAGGGTCGTTGAGATAAAACGAACTCCTTGTTTCAAGCTTTCATTGGCTTAGTCGTGGTCTTGAAACGGAGTCGTGTAGCAAATGTTATAGTCTTTTTATTGCAGCCCATTTTTCCTGATAATTTCGATCTAAATCTGTTCTTGTGTGTTAGCAATTATGCTTGGCACTCTATTTCTTTATAGTATGTAATTAGTAAAACTAACTCTCTTTAGTATATCTTTGTATATGTATGTTTATTATGTGAAGTCGAAGCACAATAGATTCTAAGTAACTCTACAAATGTATACACAAATAAAGTAAGAAAGGTGTGTTTAATGTGAATCAAAGAGCAAAGATCAACAAAATAAACTCCAATCATACTGGTTAGGAGGTTTAACTAAATAATACATTCAATAAATATCTCGCAATGGAAATAGAATAAAATGTTGAATCGAATATTTCCAAGTCATATAATACATAAGCTTGAGTTTCTTACATGAAATGTCAAATACTTGTTGTCTAGTTTTGTGTATTATTTACCTTTTTAGGGTTCCCAAGGATAAACAATATCATTTTTGTTTTGATCAAAGAAAGCGACGTGTTGTTAGATCAAAATCATATCTCGACCCTTATATTATGGTGTGCCGTTGAGATGTTGTTTGTTTGGCGCATCCACAACTAATTCAAATACTAGCTGACCAAGTTTTACACCAAGAAAACACGACTAAAACTAAACAAAAGAATCCCTAGGTGTGTTTTATCCATCTAGTATCCGTGAAAACTCATTTTCCACGGATTCTAGGTGGTCTATATGGACTGGAAATGAATTCTCCGGCTTTTTCTTAGGTTTGGATGATTTTTGGTCGGTTTCGGCATTTTTGATCGTTTTGTCCGTTTTGATCAGTTTTCGACCGACTAAGTCGCTTTTGACCAAGGGTCGTTGAGATAAAACGTACTCCTTGTTTCAAGCTTTCATTTGCTTAGTCGTGGTCTTGAAACGGAGTCGTGTAGAAAATGTTAGTCTTTTTATTGCAGCCCTTTTTTTCTGATAATTTCGATCTAAATCTGTTTTTGTGTGTTAGTGATTATGTTTGGCACTCTATTTCTTTATAGTATGTAATTAGTAAAACTAACTCTCTTTAGTATATCTTTGTATATGTATGTTTATTATGTGAAGTCGAAGCACAATAGATTGTAAGTAACTCTACAAATACATACACAAATAAAGAAAGAAAAGTGAGTTTAATGTGAATCCAAGAGCAAAGATAAACAAAATAAACTCCAATCATACTGGTTAGGAGGTTTAACTAAATAATACATTCAATAAATATCTCGCAATTCAAATAAAATAAAATGTTGAATCGAATATTTCAAAGTCATATAATACATAAGCTTGAGTTTGTTACATGAAATGTCAAATACTTGTTGTCTAGTTTCGTGTATTATTCACCTTTTTAGGGTTCCCAAGGATAAATAATATCATTTTTGATTTAATCAAAGAAAGCGACGTGTTGTTAGATCAAAATCATATCTCGACCCTTATATTATGGTGTGCCGTCGAGATGTTGTTTTTTTGGCGTATCCACAACTAATTCAGATACTAGCTGACCAAGTTTTACCCCAAGAAAAACACGACTAAAACTAAACAAAAGAATCCCTAGGTGTGTTTTATCCATCTAGTATCCGTGCAAACACAGTTTCCACGGATTCTAGGTGGTCTATATGGAATGGAAATAAATTCTCCGGCTTTTTCTTAGGTTTGGATGATTTTTGGTTGGTTTCGGCATTTTTGATCGTTTTGTCCGTTTTGATCAGTTTTCGACCGACTAAGTTGCTTTTGACCAAGGGTCGTTGAGATAAAACGTACTCCTTGTTTCAAGCTTTCATTTTCTTAGTCGTGGTCTTGAAACGGAGTCGTGTAGCAAATGTTATAGTCTTTTTTTTGCAGCCCATTTTTCTGATAATTTCGATCTAAATCTGTTTTAGTGTGTTAGCGATTATGTTTGGCACTCTATTTCTTTATAGTATGTAATTAGTAAAACTAACTCTCTTTAGTATATCTTTGTATATGTATGTTTATTATGTGAATTCGAAGCACAATAGATTGTAAGTAACTCTACCAATACATACATAAATAAAGAAAGAAAAGTGAGTTTAATGTGAATCCAAGAGCAAAGATAAACAAACTAAACTCCAATCATACTGGTTAGGAGGTTTAACTAAATAATACATTATATAAATATCACGCATTTCAAATAGAATAAAATGTTGAATCGAATATTTCAAAGTCATATAATACATAAGCTTGAGTTTCTTACATGAAATATCAAATACTTGTTGTCTAGGATTGTGTATTATTCACCTTTTTAGGGTTCCCAAGGATAAACAATATCATTTTTGTTTTGATCAAAGAAAGCGACGTGTTGTTAGATCAAAATCATATCTCGACCCTTATGTTATGGTGTGCCGTCGAGATGTTGTTTGTTTGGCGCATCCACAACTAATTCAGATACTAGCTGACCAAGATTTACACCAAGAAAAACACGACTAAAACTAAACAAAAGAATCCCTAGGTGTGTTTTATCCATCTAGTATCCGTGAAAACTCATTTTCCACGGATTCTAGGTGGTCTATATGGACTGGAAATGAATTCTCCGGCTTTTTCTTAGGTTTGGATGATTTTTGGTCGGTTTCGGCATTTTTGATCGTTTTGTCCGTTTTGATCAGTTTTCGACGGACTAAGTCGCTTTTGACCAAGGGTCGTTGAGATAAAACGTACTCCTTGTTTCAAGCTTTCATTTGCTTAGTCGTGGTCTTGAAACGGAGTCGTGTAGAAAATGTTATAGTCTTTTTATTGCAGCCCATTTTTTCTGATAATTTCGATCTAAATCTGTTTTTGTGTGTTAGCGATTATGTTTGGCACTCAATTTCTTTATAGTATGTAATTACTAAAACTAACTCTCTTTAGTATATCTTTGTATATGTATGTTTATTATGTGAATTCGAAGCACAATAGATTGTAAGTAACTCTACCTATACATACACAAATAAAGAAAGAAAAGTGAGTTTAATGTGAATCCAAGAGCAAAGATAAACAAAATAAACTCCAATCATACTGGTTAGGAGGTTTAACTAAATAATACATTCAATAAATATCTCGCAATTCAAATAGAATAAAATGTTGAATCGAATATTTTAAAGTCTTATAATACATAAGCTTCAGTTTCTTACATGAAATGTCAAATACTTGTTGTCTAGTTTTGTGTAATATTCACCTTTTTAGGCTTCCCAAGGATAAACAATATCATTTTTGTTTTGATCAAAGAAAGCGACGTGTTGTTAGATCAAAATCATATCTCGACCCTTATATTATGGTATGCCGTTGAGATGTTGTTTGTTTGGCGCATCCACAACGAATTCAAATACTAGCTGACCAAGTTTTACAACAAGAAAAACACGACTAAAACTAAACAAAAGAATCCCTAGGTGTGTTTTATCCATCTAGTATCCGTGCAAACACATTTTCCACGGATCCTAGGTGGTCTATATGGACTGGAAATGAATTCTCCGGCTTTTTCTTAGGTTTGGATGATTTTTGGTCGGTTTCGGCATTTTTGATCGTTTTGTCCGTTTTGATCAGTTTTCGACCGACTAAGTAGCTTTTGACCAAGGGTCGTTGAGATAAAACGTACTCCTTGTTTCAAGCTTTCATTTGCTTAGTCGTGGTCTTGAAACGGAGTCGTGTAGCAAATGTTATAGTCTTTTTATTGCAACCCATTTTTTCTGATAATTTCGATCTGAATCTGTTTTTGTGTGTTAGCGATTATGTTTGGCACTCAATTTCTTTATAGTATGTAATTAGTAAAACTAACTCTCTTTAGTATATCTTTGTATATGTATGTTTGTTATGTGAATTCGAAGCACAATAGATTGTAAGTAACTCTACCAATACATACACAAATAAAGAAAGAAAAGTGAGTTTAATGTGAATCCAAGAGCAAAGATAAACAAAATAAACTCCAATCATACTGGTTAGGAGGTTTAACTAAATAATACATTCAATAAATATCTCGCAATTCAAATAGAATAAAATGTTGAATCGAATATTTCAAAGTCTTATAATACATAAGCTTGAGTTTCTTACATGAAATGTCAAATACTTGTTGTCTAGTTTTGTGTATTATTCACCTTTTTAGGCTTCCCAAGGATAAACAATATCATTTTTGTTTTGATCAAAGAAAGCGACGTGTTGTTAGATCAAAATCATATCTCGACCCTTATTATGGTGTGCCGTCGAGATGTTGTTTTTTTGGCGCATCCACAACTAATTCAGATACTAGCTGACCAAGTTTTACACCAAGAAAAACACGACTAAAACTAAACAAAAGAATCCCTAGGTGTGTTTTATCCATCTAGTATCCGTGCAAACACAGTTTTCACGGATTCTAGGTGGTCTATATGGAATGGAAATAAATTCTCCGGCTTTTTCTTAGGTTTGGATGATTTTTGGTCGGTTTTGGCATTTTTGATCGTTTTGTCCGTTTTGATTAGTTTTCGACCGACTAAGTCGCTTTTGACCAAGGGTCATTGAGATAAAACGTACTCCTTGTTTCAAGCTTTCATTGGCTTAGTCGTGGTCTTGAAACGGAGTCGTGTAGCAAATGTTATAGTCTTTTTATTGCATCCCATTTTTTCTGATAATTTCGATCTAAATCTGTTCTTGTGTGTTAGCAATTATGTTTGGCACTCTATTTCTTTATAGTATGTAATTAGTAAAACTAACTCTCTTTAGTATATCTTTGTATATGTATGTTTATTATTTGAAGTCGAAGCACAATAGATTGTAAGTAATTCTACAAATGCATACACAAATAAAGTAAGAAAAGTGTGTTTAATGTGAATCAAAGAGCAAAGATCAACAAAATAAACTCCAATCATACTGGTTAGGAGGTTTAACTAAATAATACATTCAATAAATATCTCGCAATGCAAATAGAATAAAATGTTGAATCGAATATTTCAAAGTCATATAATACATAAGCTTGAGTTTCTTACATGAAATGTCAAATACTTGTTGTCTAGTTTTGTGTATTATTCACCTTTTTAGGGTTCCCAAGGATAAATAATATCATTTTTGTTTTGATCAAAGAAAGCGACGTGTTGTTAGATCAAAATCATATCTCGACCCTTATATTATGGTGTGCCGTTGAGATGTTGTTTGTTTGGCGCATCCACAACTAATTCAAATACTAGCTAACCAAGTTTTACACCAAGAAAACACGACTAAAACTAAACAAAAGAATCCCTAGGTGTGTTTTATCCATCTAGTATCCGTGAAAACTCATTTTCCACGGATTCTAGGTGGTCTATATGGACTGGAAATGAATTCTCCGGCTTTTTCTTAGGTTTGGATGATTTTTGGTCGGTTTCGGCATTTTTGATCGTTTTGATCAGTTTTCGACCGACTAAGTCGCTTTTGACCAAGGGTCGTCGAGATAAAACGTACTCCTTGTTTCAAGCTTTCATTTGCTTAGTCGTGGTCTTGAAACGGAGTCGTGTAGAAAATGTTAGTCTTTTTATTGCAGCCCATTTTTTCTGATAATTTCGATCTAAATCTATCTTTGTGTGTTAGCGATTATGTTTGGCACTCTATTTCTTTATAGTATGTAATTAGTAAAACTAACTCTCTTTAGTATATCTTTGTATATGTATGTTTATTATGTGAAGTCGAAGCACAATAGATTGTAAGTAACTCTACAAATACATACATAAATAAAGAAAGAAAAGTGAGTTTAATGTGAATCCAAGAGCAAAGATAAACAAAATAAACTCCAATCATACTGGTTAGGAGGCTTAACTAAATAATACATTCAATAAATATCTCGCAATTCAAATAGAATAAAATGTTGAATCGAATATTTCAAAGTCATATAATACATAAGCTTGAGTTTGTTACATGAAATGTCAAATACTTGTTGTCTAGTTTTGTGTATTATTCACCTTTTTAGGGTTCCCAAGGATAAACAATATCATTTTTGATTTGAACAAAGAAAGCGACGTGTTGTTAGATCAAAATCATATCTTGACCCTTATATTACGGTCTGCCGTCGAGATGTTGTTTTTTTGGCGTATCCACAACTAATTCAGATACTAGCTGACCAAGTTTTACACCAAGAAAAACACGACTAAAACTAAACAAAAGAATCCCTAGGTGTGTTCTATCCATCTAGTATCCGTGCAAACACAGTTTCCACGGATTCTAGGTGGTCTATAAGGAATGGAAATAAACTCTCCGGCTTTTTCTTAGGTTTGGATGATTTTTGGTCGGTTTCGGCATTTTTGATCGTTTTGTCCGTTTTGATCCGTTTTCGACCGACTAAGTCGCTTTTGACCAAGGGTCGTTGAGATAAAACGTACTCCTTGTTTCAAGCTTTCATTTTCTTAGTCGTGGTCTTGAAACGGAGTCGTGTAGCAAATGTTATAGTCTTTTTATTGCAGCCCATTTTTTCTGATAATTTCGATCTAAATCTGTTTTAGTGTGTTAGCGATTATGTTTGGCACTCTATTTCTTTATAGTATGTAATTAGTAAAACTAACTCTCTTTAGTATATCTTTGTATATGTATGTTTATTATGTGAATTCGAAGCACAATAGATTGTAAGTAACTCTACCAATACATACATAAATAAAGAAAGAAAAGTGAGTTTAATGTGAATCCAAGAGCAAAGATAAACAAACTAAACTCCAATCATACTGGTTAGGACGTTTAACTAAATAATACATTATATAAATATCACGCATTTCAAATACAATAAAATGTTGAATTGAATATTTCAAAGTCATATAATACATAAGCTTGAGTTTCTTACATGAAATATCAAATACTTGTTGTCTAGGATTGTGTATTATTCACCTTTTTAGGGTTCCCAAGGATAAACAATATCATTTTTGTTTTGATCAAAGAAAGCGACGTGTTGTTAGATCAAAATCATATCTCGACCCTTATATTATGGTGTGCCGTCGAGATGTTGTTTGTTTGGCGCATCCACAACTAATTCAGATACTAGCTGACCAAGTTTTACACCAAGAAAAACACGACTAAAACTAAACAAAAGAATCCCTAGGTGTGTTTTATCCATCTAGTATCCGTGAAAACTCATTTTCCACGGATTCTAGGTGGTCTATATGGACTGGAAATGAATTCTCCGGCTTTTTCTTAGGTTTGGATGATTTTTGGTCGGTTTCGGCATTTTTGATCGTTTTGTCCGTTTTGATCAGTTTTCGACCGACTAAGTCGCTTTTGACCAAGGGTCGTTGAGATAAAACGTACTCCTTGTTTCAAACTTTCATTTGCTTAGTCGTGGTATTGAAACGAAGTCGTGTAGAAAATGTTATAGTCTTTTTATTGCAGCCCATTTTTTCTGATAATTTCGATCTAAATATGTTTTTGTGTGTTAGCGATTATGTTTGGCACTCAATTTCTTTATAGTATGTAATTAGTAAAACTAACTCTCTTTAGTATATCTTTGTATATGTATGTTTATTATGTGAATTCGAAGCACAATAGATTGTAAGTAACTCTACCAATACATACACAAATAAAGAAAGAAAAGTGAGTTTGATGTGAATCCAAGAGCAACGATAAACAAAATAAACTCCAATCATATTGGTTAGGAGGTTTAACTAAATAATACATTCAATAAATATCTCGCAATTCAAATAGAATAAAATGTTGAATCGAATATTTTAAAGTCTTATAATACATAAGCTTCAGTTTCTTACATGAAATGTCAAATACTTGTTGTCTAGTTTTGTGTATTATTCACCTTTTTAGGCTTCCCAAGGATAAACAATATCATTTTTGTTTTGATCAAAGAAAGCGACGTGTTGTTAGATCAAAATCATATCTCGACCCTTATATTATGGTGTGCCGTCGAGATGTTGTTTGTTTGGCGCATCCACAACTAATTCAAATACTAGCTGACCAAGTTTTACACCAAGAAAAACACGACTAAAACTAAACAAAAGAATCCCTAGGTGTGTTTTATCCATCGAGTATCCATGCAAACACATTTTCCACGGATTCTAGGTGGTCTATATGGACTGGAAATGAATTCTCCGGCTTTTTCGTAGGTTTGGATGATTTTTGGTCGGTTTCGGCATTTTTGATCGTTTTGTCCGTTTTGATCAGTTTTCGACCGACTAAGTCGCTTTTGACCAAGGGTCGTTGAGATAAAACGTACTCCTTGTTTCAAGCTTTCATTTGCTTAGTTGTGGTCTTGAAACGGAGTCGTGTAGCAAATGTTATAGTCTTTTTATTGCAACCCATTTTTTCTGATAATTTCGATCTAAATCTGTTTTTGTGTGTTAGCGATTATGTTTGGCACTCAATTTCTTTATAGTATGTAATTAGTAAAACTAACTCTCTTTAGTATATCTTTGTATATGTATGTTTATTATGTGAATTCAAAGCACAATAGACTGTAAGTAACTCTACCAATACATACACAAATAAAGAAAGAAAAGTGAGTTTAATGTGAATCCAAGAGCAAAGATAAACAAAATAAACTCCAATCATACTGGTTAGGAGGTTTAACTAAATAATACATTCAATAAATATCTCGCAATTCAAATAGAATAAAATGTTGAATCGAATATTTCAAAGTCTTATAATACATAAGCTTGAGTTTCTTACATGAAATGTCAAATACTTGTTGTCTAATTTTGTGTATTATTCACCTTTTTAGGCTTCCCAAGGATAAATAATATCATTTTTGTTTTGATCAAAGAAAGCGACGTGTTGTTAGATCAAAATCATATATCGACCCTTATATTATGGTGTGCCGTCGAGATGTTGTTTTTTTGGCGCATCCACAACTAATTCAGATACTAGCTGACCAAGTTTTACACCAAGAAAAACACGACTAAAACTAAACAAAAGAATCCCTAGGTGTGTTTTATCCATCTAGTATCCGTGCAAACACAGTTTCCATGGATTCTAGGTGGTCTATATGGAATGGAAATAAATTCTCCGGCTTTTTCTTAGGTTTGGATGATTTTTTGTCGGTTTCGGCATTTTTGATCATTTTGTCCGTTTTGATCAGTTTTCGACCGACTAAGTCGCTTTTGACCAAGGGTCGTTGAGATAAAACGTACTCCTTGTTTCAAGCTTTCATTTGCTTAGTCGTGGTCTTGAAACGGAGTCGTGTAGCAAATGTTATAGTGTTTTTATTGCAGCCCATTTTTTCTGATAATTTCGATCTAAATCTGTTTTTGTGTGTTAGCGATTATGTTTGGCACTCTATTTCTTTATAGTATGTAATTAGTAAAACTAACTCTCTTTAGTATATCTTTGTATATGTATGTTTATTATGTGAATTCGAAGCACAATAGATTATAAGTAACTCTACCAATACATACATAAATAAAGAAAGAAAAGTGAGTTTAATGTGAATCCAAGAGCAACGATAAACAAAATAAACTCCAATCATACTGGTTAGGAGGTTTAACTAAATAATACATTCAATAAATATCACGCATTTCAAATAGAATAAAATGTTGAATCGAATATTTCAAAGTCATATAATACATAAGCTTGAGTTTCTTACATGAAATATCAAATACTTGTTGTCTAGGATTGTGTATTATTCACCTTTTTAGGGTTCCCAAGGATAAACAATATTATTTTTGTTTTGATCAAAGAAAGCGACGTGTTGTTAGATCAAAATCATATCTCGACCCTTATATTATGGTGTGCCGTCGAGATGTTGTTTGTTTGGCGCATCCACAACTAATTCAGATACTAGCTGACCAAGTTTTACACCAAGAAAAACACGACTAAAACTAAACAAAAGAATCCCTAGGTGTGGTTTATCCATCTAGTATCCGTGAAAACTCATTTTCCACGGATTCTAGGTGGTCTATATGGACTGGAAATGAATTCTCCGGCTTTTTCTTAGGTTTGGATGATTTTTGGTCGGTTTTGGCATTTTTGATCGTTTTGTCTGTTTTGATCAGTTTTCGACCGACTAAGTTGCTTTTGACCAAGGGTCGTTGAGATAAAACGTAATCCTTGTTTCAAGCTTTCATTTGCTTAGTCGTGGTCTTGAAACGGAGTCGTGTAGCAAATGTTATAGTCTTTTTATTGCAACCCATTTTTTCTGATAATTTCGATCTGAATCTGTTTTTGTGTGTTAGCGATTATGTTTGGCACTCAATTTCTTTATAGTATGTAATTAGTAAAACTAACTCTCTTTAGTATATCTTTGTATATGTATGTTTATTATGTGAATTCGAAGCACAATAGATTGTAAGTAACTCTACCAATACATACACAAATAAAGAAAGAAAAGTGAGTTTAATGTGAATCCAAGAGCAAAGATAAACAAAATAAACTCCAATCATACTGGTTAGGAGGTTTAACTAAATAATACATTCAATAAATATCTCGCAATTCAAATAGAATAAAATGTTGAATCGAATATTTCAAAGTCTTATAATACATAAGCTTGAGTTTCTTACATGAAATGTCAAATACTTGTTGTCTAGTTTTGTGTATTATTCACCTTTTTAGGCTTCCCAAGGATAAACAATATCATTTTTGTTTTGATCAAAGAAAGCGACGTGTTGTTAGATCAAAATCATATCTCGACCCTTATATTATGGTGTGCCGTCGAGATGTTGTTTTTTTTGCGCATCCACAACTAATTCAGATACTAGCTGACCAAGTTTTACACCAAGAAAAACACGACTAAAACTAAACAAAAGAATCCCTAGGTGTGTTTTATCCATCTTGTATCCGTGCAAACACATTTTCCACGGATTCTAGGTGGTCTATAAGGAATGGAAATAAATTCTCCGGCTTTTTCTTAGGTTTGGATGATTTTTGGTCGGTTTCGGCATTTTTGATCGTTTTGTCCGTTTTGATCCGTTTTCGACCGACTAAGTCGCTTTTGATCAAGGGTCGTTGAGATAAAACGTACTCCTTGCTTCAAGCTTTCATTTTCTTAGTCGTGGTCTTGAAACGGAGTCGTGTAGCAAATGTTATAGTCTTTTTATTGCAGCCCATTTTTTCTGATAATTTCGATCTGAATATGTTTTTGTGTGTTAGCGATTATGTTTGGCACTCAATTTCTTTATAGTATGTAATTAGTAAAACTAACTCTCTTTAGTATATCTTTGTATATGTATGTTTATTATGTGAATTCGAAGCACAATAGATTGTAAGTAACTCTACCAATACATACACAAATAAAGAAAGAAAAGTGGGTTTAATGTGAATCCAAGAGCAAAGATAAACAAAATAAACTCCAATCATACTGGTTAGGAGGTTTAACTAAATAATACATTCAATAAATATCTCGCAATTCAAATAGAATAAAATGTTGAATCGAATATTTCAAAGTCTTATAATGCATAAGCTTGAGTTTCTTACATGAAATGTCAAATACTTGTTGTCTAGTTTTGTATATTATTCACCTTTTTAGGCTTCCCAAGGATAAACAATATCATTTTTGTTTTGATCAAAGAAAGCGACGTGTTGTTAGATCAAAATCATATCTCGACCCTTATATTATGGTGTGCCGTCGAGATGTTGTTTTTTTTGCGCATCCACAACTAATTCAGATACTAGCTGACCAAGTTTTACACCAAGAAAAACACGACTAAAACTAAACAAAAGAATCCCTAGGTGTGTATTATCCATCTAGTATCCGTGCAAACACATTATCCACGGATTCTAGGTGGTCTATATGGACTGGAAATGAATTCTCCGGCTTTTTCTTAGGTTTGGATGATTTTTGGTCGGTTTTGGCATTTTTGATCGTTTTGTCCGTTTTGATCAGTTTTCGACCGACTAAGTCGCTTTTGACCAAGGGTCGTTGAGATAAAACGTACTCCTTGTTTCAAGCTTTCATTTGCTTAGTCGTGGTCTTGAAACGGAGTCGTGTAGCAAATGTTATATTCTTTTTATTGCAACCCATTTTTTCTGATAATTTCGATCTGAATCTGTTTTTGTCTGTTAGCGATTATGTTTGGCACTCAATTTCTTTATAGTATGTAATTAGTAAAACTAACTCTCTTTAGTATATCTTTGTATATGTATGTTTATTATGTGAATTCGAAGCACAATAGATTGTAAGTAACTCTACCAATACATACATAAATAAAGAAAGAAAAATGAGTTTAATGTGAATCCAAGAGCAACGATAAACAAAATAAACTCCAATCATACTGGTTAGGAGGTTTAACTAAATAATACATTCTATAAATATCATGCATTTCAAATAGAATAAAATGTTGAATCGAATATTTCAAAGTCATATAATACATAAGCTTGAGTTTCTTACATGAAATATCAAATACTTGTTGTCTAGGATTGTGTATTATTCACCTTTTTAGGGTTCCCAAGGATAAACAATATCATTTTTGTTTTGATCAAAGAAAGCGACGTGTTGTTAGATCAAAATCATATCTCGACCCTTATATTATGGTGTGCCGTCGAGATGTTGTTTGTTTGGCGCATCCACAACTAATTCAGATACTAGCTGACCAAGTTTTACACCAAGAAAAACACGACTAAAACTAAACAAAAGAATCCCTAGGTGTGGTTTATCCATCTAGTATCCGTGAAAACTCATTTTCCACGGATTCTAGGTGGTCTATATGGACTGGAAATGAATTCTCCGGCTTTTTCTTAGGTTTGGATGATTTTTGGTCGGTTTTGGCATTTTTGATCGTTTTGTCCGTTTTGATCAGTTTTCGACCGACTAAGTCGCTTTTGACCAAGGGTCGTTGAGATAAAACGTACTCCTTGTTTCAAGCTTTCATTTGCTTAGTCGTGGTCTTGAAACGGAGTCGTGTAGCAAATGTTATATTCTTTTTATTGCAACCCATTTTTTCTGATAATTTCGATCTGAATCTGTTTTTGTCTGTTAGCGATTATGTTTGGCACTCAATTTCTTTATAGTATGTAATTAGTAAAACTAACTCTCTTTAGTATATCTTTGTATATGTATGTTTATTATGTGAATTCGAAGCACAATAGATTGTAAGTAACTCTACCAATACATACATAAATAAAGAAAGAAAAGTGAGTTTAATGTGAATCCAAGAGCAACGATAAACAAAATAAACTCCAATCATACTGGTTAGGAGGTTTAACTAAATAATACATTCTATAAATATCATGCATTTCAAATAGAATAAAATGTTGAATCGAATATTTCAAAGTCATATAATACATAAGCTTGAGTTTCTTACATGAAATATCAAATACTTGTTGTCTAGGATTGTGTATTATTCACCTTTTTAGGGTTCCCAAGGATAAACAATATCATTTTTGTTTTGATCAAAGAAAGCGACGTGTTGTTAGATCAAAATCATATCTCGACCCTTATATTATGGTGTGCCGTCGAGATGTTGTTTGTTTGGCGCATCCACAACTAATTCAGATACTAGCTGACCAAGTTTTACACCAAGAAAAACACGACTAAAACTAAACAAAAGAATCCCTAGGTGTGGTTTATCCATCTAGTATCCGTGAAAACTCATTTTCCACGGATTCTAGGTGGTCTATATGGACTGGAAATGAATTCTCCGGCTTTTTCTTAGGTTTGGATGATTTTTGGTCGGTTTTGGCATTTTTGATCGTTTTGTCCGTTTTGATCAGTTTTCGACCGACTAAGTCGCTTTTGACCAAGGGTCGTTGAGATAAAACGTACTCCTTGTTTCAAGCTTTCATTTTCTTAGTCGTGGTCTTGAAACGGAGTCGTGTAGCAAATGTTATAGTCTTTTTATTGCAACCCATTTTTTCTGATAATTTCGATCTGAATCTGTTTTGGTGTGTTAGCGATTATGTTTGGCACTCAATTTCTTTATAGTATGTAATTAGTAAAACTAACTCTATTTAGTATATCTTTGTATATGTATGTTTATTATGTGAATTCGAAGCACAATAGATGGTAAGTAACTCTACTAATACATACACAAATAAAGAAAGAAAAGTGAGTTTAATATGAATCCAAGAGCAAAGATAAACAAAATAAACTCCAATCATACTGGTTAGGAGGTTTAAATAAATAATACATTAAATAAATATCTCGCAATTCAAATATAATAAAATGTTGAATCGAATATTTCAAAGTCTTATAATACATAAGCTTGAGTTTCTTACATGAAATGTCAAATACTTGTTGTCTAGTTTTGTGTATTATTCACCTTTTTAGGCTTCCCAAGGATAAACAATATCATTTTTGTTTTGATCAAAGAAAGCGACGTGTTGTTAGATCAAAATCATATCTCGACCCTTATATTATGGTGTGCCGTCGAGATGTTGTTTGTTTGGCGCATCCACAACTAATTCAAATACTAGCTGACCAAGTTTTACACCAAGAAAACACGACTAAAACTAAACAAAAGAATCCCTAGGTGTGTTTTATCCATCTAGTATCCGTGAAAACTCATTTTCCACGGATTCTAGGTGGTCTATATGGACTGGAAATGAATTCTCCGGCTTTTTCTTAGGTTTGGATGATTTTTGGTCGGTTTCGGCATTTTTGATCGTTTTGTCCGTTTTGATCAGTTTTCGACCGACTAAGTCGCTTTTGACCAAGGGTCGTTGAGATAAAACGTACTCCTTGTTTCAAGCTTTCATTTGCTTAGTCGTGGTCTTGAAACGGAGTCGTGTAGCAAATGTTATAGTCTTTTTATTGCAACCCATTTTTTCTGATAATTTCGATCTGAATCTGTTTTTGTGTGTTAGCGATTATGTTTGGCACTCAATTTCTTTATAGTATGTAATTAGTAAAACTAACTCTCTTTAGTATATCTTTGTATATGTATGTTTATTATGTGAATTCGAAGCACAATAGATTGTAAGTAACTCTACCAATACATACACAAATAAAGAAAGAAAAGTGAGTTTAATGTGAATCCAAGAGCAAAGATAAACAAAATAAACTCCAATCATACTGGTTAGGAGGTTTAACTAAATAATACATTCAATAAATATCTCGCAATTCAAATAGAATAAAATGTTGAATCGAATATTTCAAAGTCTTATAATACATAAGCTTGAGTTTCTTACATGAAATGTCAAATACTTGTTGTCTAGTTTTGTGTATTATTCACCTTTTTAGGCTTCCCAAGGATAAACAATATCATTTTTGTTTTGATCAAAGAAAGCGACGTGTTGTTAGATCAAAATCATATCTCGACCCTTATATTATGGTGTGCCGTCGAGATGTTGTTTTTTTTGCGCATCCACAACTAATTCAGATACTAGCTGACCAAGTTTTACACCAAGAAAAACACGACTAAAACTAAACAAAAGAATCCCTAGGTGTGTTTTATCCATCTAGTATCCGTGCAAACACATTTTCCACGGATTCTAGGTGGTCTATAAGGAATGGAAATAAATTCTCCGGCTTTTTCTTAGGTTTGGATGATTTTTGGTCGGTTTCGGCATTTTTGATCGTTTTGTCCGTTTTGATCCGTTTTCGACCGACTAAGTCGCTTTTGACCAAGGGTCGTTGAGATAAAACGTACTCCTTGCTTCAAGCTTTCATTTTCTTAGTCGTGGTCTTGAAACGGAGTCGTGTAGCAAATGTTATAGTCTTTTTATTGCAGCCCATTTTTTCTGATAATTTCGATCTGAATCTGTTTTTGTGTGTTAGCGATTATGTTTGGCACTCAATTTCTTTATAGTATGTAATTAGTAAAACTAACTCTCTTTAGTATATCTTTGTATATGTATGTTTATTATGTGAATTCGAAGCACAATAGATTGTAAGTAACTCTACCAATACATACACAAATAAAGAAAGAAAAGTGAGTTTAATGTGAATCCAAGAGCAAAGATAAACAAAATAAACTCCAATCATACTGGTTAGGAGGTTTAACTAAATAATACATTCAATAAATATCTCGCAATTCAAATAGAATAAAATGTTGAATCGAATATTTCAAAGTCTTATAATACATAAGCTTGAGTTTCTTACATGAAATGTCAAATACTTGTTGTCTAGTTTTGTGTATTATTCACCTTTTTAGGCTTCCCAAGGATAAAAAATATCATTTTTGTTTTGATGAAAGAAAGCGACGTGTTGTTAGATCAAAATCATATCTCGACCCTTATATTATGGTGTGCCGTCGAGATGTTGTTTTTTTTTGCGCATCCACAACTAATTCAGATACTAGCTGACCAAGTTTTACACCAAGAAAAACACGACTAAAACTAAACAAAAGAATCCCTAGGTGTGTATTATCCATCTAGTATCCGTGCAAACACATTATCCACGGATTCTAGGTGGTCTATATGGACTGGAAATGAATTCTCCGGCTTTTTCTTAGGTTTGGATGATTTTTGGTCGGTTTTGGCATTTTTGATCGTTTTGTCCGTTTTGATCAGTTTTCGATCGACTAAATCGCTTTTGACCAAGGGTCGTTGAGATAAAACGTACTCCTTGTTTCAAGCTTTCATTTGCTTAGTCGTGGTCTTGAAACGGAGTCGTGTAGCAAATGTTATAGTCTTTTTATTGCAACCCATTTTTTCTGATAACTTCGATCTGAATCTGTTTTTGTGTGTTAGCGATTATGTTTGGCACTCAATTTCTTTATAGTATGTAATTAGTAAAACTAACTCTCTTTAATATATCTTTGTATATGTATGTTTATTATGTGAATTCGAAGCACAATAGATTGTAAGTAACTCTACCAATACATACATAAATAAAGAAAGAAAAGTGAGTTTAATGTGAATCCAAGAGCAACGATAAACAAAATAAACTCCAATCATACTGGTTAGGAGATTTAACTAAATAATACATTCAATAAATATCACGCATTTCAAATAGAATAAAATGTTGAATCGAATATTTCAAAGTCATATAATACATAAGCTTGAGTTTCTTACATGAAATATCAAATACTTGTTGTCTAGGATTGTGTATTATTCACCTTTTTAGGGTTCCCAAGGATAAACAATATCATTTTTGTTTTGATCAAAGAAAGCGACATGTTGTTAGATCAAAATAATATCTCGACCCTTATATTATGGTGTGCCGTCGAGATGTTGTTTGTTTGGCGCATCCACAACTAATTCAGATACTAGCTGACCAAGTTTTACACCAAGAAAAACACGACTAAAACTAAACAAAAGAATCCCTAGGTGTGGTTTATCCATCTAGTATCCGTGAAAACTCATTTTCCACGGATTCTAGGTGGTCTATATGGACTGGAAATGAATTCTCCGGCTTTTTCTTAGGTTTGGATGATTTTTGGTCGGTTTTGGCATTTTTGATCGTTTTGTCCGTTTTGATCAGTTTTCGACCGACTAAGTCGCTTTTGACCAAGGGTCGTTGAGATAAAACGTACTCCTTGTTTCAAGCTTTCATTTTCTTAGTCGTGATCTTGAAACGGAGTCGTGTAGCAAATGTTATAGTCTTTTTATTGCAACCCATTTTTTCTGATAATTTCGATCTGAATCTGTTTTGGTGTGTTAGCGATTATGTTTGATACTCAATTTCTTTATAGTATGTAATTAGTAAAACTAACTCTATTTAGTATATCTTTGTATATGTATGTTTATTATGTGAATTCGAAGCACAATAGATTGTAAGTAACTCTACTAATACATACACAAATAAAGAAAGAAAAGTGAGTTTAATGTGAATCCAAGAGCAAAGATAAACAAAATAACTCCAATCATACTGGTTAGGAGGTTTAAATAAATAATACATTAAATAAATATCTCGCAATTCAAATATAATAAAATGTTGAATCGAATATTTCAA
This sequence comes from Glebionis coronaria, assembly GCA_025667525.1. Taxonomy (NCBI): domain Eukaryota; kingdom Viridiplantae; phylum Streptophyta; class Magnoliopsida; order Asterales; family Asteraceae; genus Glebionis; species Glebionis coronaria. Next base: position 179,408 of record JANFOE010000383.1, on the reverse strand, counting down.
AGTCTTATAATACATAAGCTTGAGTTTCTTACATGAAATGTCAAATACTTGTTGTCTAGTTTTGTGTATTATTCACCTTTTTAGGCTTCCCAAGGATAAACAATATCATTTTTGTTTTGATCAAAGAAAGCGACGTGTTGTTAGATCAAAATCATATCTCGACCCTTATATTATGGTGTGCCGTCGAGATGTTGTTTGTTTGGCGCATCCACAACTAATTCAAATACTAGCTGACCAAGTTTTACACCAAGAAAACACGACTAAAACTAAACAAAAGAATCCCTAGGTGTGTTTTATCCATCTAGTATCCGTGAAAACTCATTTTCCACGGATTCTAGGTGGTCTATATGGACTGGAAATGAATTCTCCGGCTTTTTCTTAGGTTTGGATGATTTTTGGTCGGTTTCGGCATTTTTGATCGTTTTGTCCGTTTTGATCAGTTTTCGACCGACTAAGTCGCTTTTGACCAAGGGTCGTTGAGATAAAACGTACTCCTTGTTTCAAGCTTTCATTTGCTTAGTCGTGGTCTTGAAACGGAGTCGTGTAGCAAATGTTATAGTCTTTTTATTGCAACCCATTTTTTCTGATAATTTCGATCTGAATTTGTTTTTGTGTGTTAGCGATTATGTTTGGCACTCAATTTCTTTATAGTATGTAATTAGTAAAACTAACTCTCTTTAGTATATCTTTGTATATGTATGTTTATTATGTGAATTCGAAGCACAATAGATTGTAAGTAACTCTACCAATACATACACAAATAAAGAAAGAAAAGTGAGTTTAATGTGAATCCAAGAGCAAAGATAAACAAAATAAAGTCCAATCATACTGGTTAGGAGGTTTAACTAAATAATACATTCAATAAATATCTCGCAATTCAAATAGAATAAAATGTTGAATCGAATATTTCAAAGTCTTATAATACATAAGCTTGAGTTTCTTACATGAAATGTCAAATACTTGTTGTCTAGTTTTGTGTATTATTCACCTTTTTAGGCTTCCCAAGGATAAACAATATCATTTTTGTTTTGATCAAAGAAAGCGACGTGTTGTTAGATCAAAATCATATCTCGACCCTTATATTATGGTGTGCCGTCGAGATGTTGTTTTTTTTGCGCATCCACAACTAATTCAGATACTAGCTGACCAAGTTTTACACCAAGAAAAACACGACTAAAACTAAACAAAAGAATCCCTAGGTGTGTTTTATCCATCTAGTATCCGTGCAAACACATTTTCCACGGATTCTAGGTGGTCTATATGGAATGGAAATAAATTCTGCGGCTTTTTCTTAGGTTTGGATGATTTTTGGTCGGTTTCGGCATTTTTGATCGTTTTGTCCGTTTTGATCCGTTTTCGACCGACTAAGTCGCTTTTGACCAAGGGTCGTTGAGATAAAACGTACTCCTTGCTTCAAGCTTTCATTTTCTTAGTCGTGGTCTTGAAACGGAGTCGTGTAGCAAATGTTATAGTCTTTTTATTGCAACCCATTTTTTCTGATAATTTCGATCTGAATCTGTTTTTGTGTGTTAGCGATTATGTTTGGCACTCAATTTCTTTATAGTATGTAATTAGTAAAACTAACTCTCTTTAGTATATCTTTGTATATGTATGTTTATTATGTGAATTCGAAGCACAATAGATTGTAAGTAACTCTACCAATACATACACAAATAAAGAAAGAAAAGTGAGTTTAATGTGAATCCAAGAGCAAAGATAAACAAAATAAACTCCAATCATACTGGTTAGGAGGTTTAACTAAATAATACATTCAATAAATATCTGGCAATTCAAATAGAATAAAATGTTGAATCGAATATTTCAAAGTCTTATAATACATAAGCTTGAGTTTCTTACATGAAATGTCAAATACTTGTTGTCTAGTTTTGTGTATTATTCACCTTTTTAGGCTTCCCAAGGATAAACAATATCATTTTTGTTTTGATCAAAGAAAGCGACGTGTTGTTAGATCAAAATCATATCTCGACCCTTATATTATGGTGTGCCGTCGAGATGTTGTTTTTTTTGCGCATCCACAACTAATTCAGATACTAGCTGACCAAGTTTTACACCAAGAAAAACACGACTAAAACTAAACAAAAGAATCCCTAGGTGTGTATTATCCATCTAGTATCCGTGCAAACACATTATCCACGGATTCTAGGTGGTCTATATGGACTGGAAATGAATTCTCCGGCTTTTTCTTAGGTTTGGATGATTTTTGGTCGGTTTTGGCATTTTTGATCGTTTTGATCAGTTTTCGACCGACTAAGTCGCTTTTGACCAAGGGTCGTTGAGATAAAACGTACTCCTTGTTTCAAGCTTTCATTTGCTTAGTCGTGGTCTTGAAACGGAGTCGTGTAGCAAATGTTATAGTCTTTTTATTGCAACCCATTTTTTCTGATAATTTCGATCTGAATCTGTTTTTGTGTGTTAGCGATTATGTTTGGCACTCAATTTCTTTATAGTATGTAATTAGTAAAACTAACTCTCTTTAGTATATCTTTGTATATGTATGTTTATTATGTGAATTTGAAGCACAATAGATTGTAAGTAACTCTACCAATACATACACAAATAAAGAAAGAAAAGTGAGTTTAATGTGAATCCAAGAGCAAAGATAAACAAAATAAACTCCAATCATACTGGTTAGGAGGTTTAACTAAATAATACATTCAATAAATATCTCGCAATTCAAACAGAATAAAATATTGAATCGAATATTTCAAAGTCTTATAATACATAAGCTTGAGTTTCTTACATTAAATGTCAAATACTTGTTTTCTAGTTTTGTGTATTATTCACCTTTTTAGGATTCCCAAGGATAAACAATATCATTTTTGTTTTGATCAAAGAAAGCGACGTGTTGTTAGATCAAAATCATATCTCGACCCTTATATTATGGTGTGCCGTCGAGATGTTGTTTGTTTGGCACATCCACAACTAATTCAAATACTAGATGACCAAGTTTTACACCAAGAAAACACGACTAAAACTAAACAAAAGAATCCCTAGGTGTGTTTTATCCATCTAGTATCCGTGAAAACTCATTTTCCACGGATTCTAGGTGGTCTATATGGGCTGGAAATAAATTCTCCGGCTTTTTCTTAGGTTTGGATGATTTTTGGTCGGTTTCGGCATTTTTGATCGTTTTGTCCGTTTTGATCAGTTTTCGACCGACTAAGTCGCTTTTGACCAAGGGTCGTTGAGATAAAACGTACTCCTTGTTTCAAGCTTTCATTTGCTTAGTCGTGGTCTTGAAACGGAGTCGTGTAGCAAATGTTATAGTCTTTTTATTGCAACCCATTTTTTCTGATAATTTCGATCTGAATCTGTTTTTGTGTGTTAGCGATTATGTTTGGCACTCAATTTCTTTATAGTATGTAATTAGTAAAACTAACTCTCTTTAGTATATCTTTGTATATGTATGTTTATTATGTGAATTCGAAGCACAATAGATTGTAAGTAACTCTACCAATACATACACAAATAAAGAAAGAAAAGTGAGTTTAATGTGAATCCAAGAGCAAAGATAAACAAAATAAACTCCAATCATACTGGTTAGGAGGTTTAACTAAATAATACATTCAATAAATATCTCGCAATTCAAATAGAATAAAATGTTGAATCGAATATTTCAAAGTCTTATAATACATAAGCTTGAGTTTCTTACATGAAATGTCAAATATTTGTTGTCTAGTTTTGTGTATTATTCACCTTTTTAGGCTTCCCAAGGATAAACAATATCATTTTTGTTTTGATCAAAGAAAGCGACGTGTTGTTAGATCAAAATCATATCTCGACCCTTATATTATGGTGTGCCGTCGAGATGTTGTTTTTTTTGCGCATCCACAACTAATTCAGATACTAGCTGACCAAGTTTTACACCAAGAAAAACACGACTAAAACTAAACAAAAGAATCCCTAGGTGTGTATTATCCATCTAGTATCCGTGCAAACACATTTTCCACGGATTCTAGGTGGTCTATATGGACTGGAAATGAATTCTCCGGCTTTTTCTTAGGTTTGGATGATTTTTGGTCGGTTTTGGCATTTTTGATCGTTTTGTCCGTTTTGATCAGTTTTCGACCGACTAAGTCGCTTTTGACCAAGGGTCGTTGAGATAAAACGTACTCCTTGTTTCAAGCTTTCATTTGCTTAGTCGTGGTCTTGAAACGGAGTCGTGTAGCAAATGTTATAGTCTTTTTATTGCAACCCATTTTTTCTGATAATTTCGATCTGAATCTGTTTTTGTGTGTTAGCGATTATGTTTGGCACTCAATTTCTTTATAGTATGTAATTAGTAAAACTAACTCTCTTTAGTATATCTTTGTATATGTATGTTTATTATGTGAATTCGAAGCACAATAGATTGTAAGTAACTCTACCAATACATACACAAATAAAGAAAGAAAAGTGAGTTTAATGTGAATCCAAGAGCAAAGATAAACAAAATAAACTCCAATCATACTGGTTAGGAGGTTTAACTAAATAATACATTCAATAAATATCTCGCAATTCAAACAGAATAAAATGTTGAATCGAATATTTCAAAGTCTTATAATACATAAGCTTGAGTTTCTTACATTAAATGTCAAATACTTGTTGTCTAGTTTTGTGTATTATTCACCTTTTTAGGATTCCCAAGGATAAACAATATCATTTTTGTTTTGATCAAAGAAAGCGACGTGTTGTTAGATCAAAATCATATCTCGACCCTTATATTATGGTGTGCCGTCGAGATGTTGTTTGTTTGGCACATCCACAACTAATTCAAATACTAGCTGACCAAGTTTTACACCAAGAAAACACGACTAAAACTAAACAAAAGAATCCCTAGGTGTGTTTTATCCATCTAGTATCCGTGAAAACTCATTTTCCACGGATTCTAGGTGGTCTATATGGACTGGAAATAAATTCTCCGGCTTTTTCTTAGGTTTGGATGATTTTTGGTCGGTTTCGGCATTTTTGATCGTTTTGTCCGTTTTGATCAGTTTTCGAACGACTAAGTCGCTTTTGACCAAGGGTCGTTGAGATAAAACGTACTCCTTGTTTCAAGCTTTTATTTGCTTAGTCGTGGTCTTGAAACGGAGTCGTGTAGCAAATGTTATAGTCTTTTTATTGCAACCCATTTTTTCTGATAATTTCGATCTGAATCTGTTTTTGTGTGTTAGCGATTATGTTTGGCACTCAATTTCTTTATAGTATGTAATTAGTAAAACTAACTCTCTTTAGTATATCTTTGTATATGTATGTTTATTATGTGAATTCGAAGCACAATAGATTGTAAGTAACTCTACCAATACATACACAAATAAAGAAAGAAAAGTGAGTTTAATGTGAATCCAAGAGCAAAGATAAACAAAATAAACTCCAATCATACTGGTTAGGAGGTTTAACTAAATAATACATTCAATAAATATCTCGCAATTCAAATAGAATAAAATGTTGAATCGAATATTTCAAAGTCTTATAATACATAAGCTTGAGTTTCTTACATGAAATGTCAAATACTTGTTGTCTAGTTTTGTGTATTATTCACCTTTTTAGACTTCCCAAGGATAAACAATATCATTTTTGTTTTGATCAAATAAAGCGACGTGTTGTTAGATCAAAATCATATCTCGACCCTTATATTATGGTGTGCCGTCGAGATGTTGTTTTTTTGGCGCATCCACAACTAATTCAGATACTAGCTGACCAAGTTTTACACCAAGAAAAACACGACTAAAACTAAACAAAAGAATCCCTAGGTGTGTTTTATCGATCTAGTATCCGTGCAAACACAGTTTCCACGGATTCTAGGTGGTCTATATGGAATGGAAATAAATTCTCCGGCTTTTTCTTAGGTTTGGATGATTTTTGGTCGGTTTCAGCATTTTTGATCGTTTTGTCTGTTTTGATCAGTTTTCGACCAAGTCGCTTTTGACCAAGGGTCGTTGAGATAAAACGTACTCCTTGTTTCAAGCTTTCATTTGCTTAGTCGTGGTCTTGAAACGGAGTCGTGTAGCAAATGTTATAGTCTTTTTATTGCAGCCCATTTTTTTTGATAATTTCGATCTAAATCTGTTTTTGTGTGTTAGCGATTATGTTTGGCACTCTATTTCTTTATAGTATGTAATTAGTAAAACTAACTCTCTTTAGTATATCTTTGTATATGTATGTTTATTATGTGAATTCGAAGCACAACAGATTGTAAGTAACTCTACCAATACATACATAAATAAAGAAAGAAAAGTGAGTTTAATGTGAATCCAAGAGCAAAGATAAACAAACTAAACTCCAATCATACTGGTTAGGAGGTTTAACTAAATAATACATTATATAAATATCACGCATTTCAAATAGAATAAAATGTTGAATCGAATATTTCAAAGTCATATAATACATAAGCTTGAGTTTCTTACATGAAATATCAAATACTTGTTGTCTAGGATTGTGTATTATTCACCTTTTTAGGATTCCCAAGGATAAACAATATCATTTTTGTTTTGATCAAAGAAAGCGACGTGTTGTTAGATCAAAATCATATCTCGACCCTTATATTATGGTGTGCCGTCGAGATGTTGTTTGTTTGGCGCATCCACAACTAATTCAGATACTAGCTGACCAAGTTTTACACCAAGAAAAACACGACTAAAACTAAACAAAAGAATCCCTAGGTGTGTTTTATCCATCTAGCATCCGTGAAAACTCATTTTCCACGGATTCTAGGTGGTCTATATGGACTGGAAATGAATTCTCCGGCTTTTTCTTAGGTTTGGATGATTTTTGGTCGGTTTCGGCATTTTTGATCGTTTTGTCTGTTTTGATCAGTTTTCGACCGACTAAGTCGCTTTTGACCAAGGGTCGTTGAGATAAAACGTACTCCTTGTTTCAAGCTTTCATTTGCTTAGTCGTGGTCTTGAAACGGAGTCGTGTAGAAAATGTTATAGTCTTTTTATTGCAGCCCATTTTTTCTGATAATTTTGATCTAAATCTGTTTTTGTGTGTTAGCGATTATGTTTGGCACTCAATTTCTTTATAGTATGTAATTAGTAAAACTAACTCTCTTTAGTATATCTTTGTATATGTATGTTTATTATGTGAATTCGAAGCACAATAGATTGTAAGTAACTCTACCAATACATACACAAATAAAGAAAGAAAAGTGAGTTTAAAGTGAATCCAAGAGCAACGATAAACAAAATAAACTCCAATCATACTGGTTAGGAGGTTTAACTAAATAATACATTCAATAAATATCTCGCAATTCAAATAGAATAAAATGTTGAATCGAATATTTTAAAGTCTTATAATACATAAGCTTCAGTTTCTTACATGAAATGTCAAATACTTGTTGTCTAGTTTTGTGTATTATTCACCTTTTTAGGCTTCCCAAGGATAAACAATATCATTTTTGTTTTTATCAAAGAAAGCGACGTGTTGTTAGATCAAAATCATATCTCGACCCTTATATTATGGTGTGCCGTCGAGATGTTGTTATTTTGGCGCATCCACAACTAATTCAAATACTAGCTGACCAAGTTTTACACCAAGAAAAACACGACTAAAACTAAACAAAAGAATCCCTAGGTGTGTTTTACCCATCTAGTATCCGTGCAAACACATTTTCCACGGATTCTAGGTGGTCTATATGGAATGGAAATAAATTCTCCGGCTTTTTCTTAGGTTTGGATGATTTTTGGTCGGTTTCGGCATTTTTGATCGTTTTGTCCGTTTTGATCAGTTTTCGACCGACTAAGTCGCTTTTGACCAAGGGTCGTTGAGATAAAACGTACTCCTTGTTTCAAGCTTTCATTTGCTTAGTCGTGGTCTTGAAACGGAGTCGTGTAGCAAATGTTATAGTCTTTTTATTGCAACCCATTTTTTCTGATAATTTCGATCTGAATCTGTTTTTGTGTGTTAGCGATTATGTTTGGCACTCAATTTCTTTATAGTATGTAATTAGTAAAACTAACTCTCTTTAGTATATCTTTGTATATGTATGTTTATTATGTGAATTCGAAGCACAATAGATTGTAAGTAACTCTACCAATACATACACAAATAAAGAAAGAAAAGTGAGTTTAATGTGAATCCAAGAGCAAAGATAAACAAAATAAACTCCAATCATACTGGTTAGGAGGTTTAACTAAATAATACATTCAATAAATATCTCGCAATTCAAATAGAATAAAATGTTGAATCGAATATTTCAAAGTCTTATAATACATAAGCTTGAGTTTCTTACATGAAATGTCAAATACTTGTTGTCTAGTTTTGTGTATTATTCACCTTTTTAGGCTTCCCAAGGATAAACAATATCATTTTTGTTTTGATCAAAGAAAGCGACGTGTTGTTAGATCAAAATCATATCTCGACCCTTATATTATGGTGTGCCGTCGAGATGTTGTTATTTTGGCGCATCCACAACTAATTCAAATACTAGCTGACCAAGTTTTACACCAAGAAAAACACGACTAAAAGTAAACAAAAGAATCCCTAGGTGTGTTTTATCCATCTAGTATCCGTGAAAACTCATTTTCCACGGATTCTAGGTGGTCTATATGGACTGGAAATAAATTCTCCGGCTTTTTCTTAGGTTTGGATGATTTTTGGTAGGTTTCGGCATTTTTGATCGTTTTGTCCGTTTTGATCAGTTTTCGACCGACTAAGTCGCTTTTGACCAAGGGTCGTTGAGATAAAACGTACTCCTTGTTTCAAGCTTTCATTTGCTTAGTCGTGGTCTTGAAACGGAGTCGTGTAGCAAATGTTATAGTCTTTTTATTGCAACCCATTTTTTTTGATAATTTCGATCTGAATCTGTTTTTGTGTGTTAGCGATTATGTTTGGCACTCAATTTCTTTATAGTATGTAATTAGTAAAACTAACTCTCTTTAGTATATCTTTGTATATGTATGTTTATTATGTGAATTCGAAGCACAATAGATTGTAAGTAACTCTACCAATACATACACAAATAAAGAAAGAAAAGTGAGTTTAATGTGAATCCAAGAGCAAAGATAAACAAAATAAACTCCAATCATACTGGTTAGGAGGTTTAACTAAATAATACATTCAATAAATATCTCGCAATTCAAATAGAATAAAATGTTGAATCGAATATTTCAAAGTCTTATAATACATAAGCTTGAGTTTCTTACATGAAATGTCAAATACTTGTTGTCTAGTTTTGTGTATTATTCACCTTTTTAGGCTTCCCAAGGATAAACAATATCATTTTTGTTTTGATCAAAGAAAGCGACGTGTTGTTAGATCAAAATCATATCTCGACCCTTATATTATGGTGTGCCGTCGAGATGTTGTTATTTTGGCGCATCCACAACTAATTCAAATACTAGCTGACCAAGTTTTACACCAAGAAAAACACGACTAAAAGTAAACAAAAGAATCCCTAGGTGTGTTTTATCCATCTAGTATCCGTGAAAACTCATTTTCCACGGATTCTAGGTGGTCTATATGGACTGGAAATAAATTCTCCGGCTTTTTCTTAGGTTTGGATGATTTTTGGTAGGTTTCGGCATTTTTGATCGTTTTGTCCGTTTTGATCAGTTTTCGACCGACTAAGTCGCTTTTGACCAAGGGTCGTTGAGATAAAACGTACTCCTTGTTTCAAGCTTTCATTTGCTTAGTCGTGGTCTTGAAACGGAGTCGTGTAGCAAATGTTATAGTCTTTTTATTGCAACCCATTTTTTTTGATAATTTCGATCTGAATCTGTTTTTGTGTGTTAGCGATTATGTTTGGCACTCAATTTCTTTATAGTATGTAATTAGTAAAACTAACTCTCTTTAGTATATCTTTGTATATGTATGTTTATTATGAGAATTCGAAGCACAATAGATTGTAAGTAACTCTACCAATACATACACAAATAAAGAAAGAAAAGTGAGTTTAATGTGAATCCAAGAGCAAAGATAAACAAAATAAACTCCAATCATACTGGTTAGGAGGTTTAACTAAATAATACATTCAATAAATATCTCGCAATTCAAATAGAATAAAATGTTGAATCGAATATTTCAAAGTCTTATAATACATAAGCTTGAGTTTCTTACATGAAATGTCAAATACTTGTTGTCTAGTTTTGTGTATTATTCACCTTTTTAGGCTTCCCAAGGATAAACAATATCATTTTTGTTTTGATCAAAGAAAGCGACGTGTTGTTAGATCAAAATCATATCTCGACCCTTATATTATGGTGTGCCGTCGAGATGTTGTTTTTTTGGCGCATCCACAACTAATTCAGATACTAGCTGACCAAGTTTTACACCAAGAAAAACACGACTAAAACTAAACAAAAGAATCCCTAGGTGTGTTTTATCCATCTAGTATCCGTGCAAACACAGTTTCCACGGATTCTAGGTGGTCTATATGGAATGGAAATAAATTCTCCGGCTTTTTCTTAGGTTTGGATGATTTTTGGTCGGTTTCGGCATTTTTGATCGTTTTGTCCGTTTTGATCAGTTTTCGACCGACTAAGTCGCTTTTGACCAAGGGTCGTTGAGATAAAACGTACTCCTTGTTTCAAGCTTTCATTTGCTTAGTCGTGGTCTTGAAACGGAGTCGTGTAGCAAATGTTATAGTCTTTTTATTGCAGCCCATTTTTTTTGATAATTTCGATCTAAATCTGTTTTTGTGTGTTAGCGATTATGTTTGGCACTCTATTTCTTTATAGTATGTAATTAGTAAAACTAACTCTCTTTAGTATATCTTTGTATATGTATGTTTATTATGTGAATTCGAAGCACAACAGATTGTAAGTAACTCTACCAATACATACATAAATAAAGAAAGAAAAGTGAGTTTAATGTGAATCCAAGAGCAAAGATAAACAAACTAAACTCCAATCATACTGGTTAGGAGGTTTAACTAAATAATACATTATATAAATATCACGCATTTCAAATAGAATAAAATGTTGAATCGAATATTTCAAAGTCATATAATACATAAGCTTGAGTTTCTTACATGAAATATCAAATACTTGTTGTCTAGGATTGTGTATTATTCACCTTTTTAGGATTCCCAAGGATAAACAATATCATTTTTGTTTTGATCAAAGAAAGCGACGTGTTGTTAGATCAAAATCATATCTCGACCCTTATATTATGGTGTGCCGTCGAGATGTTGTTTGTTTGGCGCATCCACAACTAATTCAGATACTAGCTGACCAAGTTTTACACCAAGAAAAACACGACTAAAACTAAACAAAAGAATCCCTAGGTGTGTTTTATCCATCTAGCATCCGTGAAAACTCATTTTCCACGGATTCTAGGTGGTCTATATGGACTGGAAATGAATTCTCCGGCTTTTTCTTAGGTTTGGATGATTTTTGGTCGGTTTCGGCATTTTTGATCGTTTTGTCCGTTTTGATCAGTTTTCGACCGACTAAGTCGCTTTTGACCAAGGGTCGTTGAGATAAAACGTACTCCTTGTTTCAAGCTTTCATTTGCTTAGTCGTGGTCTTGAAACGGAGTCGTGTAGCAAATGTTATAGTCTTTTTATTGCAGCCCATTTTTTTTGATAATTTCGATCTAAATCTGTTTTTGTGTGTTAGCGATTATGTTTGGCACTCTATTTCTTTATAGTATGTAATTAGTAAAACTAACTCTCTTTAGTATATCTTTGTATATGTATGTTTATTATGTGAATTCGAAGCACAACAGATTGTAAGTAACTCTACCAATACATACATAAATAAAGAAAGAAAAGTGAGTTTAATGTGAATCCAAGAGCAAAGATAAACAAACTAAACTCCAATCATACTGGTTAGGAGGTTTAACTAAATAATACATTATATAAATATCACGCATTTCAAATAGAATAAAATGTTGAATCGAATATTTCAAAGTCATATAATACATAAGCTTGAGTTTCTTACATGAAATATCAAATACTTGTTGTCTAGGATTGTGTATTATTCACCTTTTTAGGATTCCCAAGGATAAACAATATCATTTTTGTTTTGATCAAAGAAAGCGACGTGTTGTTAGATCAAAATCATATCTCGACCCTTATATTATGGTGTGCCGTCGAGATGTTGTTTGTTTGGCGCATCCACAACTAATTCAGATACTAGCTGACCAAGTTTTACACCAAGAAAAACACGACTAAAACTAAACAAAAGAATCCCTAGGTGTGTTTTATCCATCTAGCATCCGTGAAAACTCATTTTCCACGGATTCCAGGATGTCTATATGGACTGGAAATGAATTCTCCGGCTTTTTCTTAGGTTTGGATGATTTTTGGTCGGTTTCGGCATTTTTGATCGTTTTGTCCGTTTTGATCAGTTTTCGACCGACTAAGTCGCTTTTGACCAAGGGTCGTTGAGATAAAACGTACTCCTTGTTTCAAGCTTTCATTTGCTTAGTCGTGGTCTTGAAACGGAGTCGTGTAGCAAATGTTATAGTCTTTTTATTGCAGCCCATTTTTTTTGATAATTTCGATCTAAATCTGTTTTTGTGTGTTAGCGATTATGTTTGGCACTCTATTTCTTTATAGTATGTAATTAGTAAAACTAACTCTCTTTAGTATATCTTTGTATATGTATGTTTATTATGTGAATTCGAAGCACAACAGACTGTAAGTAACTCTACCAATACATACATAAATAAAGAAAGAAAAGTGAGTTTAATGTGAATCCAAGAGCAAAGATAAACAAACTAAACTCCAATCATACTGGTTAGGAGGTTTAACTAAATAATACATTATATAAATATCACGCATTTCAAATAGAATAAAATGTTGAATCGAATATTTCAAAGTCATATAATACATAAGCTTGAGTTTCTTACATGAAATATCAAATACTTGTTGTCTAGGATTGTGTATTATTCACCTTTTTAGGATTCCCAAGGATAAACAATATCATTTTTGTTTTGATCAAAGAAAGCGACGTGTTGTTAGATCAAAATCATATCTCGACCCTTATATTATGGTGTGCCGTCGAGATGTTGTTTGTTTGGCGCATCCACAACTAATTCAGATACTAGCTGACCAAGTTTTACACCAAGAAAAACACGACTAAAACTAAACAAAAGAATCCCTAGGTGTGTTTTATCCATCTAGCATCCGTGAAAACTCATTTTCCACGGATTCTAGGTGGTCTATATGGACTGGAAATGAATTCTCCGGCTTTTTCTTAGGTTTGGATGATTTTTGGTCGGTTTCGGCATTTTTGATCGTTTTGTCCGTTTTGATCAGTTTTCGACCGACTAAGTCGCTTTTGACCAAGGGTCGTTGAGATAAAACGTACTCCTTGTTTCAAGCTTTCATTTGCTTAGTCGTGGTCTTGAAACGGAGTCGTGTAGAAAATGTTATAGTCTTTTTATTGCAGCCCATTTTTTCTGATAATTTCGATCTAAATCTGTTTTTGTGTGTTAGCGATTATGTTTGGCACTCAATTTCTTTATAGTATGTAATTAGTAAAACTAACTCTCTTTAGTATATCTTTGTATATGTATGTTTATTATGTGAATTCGAAGCACAATAGATTGTAAGTAACTCTACCAATACATACACAAATAAAGAAAGAAAAGTGAGTTTAAAGTGAATCCAAGAGCAACGATAAACAAAATAAACTCCAATCATACTGGTTAGGAGGTTTAACTAAATAATACATTCAATAAATATCTCGCAATTCAAATAGAATAAAATGTTGAATCGAATATTTTAAAGTCTTATAATACATAAGCTTCAGTTTCTTACATGAAATGTCAAATACTTGTTGTCTAGTTTTGTGTATTATTCACCTTTTTAGGCTTCCCAAGGATAAACAATATCATTTTTGTTTTGATCAAAGAAAGCGACGTGTTGTTAGATCAAAATCATATCTCGACCCTTATATTATGGTGTGCCGTCGAGATGTTGTTATTTTGGCGCATCCAAAACTAATTCAAATACTAGCTGACCAAGTTTTACACCAAGAAAAACACGACTAAAACTAAACAAAAGAATCCCTAGGTGTGTTTTATCCATCTAGTATCCGTGCAAACACATTTTCCACGGATTCTAGGTGGTCTATATGGACTGGAAATGAATTCTCCGGCTTTTTCTTAGGTTTGGATGATTTTTGGTCGGTTTCGGCATTTTTGATCGTTTTGTCCGTTTTGATCAGTTTTCGACCGACTAAGTCGCTTTTGACCAAGGGTCGTTGGGATAAAACGTACTCCTTGTTTCAAGCTTTCATTTTCTTAGTCGTGGTCTTGAAACGGAGTCGTGTAGCAAATGTTATAGTCTTTTTATTGCAACCCATTTTTTCTGATAATTTCGATCTGAATCTGTTTTTGTGTGTTAGCGATTATGTTTGGCACTCAATTTCTTTATAGTATGTAATTAGTAAAACTAACTCTCTTTAGTATATCTTTGTATATGTATGTTTATTATGTGAATTCGAAGCACAATAGATTGTAAGTAACTCTACCAATACATACACAAATAAAGAAAGAAAAGTGAGTTTAATGTGAATCCAAGAGCAAAGATAAACAAAATAAACTCCAATCATACTGGTTAGGAGGTTTAACTAAATAATACATTCAATAAATATCTCGCAATTCAAATAGAATAAAATGTTGAATCGAATATTTTAAAGTCTTATAATACATAAACTTGAGTTTCTTACATGAAATGTCAAATACTTGTTGTCTAGTTTTGTGTATTATTCACCTTTTTAGGCTTCCCAAGGATAAACAATATCATTTTTGTTTTGATCAAAGAAAGTGACGTGTTGTTAGAACAAAATCATATCTCGACCCTTATATTATGGTGTGCCGTCGAGATATTGTTTGTTTGGCGCATCCACAACTAATTCAGATACTAGCTGACCAAGTTTTACACCAAGAAAAACACGACTAAAACTAAACAAAAAATCCCTAGGTGTGTTTTATCCATCTAGTATCCGTGCAACACATTTTCCACAGATTCTAGGTGGTCTATATGGACTGGAAATGAATTCTCCGGCTTTTTCTTAGGTTTGGATGATTTTTGGTCGGTTTCGGCATTTTTGATCGTTTTGTCCGTTTTGATCAGTTTTCGACCGACTAAGTCGCTTTTGACCAAGGGTCGTTGAGATAAAACGTACTCCTTGTTTCAAGCTTTCATTTGCTTAGTCGTGGTCTTGAAACGGAGTCGTGTAGCAAATGTTATAGTCTTCTTATTGCAATCCATTTTTTCTGATAATTTCGATCTGAATCTGTTTTTGTGTGTTAGCGATTATGTTTGGCACTCAATTTCTTTATAGTATGTAATTAGTAAAACTAACTCTCTTTAGTATATCTTTGTATATGTATGTTTATTATGTGAATTCGAAGCACAATAGATTGTAAGTAACTCTACCAATACATACACAAATAAAGAAAGAAAAGTGAGTTTAATGTGAATCCAAGAGCAAAGATAAACAAAATAAACTCCAATCATACTGGTTAGGAGGTTTAACTAAATAATACATTCAATAAATATCTCGCAATTCAAATAGAATAAAATGTTGAATCGAATATTTTAAAGTCTTATAATACATAAACTTGAGTTTCTTACATGAAATGTCAAATACTTGTTGTCTAGTTTTGTGTATTATTCACCTTTTTAGGCTTCCCAAGGATAAACAATATCATTTTTGTTTTGATCAAAGAAAGTGACGTGTTGTTAGAACAAAATCATATCTCGACCCTTATATTATGGTGTGCCGTCGAGATGTTGTTTGTTTGGCGCATCCACAACTAATTCAGATACTAGCTGACCAAGTTTTACACCAAGAAAAACACGACTAAAACTAAACAAAAGAATCCCTAGGTGTGTTTTATCCATCTAGTATCCGTGCAACACATTTTCCACAGATTCTAGGTGGTCTATATGGACTGGAAATGAATTCTCCGGCTTTTTCTTAGGTTTGGATGATTTTTGGTCGGTTTCGGCATTTTTGATCGTTTTGTCCGTTTTGATCAGTTTTCGACCGACTAAGTCGCTTTTGACCAAGGGTCGTTGAGATAAAACGTACTCCTTGTTTCAAGCTTTCATTTGCTTAGTCGTGGTCTTGAAACGGAGTCGTGTAGCAAATGTTATAGTCTTTTTATTGCAACCCATTTTTTCTGATAATTTCGATCTGAATCTGTTTTTGTGTGTTAGCGATTATGTTTGGCACTCAATTTCTTTATAATATGTAATTAGTAAAACTAACTCTCTTTAGTATATCTTTGTATATGTATGTTTATTATGTGAATTCGAAGCACAATAGATTGTAAGTAACTCTACCAATACATACACAAATAAAGAAAGAAAAGTGAGTTTAATGTGAATCCAAGAGCAAAGATAAACAAAATAAACTCCAATCATACTGGTTAGGAGGTTTAACTAAATAATACATTCAATAAATATCTCGCAATTCAAATAGAATAAAATGTTGAATCGAATATTTCAAAGTCTTATAATACATAAGCTTGAGTTTCTTACATGAAATGTCAAATACTTGTTGTCTAGTTTTATGTATTATTCACCTTTTTAGGCTTCCCAAGGATAAACAATATTATTTTTGTTTTGATCAAAGAAAGCGACGTGTTGTTAGATCAAAATCATATCTCTACCCTTATATTATGGTGTGCCGTCGAGATGTTGTTTTTTTGGCGCATCCACAACTAATTCAGATACTAGCTGACCAAGTTTTACACCAAGAAAAACACGACTAAAACTAAACAAAAGAATCCCTAGGTGTGTTTTATCCATCTAGTATCCGTGAAAACTCATTTTACACGGATTCTAGGTGGTCTATATGTACTGGAAATGAATTCTCCGGCTTTTTCTTAGGTTTGGATGATTTTTGGTCAGTTTCGGCATTTTTGATCGTTTTGTCCGTTTTGATCAGTTTTCGACCGACTAAGTCGCTTTTGACCAAGGGTCGTTGAGATAAAACGTACTCCTTGTTTCAAGCTTTCATTTGCTTAGTCGTGGTCTTGAAACGGAGCCGTGTAGCAAATGTTATGGCCTTTTTATTGCAGCCATTTTTTCTGATAATTTCGATCTAAATCTTTTTTTATGTGTTAGCGATTATGTTTGGCACTCTATTTCTTTATAGTATGGAATTAGTAGAACTAACTCCGTTTAGTATGTTTTTGTATATGTATATTTATTATGTGAAGTCGAAGCACAATAGATTGTAAGTAACTCTACAAATACATACACAAATAAAGAAAGAAAAGTGAGTTTAATGTGAATCCAAGAGCAAGGTTTAACTAAATAATACATTTAATAAATATCTCGCCATTCAAATAGAATAAAATGTTGAATCGAATATTTCAAAGTCATATAATACATAAGCATTAGTTTCCAACATGAAATGTCAAATACTTGTTGTCTAGTTTTGTGTATTATTCACCTTTTTAGGCTTCTCAAGGATAAACAATATCATTTTTTTTATCAAAGAAAGCGACGTGTTGTTAGATCAAAATCATATCTCGACCGCTATATTATGGTGTGCCGTCGACATGTTGTTTGTCCGGCGCATCCACAACTACTTCAAATACTAGCTGACAAACTTTTACACAAGGAAAAACACGACTAAAACTAAACATAAAAATCCCTAGGTCTGTTTTATCCATCTAGGATCCGTGCAAACACATTTTCCACAGATTCTAGGTGGTCTATATGGAATGGAAATGAATTCTCCGGTTTTTACATAGGTTTGGATGATTTTTGGTTTGTTTCGGCATTTTTGGTCGTTTTGGCCGTTTTGTTCAGTTTTCTACCGGCTAATTCTCTTTTGACCAATGGTCGTTTAGATAAAACGTACTCCTTGTTTCAAGCTTTCATTCGCTTATTCGTGGTCTTGAAACGGAGCCGTATAGCAAATGTTATGGCCTTTTTATTGCAGCCCATTTTTTCTGATAATTTCGATCTAAATCTTTTTTTATGTATTAGCGATTATGTTTTGCACTCTATTTCTTTATAGTATGGAATTATTAGAACTAACTCCCTTTAGTATGTTTTTGTATATGTTTGTTTATTATGTGAAGTGGAAGCACAATAGATTGTAAGTAACTCTACAAATACGTACACAAATAAAGAAAGAAAAGTGAGTTTAATCTGAATCTAAGAGCAAAGATCAACAAAATAAACTCCAATCATACTGGTTAGGAGGTTTAACTAAATAATACATTTAATAAATAGCTCGCCATTCAAATAGAATAAAATGTTGTATCGAATATTTCAAAAGTCATATAATACATAAGCATGAGTTTCCAACATGAAATGTCAAATACTTGTTATCTGGTTTTGTGTATTATTTACCTTTTTAGGCTTCTAAAGGATAAACAATATCATTTTTGTTTTGATTAAAGAAAGCGACGTGTTGTTAGATCAAAATCATATCTCAACCGTTATATTATGGTGTGTCGTCAAGATGTTGTTTGTCCGGCGCATCCACAACTACTTCAAATACTAGCTGAAAACTTTTACACCAGGAAAAACACGACTATAACTAAACATAAAAAACCATAGGTATGTTTTATCCATCTTGAATCCGTGCAAACACATTTTCCACTGATTCTAGGTGGTCTATATGTACTGGAAATGAAATCTCCGGTTTTTTTTAGGTTTGGATGATTTTTGTTCGGTTTCGGCATTTTTGGTTATTTTGGCCGTTTTGATCAGTTTTCTACCGGCTAATTTGCTTTTGACCAATGGTCTTTTAGATAAAACATACTCATTTTCTTAGTCGTGGTCTTGAAACGGAGCCGTGTAGCAAATGTTATGGCCTTTTTATTGCAGCCCATTTTTTCTGATAATTTCGATCTAAATCTTTTTTTATGTAAGCGATTATGTTTGGCACTCATTTCTTTATAGTATGGAATTAGTAGAACTAACTCCCTTTAGTATGTTTTTGTATATGTTTGTTTATTATGTGAAGTCGAAGCACAATAGATTGTAAGTAACTCTACAAATACATACACAAATAAAGAAAGAAAAGTGAGTTTAATGTGAATCCAAGAGCAAAGATCAACAAAATAAACTCCAATCATACTGGTTAGAAGGTTTAACTAAATAATACATTTAATAAATAGCTCGCCATTTAAATAGAATAAAATGTTGAATCGAATAGTTCAAAGTCATATAATACATAAGCATGAGTTTCTTACATGAAATGTCAAATACTTGTTGTCTAGTTTTGTGTATTATTCACCTTTTTAGGCTTCTCAAGGATAAACAGTATCATTTTTGTTTTGATCAAAGAAAGCGACGTGTTGTTAGATCAAAATCATATCTCAACCGTTATATTATGGTGTGTCGTCGAGATGTTGTTTGTCCGGTGCATCCACAACAACTTCAAATACTAGCTGACCAACTTTTACACAAGAAAAAACACGACAAGAACTAAACAAAAAAAACCCTAGGTGTGTTTTGTCCATCTAGAATCTGTTCAAACACATTTTACACGGATTCTAGGTGGCCTATATGGACTGGAAATGAATTCCTTTTCTTAGGTTTGGATGATTTTTTGTCGGTTTCGGCATTTTTGGTCGTTTTGGCAGTTTTGATCAGTTTTCGACCGGCTAATTCGCTTTTGACCAAGGGTCGTTGAGATCAAACATACTCCTTGTTTCAAGCTTTCATTTGCTTAGTCGTGGTCTTGAAACGGAGTCGTGTAGCAAATGTTATGGCCTTTTTATTGCAGCCTATTTTTTCTAATAATTTCGATCTAAACCTTTTTTGTGTGTTAGCGACTATGTTTGGCACTCTATTTATTTATAGTATGGAATTAGTAGAACTAACTCCCTTTAGTATGTTTTTGTATATGTATGTTTACTATGTGAAGTCGAAGCACAATAGATTGTAAGTAACTCTACAAATGCATACACAAATAAAGAAAGAAAAGTGAGTTTAATGTGAATCCAAGAGAAAAGATCAACAAAATAAACTCCAATCATACTGGTTAGGAGTTTTAACTAAATAATACATTTAATAAATATCTCTCCATCCAAATAGAATAAAATGTTTAATCGAATATTTCAAAGTCATATAATATATAAGCATGAGTTTCTTACATGAAATGTCAAATACTTGTTGTCTAGTTTTGTGTATTATTCACCTTTTTAGGCTTCTCCAGGATAAACAATATCATTTTTGTTTTGATCAAAGAAAGCGACGTGTTGTTAGATCAAAATCATATCTCAACCGTTATATTATGGTGTGTCGTCGAGATGTTGTTTGTCCGGTGCATCCACAACAACTTCAAATACTAGCTGACAAACTTTTACACCAGGAAAAACACGACTAAAACTAATCATAAAAAACCCTAGGTATGTTATATCCATCTTGAATCCGTGCAAACGCATTTTCCACGGATTCTAGGTGGTCTATATGTACTGGAAATGAATTCTCCGAGTTTTTCTTAGGTTTGGATGATTTTTGGTCGATTTCGGAATTTTTGGCCGTTTTTATTAGTTTTCTACCGGCTAATTTGCTTTTGACCAATGGTCGTTTAGATAAAGCGTACTTCTTGTTTCAAGCTTTCATTTTCTTAATCGTGGTCTTGAAACGGAGCCGTGTAGCAAATGTTATGGCCTTTTTATTGCAGCCTATTTTTTCTGATAATTTCGATCTAAATCTTTTTTTATGTATTAGCGATTATGTTTGGCACTCTATTTATTTATAGTATGGAATTAGTAGAACTAACTCCCTTTAGTATGTTTTTGTATATGTTTGTTTATTATGTGAAGTCGAAGCACGATAGATTGTAAGTAACTCTACAAATACATACACAAATAAAGAAATAAAAGTGAGTTTAATGTGAATCCAAGAGCAAAGATCAACAAAATAAACTCCAATCATACTGGTTAGGAGGTTTAACTAAATAAAAAATTTAATAAATAGCTCGCCATTCAATTAGAGTAAAATGTTGTATCGAATATTTCAAAGTCATATAATACATAAGCATTAGTTTCCAACATGAAATGTCAAATACTTGTTGTCTAGTTTTGTGTATTATTCACCTTTTTAGGCTTCTCAAGGATAAACAATATCATTTTTTTTATCAAAGAAAGCGACGTGTTGTTAGATCAAAATCATATCTCGACCGCTATATTATGGTGTGCCGTCGAGATGTTGTTTGTCCGGCGCATCCACAACTACTTCAAATACTAGCTGACAAACTTTTACACAAGGAAAAACACGACTAAAACTAAACATAAAAATTCCTAGGTCTGTTTTATCCATCTAGGATCCGTGCAAAAACATTTTCCACGGATACTAGGTGGTCTATATGTACTGGAAATG
The DNA here is from genome assembly GCA_025667525.1 of Glebionis coronaria. Lineage (NCBI taxonomy): Eukaryota > Viridiplantae > Streptophyta > Magnoliopsida > Asterales > Asteraceae > Glebionis > Glebionis coronaria. Next base: position 158,146 of record JANFOE010000383.1, on the reverse strand, counting down.
AATTCTCCGGTTTCTTATTAGGTTTGGATGATTTTTGGTCGGTTTCGGCATTTTTGGTCGTTTTGGCCGTTTTGATCAGTTTTCTACCGGCTAATTTGCTTTTGACCAATGGTCGTTTAGATAAAACGTACTCCTTGTTTCAAGCTTTCATTCGCTTATTCGTGGTCTTTAAACGGAGCCGTATAGCAAATGTTATGGCCTTTTTATTGCAGCCCATTTTTTCTGATAATTTCGATCTAAATCTTTTTTTATGTATTAGCGATTATGTTTGGCACTCTATTTCTTTATAGTATGGAATTAGTAGAACTAACTCCCTTTAGTATGTTTTTGTATATGTATGTTTACTATGTGAAGTCGAAGCACAATAGATTGTAAGTAACTCTACAAATGTATACACAAATAAAGAAAGAAAAGTGAGTTTAATGTGAATCCAAGAGAAAAGATCAACAAAATAAACTCCAATCATACTGGTTAGGAGTTTTAACTAAATAATACATTTAATAAATATCTCTCCATCCAAATAGAATAAAATGTTTAATCGAATATTTCAAAGTCATATAATACATAAGCATGAGTTTCTTACTTTTTTTTTTCTTAACGGTAAATTTATTAAGAAAAGGCCACAAAGGCGAAGCCACAAAGGCAAGAGTACAAACAAACATTGGCAATAGACAAACCTATGCTCAATGAAAACCATAACAAGCCACACAACCAAAACTAACCTATAACAAAACAAAGGCAATGGACAAAAACCCATGCTCAATGTTTTAAACAGGAATACAAGGATAACAATTAAACATACACAGAATGTTTAAAAAACTGCAGCCCCAATCCATAACCAACTTGAACCCATTTGACAAGTCCAAGCTTCTTCACTTCTATGGCACACCAAAGATAGACCAGAACTTAGCATTTCATGGGAACCACTTCAGAATACATGGATGTCCAGATTCAACCCATACAGGAAGCAACCAAAGAGAACCAATCCATCCCCCATGGCAGAACCCATAACAATACTAAGAAAACCAGTACAGTAGGCATAAGGAGACCTACTATGTAACGCCATCAGAACCTGCAGAAAATAAAAGAAGGGTGCCAGTGTAGCACAACACGTTCCTTGCCTCCTCAAAACCCCCACCATGTAAAACCCAATGGGAAACCATGGAGGGGGAAAGAGTACAACAAAACATGTATCCCCTCAACAGATGCAATTATAACAGAGCACCTATCTACATGACACTAATCAGGTACACGATATAACATGACAGAAGGACAATGCATCATATAACCAAGGCTTGGAAACAAAGATACAGGCATACATGGCAATTTCAGGGACACAATGCCATACCCAGCCTAGACGGCACAACCCACCAGCACGCACTAGGAGATATAACACGCCTCCCCAAAAAAACCACAAACGCCAACTAATGCACATCAAGCCTTCACCCAGAAAAAACCAACAGATGTCCTTCTTCAAAACCAGATACATGATCTGGCAAAATACATCACACCAGAAGCTCCCCATATCCGAAGCTTACATAAAACCTGCAAAACAGCAAACTCACCTATTCCAATGTCCTGCTAAGGTCATAAACACAGCATATATGCACCCACGATCTATTACAGTCCCACATGCCAGTCCCACCATAAGACCAGCACACCCATAAATTCATAAAATAGGACTTAATCATCATAAGTGCTATTTTGACATGGTTCAAACTCAACCCTCTTACCTGTATTACTACCCTCACATAACTTAACATTCCAGATATCTGCAATCCTCCTAACATTGGTTGATGGTTTAACAGCAAGACTAAGAAGCTTTAACCTAACCGTGCTAATAATGATCTTAACTAAAACAGAGATGTCTCTAGGATTACAACCAATGCGCCTATTGTTTCTTTCCTGCCAGATAAAGTAAATACAAGCACCAAAGAGGAGTCTCTGGACAACACTTACTATATTATTTCTAGCCGGGAAACTAACAACACCAGAAATGGCACATGGCCATATATGACTTACATTATCCATTAAGGCCATTACTTTAAGCCTTTCCCATAATCTCCTAGAATACGCACAAGCAAAAAACAAATGACTGTGAGATTCATTAGGATCACCACAAAGAAAACAAGAACTGTCCCTAGCGTTGAACCATTTCCTAAGCCTATCACCTGTTTTTAGTCTTTCTTTAATAGCCAGCCAAGTAATGAAAGCATGTCTAGGTATACATTGAGTATACCAGACATGTTTATACCAAATCACTTCCGGGTTATCGGGCTTCAAAGCCTTCCAAACCTCAGTCGGGCTAAATCTCCTTTCAATCTTACCCTTATCCCACCAAACAGTTAAATCCTTTTTCTCATCAATAAGCCTAGGGACAGGGATATTCAAGACCTCACCATAACGACCCTCCCAATTGTTAGGCCATAACCATTTTCCCCTATCAATAAGGTTAACAACCTTATCGTTAAGAGAAAGACCAGCCAGCTCAATCATCCTGTGGGTGATAATCTTACTTAACGGTCCCTTATCATGCCATCTATCATACCAAATATTACAGTCCTTCCCATTACCAATTTTGACAAAAACAAATTCCTTAATCATATCTCTAAGAGCCAGGATATGCCTCCAACACCAAGACATACTACGCTTAGAAACAATACTCCAGATATTTTGACCTTTGAGTTTATGAATTTTAGCCCATTTAACCCAAATGGAGTTTTTATCACATAATATATGCCAAAGATGTTTAGTCATTAAGGCATTATTCCAATACTGCATAGATTTAAGACCTAAGCCCCCTTGACTCTTTGGCATGCAAACATCGCTCCACTTAACACTAACCAAAGCACCCGTACTACTTTTATTACCCCAAAGGAAATTACTCAGCAGTTTGTCAATATCATCACATACGGCCAATGGTAAGATAAACAGAGAACCCCAATAAACTTGCATAGACGAAAGCACAGAAGTAATCAATTGTAATCTACCCGCAAACGACAACACTCTATTCTTCCAACTGTTAATCTTATTCTGTAATACTTCAAACAAAAAACTACAATCCTTCTTAGTTATCCTTTTAGAGACAAGTGGAACCCCAAGGTATCTAATAGGCAAGACACCCTCAACAAAAGGCATAACAAGCTTGATTTCATCCTTAACAGACTCGGGGGTATTACAAAAAAATACATTGCTCTTTGCCATACTAGGAAAAAGACCAGATGACATTGTAAACTCATCCAGCCCTCTCCTAAGTATAGACGCAGAATTTAAGTCAGCATGACAAAGCATTAAAAGATCATCAGCAAAGAATAAACTATTAATCTTCATAGTTTGACATCCCGAATGATACTTAAACTTCCTATCCCTCCTAATTTGTCTTTTCACCATTAAGTTCAAAACCTCCATAATCAGCGTAAACAAGTAAGGTGAGATAGGGTCACCCTGCCTAAGACCCCTCTTAGCCTTAAAAAATCCATGAGTCTCCCCATTGATAGAAACCGAGAAAGAGGCAGTCCTTAAGCATGTCATAACCCAATGAATCATAACCCGGTGAAACCCAAAATTCCTAAGGCAGACCTCAAGGAATTCCCAACTAACCGTGTCATAAGCCTTCTGGATGTCTATCTTAAAAGCACAATTCCTAACACCCATGTCCCAATTATAACCCTTCATAAATTCCTGAGCTAGAAGAATATTATCGCTAATAAGTCTACCCAGAATGAATGCACTCTGATTCACATCAACCAAATCATCTAGAACCATTTTAATCCTATTAGTGATGATTTTACTAATGGTTTTATAAATCACATTACAACACGATATGGGCCTAAAATCAGTTACCTTAGCAGGTGAGGCAATTTTAGGAATAAGTGAGATAAGAGAAGCATTCAACTGACCCAACATCTTGCCACTGATGAAGAATTCACGAACAGCAGCCCTCACATCACCTCACACAATGGACCACGCAGCTTTGAAGAACTTGGATGTATAGCCATCAGGACCCGAAGCTTTGTTGTCATCAATGCTGAAAAGCGCCTCCTTGATCTCTGCATCAGAAACTGGTTTGATGAGGTACACAGACTTCTCCACACTCAGCTTCTTCATGAATAAGCTCGAAGGATCTTCAATGGGAATGATATCATCACAGGTACCAAGGAATGTACTAAAGTGCTTAACAAACATATCCGGCACCTTATCAGCATAGCAGGCATCACCCTCCTCATCATACAACATCTGAATTCTGCTTCGACTAACTCTACCCTTAATAACATCATGGAAATAAGCAGTATTGGAATCACCTTCCTTCAACCACTCAATCTTTGTCTTCTGTTTAAGTACCTTTTCTTCATCAGACATAGCATCCCTGTACTCTTTAACACAGACCCTCTCTTGGTCCCGAAGCATGGTATTAAGAGGGTCCTTATCAAGAGCAACCTGAACACCCACTAACTTAGTTCTACATACCCTCACATTGTCAAAAACATTCCCATTCTCCTTATTAAGCCTCCTTAAGAACTTCTTTAAATTTCTAAGCTTCATGGCAAGCTTATACATAGCAAAACCATCAACCTCAATATCCCAGTTCTCCTTCACAACCTCACCAAATCTCATTTTATCAACTAAAAAGTTCATAAAACGAAAAGATTTGGCCTTAAACATACTAACCTCAGGAATAGATAAAATGACAGGGCAGTGATCCGAAGACATGTATGGCATAAATTTAGCAAAACCAGCAGGGTATAAGTCGAAAAAGAATTTGTTACCCATAGCTCTATCAAGTTTCTTAAAGACACCATACTCCGGATTTCTCATTCTTTGAACCCATGTGTAAAACATCCCACACATCTTAATATCCTCCATTCCAATCTTCTCAATACACTCAACAAAATCTCTCCTTTCGTCGAACCTAATGTAAGCCCCACTAGAGTTTTCATTAGTTTTTAAGATGACATTAAAGTCACCCTTCATAACCCAAGGCTTGTTTCCAACAACAACACTATGTTCCATCAAGTTCTTCCACAACTTAAGCCTAGGAGTGAGATAATTCTCACCATAAATAACAGAAACATACATACTTTTATTATCCTTAATAAACGTGACAAGAAAATGCATGGCTTGACTGCTTTGAGAAAGTAGAGTAGCCAAGACAGCATTAGTGTCCCATCCTACTACTATTCGACACCCCTTACAACTGTCAACAGTATTAGAAACCCACGGCCACCCTTGGAATACATCATTACAAACTTTATCAACAAATTTCTTCCTTAATTGAGATTCTATAATACCCATAAAAACAATACTATTATCCTTAATAAAACTCCTAACCTCCGACTGCCTCAGGGCATTACCTATCCCCTTGACATTCCACGTAGCTATGTTTGTACACATTTAAACAGGTGGAGGGGGAGCAGACATATCCTGCAACAAACTAGCATCTGAATCGATCACATTCGAAGGCATATCACTTGCAGCAAATTGAGCACTAGCACTCCTATCCTCTGCAACATCTTCCTGCATATCATCATGATTCACATTCCTAACAGCATTCACCATTTCATCAAAGACATCCTTACCAATAGACTCCCCAAAGAACTCCAATTTATCATCAGACCATTCTTCAAGTTCCCTACCGGTAAAGATCTCCTTAGTTCTAATGAACAACTCAACCTCAGCATACTCTTTCCTAAGCTCTAAGACATTTATCCTATCAATCTCATCATTGTATACTTCTTCATACACCTCTTGATACGCTTCATTATCAGACAGTCCTTTCTCTTTCATAACAATCCTAAACCTTTGATCCGCAATATTCTTAGCCTCAATAGCTATCATCTTATGTCTATGACTAATCTGGTTACTAAGGACATTAATAGTGGATTTAAGTTCATCAACAGTGTTCTTCTTAGTAACCTCCTGAGTCTTCTTCACAAAATACTTCCTAAGCTCATCATCCCAACTTTCTTTCTCCATAACCGTAATATGCACCCCCTTTTCACAAGCCATGTCTATCTTACTTCTCATAACCTCCCATTCTAACATTTTGTCAACAACCCTCTCACTTGATAACGTAGCAAACCTATTAGTAGCTTGCGCATTAACACTAGCTTCCTCATTACTTCCCTTCTTCTTCTCACTAGCAGTCTTTTGTTTAGTAGCACCATTACTAACCTTATCAATATCCATCCTATTTGTTCCATTAACCTTAGGCGCAACATTCTCTTTATTACCCCCTCCCTCACTTGCACTCTTCCTAGTAACCGGTTTTTGGATATAAGCTTCCCTCTGAAACCTAGACTCACCCGTACTTCTACCACCTCTACCCATACCACCTCTCCCTCTACCACTAAAACCTCCCCTGTTATAACCCTCACTAAACCTGTTTCTCTGTCCATACGACGTGCTCCCTTCATTACTAAAGTTCTTCCTATTTCCCACCGTTTTCCACTCTCCATCACCCTCAACTTGAATACCCTCATTAACAACTTCCTTACCCTTTTCAGTCTCCTTAGCTTTCCTCACAGAGTCATTGGCAATTCTCTTAGCACAATTAGTAAGTCCATGACCAAAGACTTTACAGTGAGTACAAGTCAAAGGCTTCCAAGGATATTCAACCCTCAAATCCATAGCTTTTCCTAGTTTCTCATATGTAGCATGAACATACTCTGGTAATCCTCTAGAGGCATCCACTTCAATTAAAACTCTGGCAAAACTTGCTCTCCCATACGCTTTCTCACACATAGATGTAGTGATCCTATCCATGATGATAGGCGTACCCACACCACTAGCTATCCTACTAATTCCTTCATTATTCCAAGCCTCAAGAGGGATGTTCCAAATCTTGACCCATAATGGAATTTTAGTCGGCTCCGGTCTCACCATACACAAACCCGGCTCCCACTTCTGAACAAACAACGGCACACCATCCACCATCCATGGCCCATTCTCCAAAACAAAGTTCATCCCCTCCTCAGCTTTGAATTTAAGGAAGTATAAACCACACTCATTTGTTATTACTTCAGCAAAACTATACCCCCTCCACATTCTTCTAAGGTGACCCATCATTTCCCTATAGCTCAACTTTTCACCAGCAAAATAGCCTACCAAAGTCAAATCCCACCTCTTACTTCCTACCTCAACCATAGGGTCCAAACTAATACTAATACCCCCCTTATCACTGAAATTAACTGGAAATAACCTAAGTTTATTACCAGAGTTTTCAGCTACCACTTGAATAGCTTCCAAAAATGCCTTAGATATCATAACACTATTGCTCTCTTCCATCACAACATCACTACCAGTAACACTACCCACAACATTTTCACTAGTACCATTATCCTTAGGAAAACTAGGCCATTCATCAGCATTAATCAGTGAAGGAGCACTAGAACTACCTCCCCCATCAACTAGCATTTCACCTCTTCTTAATAACCTAGGACTCTCATTAACCTGAATCTTATTCAAAATAGGGTTTTCACTAACTGGCACCGGCATAGGTCCTAAGTTACTAGAACTAATACCAGTGACACCCTCACTAACAACCTGACTAAAAGTACTACGACTCCTATTAAGCTTTGCCTCACTTAAAACCTGATTCACCATATCATTAACAATAATATTTTGAACATCACCTTCATTACCTAAATCATCAATACTTTGTGCTTCAGAGCACACAACCGAGCTTCCATCCCTATACTCACTAGCATCACTCTCCCCATCAATTTCAACACCCTCAATATCCTTTCCCAAACTACCTTTCTTCGATGCCTTCTTGAAAGTACCATGAGAAGGCTTCAAACCCGACTGACTTTGCTTATTACCACTACTAACCTCCTTCCCACGATTCCTAGTACTCCTCATCGATCGAACGACATCATTAGATCCCCTAAGAGGCACCTGGGCCAAACTAGGGATCAACGGATCTGGGTCAGACATCAAAAAGGAAGAAATAGAATCACAAGGAAGAAAAGGAATAATGATTCATGATAACAATAGAGATGGATAGATGAAGATTAGCGAAAAAGGCGCAAAAAATGGAACAGTGTGTGATTTAAGTGTGTGTAACGGATAAATCTCGTACAGTAAAATGAATATTTAGAAAAGATTAATGAATTTTTTGTGGTGGATTAATATATGGATATGTAGATCAAGAAAAGTAGAATCAATATCAAAAATAAAATCAATGATCCATTGGATGGATCAAATTTAGATGATAGATTACTTAATAAAATTTCAGGGTTTTTTAGAGAGAAGGAAAAAGAGAGAGAAAAGCATGAGTTTCTTACATGAAATGTCAAATACTTGTTGTCTAGTTTTGTGTATTATTCACCTTTTTAGGCTTCTCCAGGATAAACAATATCATTTTTGTTTTGATCAAAGAAAGCGACGTGTTGTTAGATCAAAGTCATATCTTAACCGTTATATTATGGTGTGTCGTCGAGATGTTGTTTGTCCGGTGCATCCACAACTACTTCAAATACTAGCTGACAAACTTTTACACCAGGAAAAACACGACTAAAACTAAACATAAATAACCCTAGGTATGTTTTATCCATCTTGAATCCGTGCAAACGCATGTTCCACGGATTCTAGTTGGTCTATATGTACTGGAAATGAATTCTCCGAGTTTTTCTTAGGTTTGGATGATTTTTGGTCGATTTCGGAATTTTTGGCCGTTTTTATTAGTTTTCTACCGGCTAATTTGCTTTTGAACAATGGTCGTTTAGATAAAGCGTACTTCTTGTTTCAAGCTTTCATTTTCGTAATCGTGGTCTTGAAACGGAGCCGTGTAGCAAATGTTATGGCCTTTTTATTGCAGCCTATTTTTTCTGATAATTTCGATCTAAATCTTTTTTTATGTATTAGCGATTATGTTTGGCACTCTATTTCTTTATAGTATGTAATTAGTAGAACTAACTCCCTTTAGTATGTTTTTGTATATGTTTGTTTATTATGTGAAGTCGAAGCACGATAGATTGTAAGTAACTCTACAAATACATACACAAATAAAGAAATAAAAGTGAGTTTAATGTGAATCCAAGAGCAAAGATCAACAAAATAAACTCCAATCATACTGGTTAGGAGGTTTAACTAAATAAAAAATTTAATAAATAGCTCTCCATTCAATTAGAGTAAAATGTTGTATCGAATATTTCAAAGTCATATAATACATAAGCATTAGTTTCCAACATGAAATGTCAAATACTTGTTGTCTAGTTTTGTGTATTATTCACCTTTTTAGGCTTCTCAAGGATAAACAATATCATTTTTTTTATCAAAGAAAGCGACGTGTTGTTAGATCAAAATCATATCTCGACCGCTATATTATGGTGTGCCGTCGAGATGTTGTTTGTCCGGCGCATCCACAACTACTTCAAATACTAGCTGACAAACTTTTACACAAGGAAAAACACGACTAAAACTAAACATAAAAATGCCTAGGTCTGTTTTATCCATCTAGGATCCGTGCAAACACATTTTCCACGGATTCTAGGTTGTCTATATGTACTGGAAATGAATTCTCCGGTTTCTTATTAGGTTTGGATGATTTTTGGTCGGTTTCGGCATTTTTGGTCGTTTTGGCCGTTTTGATCAGTTTTCTACCGGCTAATTTGCTTTTGACCAATGGTCGTTTAGATAAAACGTACTCCTTTTTTCAAGCTTTCATTCGCTTATTCGTGGTTGATGAGATGGCATTTATACATGATCTCATCGTTCTTTTCGGGCTTTAAATGCATAAAAATGTCATAAAATACCATATATATGCTTGTGTTTGTTTACTTGTGTATTTTAGGTATGGATATCGTGAAAAAGACAAAAGATCACAAGATACAAGGAAAAACGAACACGAGAAACGAAGCCGTACAATGAACCGGGCCCTAATCATGGAATTCTCATCAAATACCCTTGAAGATTTGAAGACAAACAAGATTGATCCTTATTTATTGAAGAAATGACACTTAAAACCCTTGTATATTGATAATTACAAGTTTGGTCCCTTAAGTTTGTCAAAATTACAAAAAAGTCCTTCAACTTTGAAGAAATGGCAAGAATAGTCCCTCAACAATTTCAAACTGCCAATAATGGTCCCTCATGAAGTGAAAGACATAATGAAGACCTTTGAAGATCAAAGAAGTCCAAGTTCAGCCCTTGAAAATACTCAAAATGGCAAAAATCATCCTTGTAACACTTTTGCCAAAAGTGTGTGCCAAAAATGCCAAAGATGGAAACTTATTAACAAAGAGAAATCAGTTTTAGGGCTGAAAAACCTTTTATGCCAAAAGTAACAAAAGATAAGGGCCAAAAGTGCCAACTTGAAACGTTTAAACCAAAAAGGGCGCCTAACACACCCTGTTCCCCTAATTTCGGATCAAATAAACTTTTACTGTTCACCTTTTCACCCAGGTTCTATTTTACTCAAACGTGGGTAAATTTCCAATTAACTTTGGCCACAAGTAATTCACACGCACCAAAACCAAACCCACACCTAAAATCCCCAATCCCACCACTGTGGACCCCAACCCCCAATTCCCCTTTCCTCCAATCACAACCCACCTTGGTCCCCAAGCTTATGACGTGGCCATAATCAACAGTGGAGATGCAATGCTTCATCACAACGCAAAAATGAATGGATGAGATCAAAAAGGACAGCTTGAATCACCAAATTCGTCTAGAAGCTTTTGAGGGCATTTTAGGATTTTTCTTGTATTAGGGTTAGTGTTTTTAGGGTTCTAGTATGTTCTATAGTCACTATAAAAGAGACCCCAACCTGTGGGTGATCCTTTGTTCCAGTTTTCAAGCTCACACTTGTAATTCCTTTTTAGAAAAATAAAAGTTTGGTTTTTGATATTAATCAAGTGTAATCCCTTTTTATGGTTTTTAAAAGTTGTGTATTGTGTTGATGCTTGATTCTGAGTTCCATCTTTATTTGGTGAAATAATTTTGAGTTTCAAAATTGTTTAGGTTTTCTGAAAATTTGAAAAGATTTTTGGTAAGGATTTTTTTTTTAGGGTTTGATGTTAAGAAGAGAAGTTGGTTTGGAATGTTAAGTTAGTGTAATAGAAACGTTTTAGAAGGTTTGGAAAGATTTTGGAAAGTTTTAAGAAAGGAAAAAAAGAAACAGAATAGTATCTTGCATATTATCCTTGTTTTTCTTGTTTTTGTTTGATCTTATTAAACAGGTTGAGGAAGTTGTTGATTTAGTTCTGCACCAACCCGTGTTGGTAGGGAGGTGGATTCAACATCCACTAGGGCCCTTGGATGTAAGGGTCCTAAGGTAAACCTCTTTTACTTTTAGAAAATTTCAGAAAATAGTGCTTGAATGATCTTGGTTGATTTGTTGATTAAGTGTGAAAAAGCTGTTGGATTTGTGTTTATTGGAGTGGTTATGCATGTTATGAAGTGTTAGAATCGGATTGAATAGGTTCTACAAGGTTTTGGATTGAAAATTTTGGTTTAAAAAGTTTTAACAGGGTGTTTGGCTAAGGGTGTTAGCAGGGTAGAAGTTTTTGATTTGGTTCTTAGAAGGTGTTAGCAAGGTTGAATAGAGTTAGGATTGGTTGTATATTGGTTTTAGCTTAATTTGATATAGTTTTGAGCTAGTTTGTGGAGTTTAAAAGAAAAAGGGATAGCCAAAATCTGCATGTTCTCTATTCTGATTATTTGTGTGAACTTTTTGTGTATGATCTTTGATTATTGATTGAGATTTAAGCTAGTTGAGTTGTGGATGTTGCTTGTGTAATGCTTGGAGAGTTTGTGTGCAAAATTTCAGGTCTTGAAACCCATTAGTGTGCATTCTGTTAGCATAAAAGTCCACAGGTCTAGGGATTTTATCACAACAACTTTACATGCTCTTGAGTGCTTTTGATTTGTGCTTTGCTTGATTGCTAGGTGTTATTTCTTGCTTATAGCTTGACTCCTTGTGCTTCTATGAGCACAAGGGTGCCCCCTGTCTAATAAGCATCATCAAATAAGCCCACAAGCCAACTCCTTTGGTTTTTGTAATCTGTCAAGAAAAAGGAAAGAACACACAAACTTGTGTTCATCAAGTTGAAGTCTGGCACGTCTTGAGATCATAACTCATTGAATCTTGCATAAAAAAGTTTTTGGAGTGTGTTTTTATAGCTTAACAAGGTCACAAGTTGGATTGAAAAAAGATAAAAAATAAAAAAAGAAAATAAACGTGCAAAAAGGGGTTGCTAAGACTCGAACCCTGGTCTCCACACTCACACACATAATCCTTAACCATTGCGCCCTTGGGTCTTTTACTGACTAAGGGTGCAAAGGTTATTAAGTTAACCTGTTTTTTACTTTGTGCTTATTTAAAAAGCCGTGGCTTATTTCCCTTATTTTCAGCTTATTTGATAATCGTTTTAGCTTATTTTGAATTTTCCTAGGATAATATTAGCATTAGAGATTTTTCTAGCTTGTTTTTATATTTTTCCTTTTATTTAATTATTTTCTAGGATTTATTTAATATACGTTTTTTATAAAGTCATTAAAAAAATAGAAAAAAGATTTTTAATTTTTAGGAAAAATAATTTTTAGGTTTTATTTAATATATTTGAGGTTTACATTTAGTTTTGGTTTTAAAAACTTTAATTTTTAATTTTATATTATTTTAAGGTTTTTTATAAACTTTAAAGAATTTTATAAAATTATTAAAAAAGGTTTAGGAGCTCTAATTTGTGTTTTTCTCTTAGTTAGAATATTTTAAGTTTTTAGAAATTTTTTAGAATTAATTTTATAAACTTTTTATTTTTAGCAATATTTTAATATTATTTTAATATTAATTTTTCAAAATTTTATTTTTCTTTCTTTTTCATTTTTCTTAGGATCTTTATCATTAATTAGGACTATTTCCATTTTTAGAATATTTTTATAGCCTTTAGATTTATTTTTATAATTATTTTAAGTTTAATTAAGTTTGAATCATTTTTAATCATTTTTAGAGTTTTAAAAATAGTTTTAATAGGTTTTAATTTTTAGAAAATTACTTTTTAGTCTTCTAATAATATAAGTTAAGTAATTATTCAATAAAATCATATTTTAGACATTTGAATTAGTTATATTTAATTTTAGGGCTTTAATTAGCATTTAAAATTAAATATTTAATTAATAAAAGGTTTTAAAATATCTTTGTTGGATTTTTGTCTTTATTTATATTATTTTAGACTTGTTTTAGTCTTTTTAATCTTTTCTTGATTTTGTTTTTGGTAGTATAATAATTTTTAATTTTTGTAGTTTTTCTACGGCTTTACGTTTACGTCTTTTACGTCGTAGTTTAATTTTAACGTAACCATCTTTTCATCTTCTCATCCCCATTCTTCTCAATATTAATCTCAAACACATACAAGTTAATTCACAACACATATACCTCCTTGGGAAACGAGCTTTTTCTCTTTTAAGTGATTGGGTCATTACTTGTGGTTTTCCTAAATCACTCGTCAATACTTACCGCTATTTTGCGTTGCTTTGTTTTTCCTATAATAAAGTATACATAAAAAGACTACAATCATTTTTGGCGCCGCTGCCGGGGAGGTGTGTTGTGCTTTAATTTGGAAGCTTTTGTTTTTGATATTATCCATAAATAGTATTTGTGTTAAGTGGAACTCCCTTAACACGTATTATCGGTTTTCTTGGTTTTTCTTGTACAAATATTATTAATATATTGTATTAAGTATCATAATCAAAATACAATATCTCCAAAAGTGTGAAAACACAACCTTAATTGGGATTTGATCTCCTAATTATTGTATTCGAATCTCAAACAAAAAGAAAAGGCAAAAATAGATAAATACTTTCGAGAAGCTCGATTTTGAAAAATACAAACTATAAGGTGGGTATAAGGCGTGTATTATAAAATATACCCTAAGGAAAAAGGCTCTTAAGTGCTTCGCGCCGCCTCGTTTCCCCGCTTGCTTGTGAGTATTTTGAGATTGAAGGCTAATCGAGGGTTTTGCCGCCCAAAGTATTAATACGTATACTATATTTGTTTGGTTTTCTTTGTGATTAAACCCTCGTGAACAATTTGGTTTTCACCAAAGTTCTAAAGTCATTCGAAGGCGTTCACTCCACGTGATCGTTTTCATTCCTTTGAGGCTTCTTTAATCAAGAGTTTGATTCGAGGAGAGATTTTGTAGATTGTTGTCTACGAAGATACACCAAAATCCAAAAAAATTAAATATCATCAAAAACACAAAAAAATTGAAAATTCACAAAACAACCAAAAAGAATCTTCTTTGCTCACCTCCCATTCTTCGTGAAGTTTATGATCACTCGTAATCAAGCTAAACGAGCTCGTAAACGTCTTCAAAAGCAAGCAAATCAAGGATCGTTGATTGTTGAAGAACCTCCAATTGTTGAACCTATTATAGAACAAGAAGTCGTCATGGCTAATCGTACTATGATGGAGTTGCTACAAGCACCCACCGAGGGTTTTGGAGAGGCTATTGTGATTCCCGCCATCCTTGCGGAGAATTTCGAGATTAAGACGGGTTTAATGTCGATGTTGCAAGCAAATAAGTTTCGAGGTCACGAGAAAGACAACCCGCATTACCACATTAGGAATTTCAACCGTCTCACCGCCACTAGCAAATTCAAGGATGTCCCACATGACGCCATTAAGATGATGTTGTTTCCATACTCGTTGGATGGACCCGCAAAAATTTGGCTCGAGAAAGAACCGCCAAATTCGATTTTGACATGGGCCGATCTCGTTTCTAAGTTTGTGAACAAGTTTTTTCCACCATCTAAAACAACACACTTAAAAAATGAGATTTCACGATTTGTGCAACGTAACAATGAATGTTTTTCAATGGCATGGGAACGATTTAAAGAGATGTTACATGAATGTCCTCACCATGATTTTTCGGAATTGCATCAAATTGATACTTTCTATAATGGGCTTAATGATCATGAACGAGATTATTTGAATGCCGCCGCGGGTGGTAATTTTTTGTGCAAGACGACAAATGAGGCTTTACAAATCATTGAAAATCGATCTAAGGTTTATAGCCCTCGTAACACACCGAGTGTTGCCAATATGGGTTCGTCATCTTCGTCACAATCGTCTCGTAGCATTAATGCCTTACATGATGAAGCTAATGAGGAAAATCGGTTTTTTGATAGATTTGCTAATTTAATGTCCCATTGGAAGGCTCAAGAAGCTTCCAATTCCGCTTTGGTTAAAGCGGTTGCTAAGAGTTGTTTATCTTGTGGGGGAGCTCATGATCTTTCCGAGTGCATTACCGCGGATGGTAACACTTCGAGTGCTTATGTAGCAACGGGAACTTATAACCAAAACGGCCAAGGTTCCCGCCAAAATCAAGCTCCACCAAACCAAAATGTTAATAATTATCGAAACAACAACCAAGGTAATTACCAAGGCAACACACGCAATTACAACAAAGGGAATTATCAAAGTGGGAATGGACAAATCTCTAATCAAAACCAAAACCGTGATTTTCAAAACACTACACAAGGTTTTCAAAATGCTCACACGAAAAATTTGCAAGGAGAATTTTTGGATTATGCAAAAGCAAATGATGCTAAATTTGATAATATGCAACGTGAGATGATTAGCTTAAGGTCCGAGTTGAAAAACGAGCTTAAAAATGAACTTGCTAATGAACTTAAAACTCATGCAAACAAAATGGAAGGAAATGTCCAACGTCTTCAACAAAACCAACAAAAGATGGAATTAGGACAACATGAGATTAAGCAAGAATTATTGAAAGCGGATGCTAGGCAATCAAAATTTGAGGACCGAATGGCTAAGATGTTTGAAGCAATCATGTGTAAGCCCTCTTCTTCGGGTGGTCTTCCTAGTGATACCATTAACAACCCGAGGGGAGAATTGAAGGTTGTTGCTACACGAAGTGGTAAAACTTTCAAGGAACCAATCTCTCGTCCAAGTACTTCTACGGAGAAGGAAATCGAGAAAGAACCCGAGGTGATGGTCGAAAAGGAGCATATTACAATCCCACGAAGTACCGCTCAAACCACACCTACGGTTATACCAATACCAATTGTGGAACCCGAGTTTCCAAGGCCGTTGCCTAATGACCAACCCACACCACCTTTACCTCACCCTTCGAGACGAAACAAAGAAAAAGCACAAGAACGGAACAATTATCAATTTGAGCTATTTATGAAAATGTTTCGTGATTTGCATTTTAATATAAGTTTTGCCGATGCTTTAATCATGATGCCTCGATTCGCCGCAAACTTCAAAAGCATGCTAAACAACAAAGAGAAGTTACAACAAACGTCTAGTTGTTCATCGGTTTTTCTAAGCCGCATACCACAAAAAGTCGGTGATCCCGGTAAATTTTTGATTCCGTGTGCAATTCAAGACATGGAGGAATGCTACGCCTTGGCCGATCTTGGCGCTAGTATTAATTTAATGCCTCTCGAGATTTTCAAATCGCTTTCGCTTCCGGCTCTTACTCCTTCGAACATGTCCATCGAGATGGCCGATCATTCTACGATCATGGCATGTGGAGTAGCCGAGGACGTTTTCGTTAAAGTCGGAAAGTTTTACTATCCCGTTGACTTTATCGTTGTAGACATTCCCATCGATCGAAAGGTTCCTCTCATTTTGGGTCGTTCATTTTTGGATACATCAAGAGCACTTATCGATGTTCATGTTCGAAAAATCACCCTTCGTTTCAATGAGGAAGAACTTGTCATCAATGCAACACAAAACTCCAATCTTTCTCATGTATATTCTATTGCAACTTTAAACCATGGTGACTCGACCAATGTCGTTTGCAAAGAATTTTCACCAAGAGTTTTAGGGAATGTCGCCAAAAACAATTTACCATTTCCTCCGCCGGTGGAGGTTATGAGTGCTAAGCCTACAAAGAAGAAACCATCAATACTTGAATCGAAAAATCCTTCACCTTCATTCTTGAAAAGTATTGATAAGTTGCCGGTTTCTACGGAAGATCTTTCGGATGATGAATATATGGACCCCGATGGGGAGGTTTTCTTCGTCAATAAACGTTTTGAGAACTTGCCACCACCAAAACCAAAACGGTTTCAAAATGTGAGAATTTTTAGTGTGACTAATATCGTCTTAGAAACACCGAATATTTTCGACATAATCAAAAAGGGTTTTCATAAGGAGAGTTTAAAAGATAACAAAGAAAAAGATCTTAAATATGATTTAATTGATTTTTCTACAAATCTAACTCCGTCATCACCGCGTGATTTGAGTGCTACAAACTCGTCTACTCCTTTTGACGATGTTTTGTGTGGTTCTAGTATGGGGGAAGCCCCTTATGTTCCCTCATCCTTGTCCACCGAGGACGAGATATTCGATCCCGGAATTTCATGTAAAGGGAAATCTCGGTCTTCCACCGATGCAATAAATGGAAACTATATCTATTTGCTTGGTGCGAGTCTACCTCGAATAGCTCAAACGTTTGTCTTACCAATTGTCTCACCCTTCTATTTCTCATCTATTTTCTTCAAACTCTTTGAGTTTATGGCACATGTTGAAGTGGCGTTGAATTGTTTTTCCAATAGAAACGAGAACGCCATCTTCGACCCCGGTATTTTGCATCATCTAAGGACTTAGTCCTTTTTACCGGTTACTTTTTGGGCCTTGTTTATCATGTAAGCCCCATCAAAAATTGACCACACCATGAATTTCCCTAAATGTTCATATTGAGGGGATCGAGTCGAGCTCATGACTCGGTAATCAAAAACGAGGTGCCTCGTGGGGGAAATCCCATGCTTATCTTTTATATTCACTAATAAGGGGACTTGTACCCTTCCAACTCGTTGTCTCGTGGTTGTTTGTGATTGTGTTATCTAGATCATCATCATCATCTACGATTGAAGACTCTCGTGTTCGTTTACGTGAGCCTCCATCGTTCGTTTGAAGAAGTTTTTCACGAATCCATGACATATCCTTTATTGTTCTAACAATTATCTTTTAGCATAATTAATAAACGGCTTTAGATATATTGTTGATCACCCTTTCCATGCTAGATCCTAAGCATTCGATTCTTCGTCTCTAGTATGGGGGTGCTCCACCTTTAGACTCGAAACATTGAGGACAATGTTTACTTTTAGTATGGGGGGGTGAATAGATACTTGCTTTGCTACGCCCTCACGCTTTCCAACTTTCAATGTTTTGTTTTGCTAATAAGGCTAAAAATGGCCAAAATTTAAAATTTTTCTTAGTTTTCATAAGTGTTTTTAAGACACGGATGTATATTTTCCGATGGGTAGAATAAGAGTTAATTTTTGACTTGATGGGCATTTGGAGCCATTTACATTCCTTAACCCGCTCAATTCAAGTTTTGCTAGACTTTTATATAGGGAGCTTTAAAACGCGAAAGTCTTAATTCATTCGGGTTAAGAACAAGAACTTTTCGCAAGTTCCTATAATTGATTCTAGAAAGTCACTTATCAAGGGAACTTTAAAACGCATTCTCTAAACTTGAAAAAGTCCAAGAAAGTGCAAGATCCTATAGGTGGCTTGAAAACCCAAAACTTTGATTTGATATAGTCTTAATGAAAGCTAATCCAAATTTGGCTTAATTTTGACTTGCATGGCTAAGTATTCACGAGTCTCTTTAATTAGAGGTCTTTAAATAGTGAAGAACGAGAAATGATAGAGTTAGACAAGTGATCATGCTAAACGTAGAACATGAAAGTGTTGTTTCAAAAACTCATATGTTTTTAATTGTGGCTTTTTCTTCCCATAAGATCAATGCATTAGGAATAAATCATAATTGCAATAAGTAAGGTCGTACGATTTGAAAGGTTACTTAGCCTCTAGCGCAAGATCGTTTAAAAGTTGCTCGGGGTTGAATAGAGTTCATAGCCAAGGCATAACTTATTGAAGCGGGACGCGAAGATTGGCGATCATCCAAAAAGGCCCTAACAAGGCATGAGGAGCTCTATTTTTGCTAAAGATCCAAAGATGATGTGAAGTATCATTATTCCAAAATCAATATGAAGGATCGAGACACACGACGAGAAGCAATTACTCCCCTAAATAATGGAGAAAGTCTATCCAAAAAGACCCTAACAAGGTATGAGGATAAATATATCCAAGTCCGAAAAGGAGGCGGATCGTTGTATATCAAAATCCAAAGTAAAGATTGAAGAAAAATGATGAAGTCGTGGTCCTATATGAAGAATCTCTCAAAAACGTCAAGTGAAGAAATTCCAAATATATGAAGAGAAGACCATAATTTCGAGAACGTCTTCCCAAGATTTGAAGTATGAAGTACATGCCAAATATCGGTCCGAGAAAGGTCTCAAATCGTGAAACGAGTTATGACAAGATATGAACTTAAGGAGATACACGAGAAGCCGTTTTAAAAGATTTTGTCCTTCGGCTAACTATTGATCAAATCATGCTACTTTGCTTTCGGACTAATAACTACTCAAATAAGTCAATATGAATCACTTGTGATCCATGACAAATAGATAAAAAATGCTAGTAACCCATTTCCTTTTATAATAACTAGGATTGCGGGGAGAAAAAGTATTACACAATTTGGACGTATGAGTAGTGTTAGCATTGTGACTTGTACCAACAATGATCTTGTTTTTGCACTTAGCATGGAATGTATGACAATCAAGGATGACGAAATTTACTCTAAGGGACATTAACTTGTTTCTATTCTTTGACCCTAAAAGTCACATTTTGGTGATGAAAATCATACATTATGTCTTTACACATTCTCGTAGTATGTTGCAAGTTTTCTTTTACTTTTGAATAAAGGTTAATAAAATTGAACTTTGGTGATGCTTAGATACTTTATTCTAGCATTGCGTGAGGGCACGGCAATGGCTTAGTATGGGGGAGTGATGAGATGGCATTTATACATGATCTCATCGTTCTTTTCGGGCTTTAAATGCATAAAAATGTCATAAAATACCATATATATGCTTGTGTTTGTTTACTTGTGTATTTTAGGTATGGATATCGTGAAAAAGACAAAAGATCACAAGATACAAGGAAAAACGAACACGAGAAACGAAGCCGTACAATGAACCGGGCCCTAATCATGGAATTCTCATCAAATACCCTTGAAGACTTGAAGACAAACAAGATTGATCCTTATTTATTGAATAAATGACACTTAAAACCCTTGTATATTGATAATTACAAGTTTGGTCCCTTAAGTTTGTCAAAATTACAAAAAAGTCCTTCAACTTTGAAGAAATGGCAAGAATAGTCCCTCAAAAATTTCAAATTGCCAATAATGGTCCCTCATGAAGTGAAAGACATAATGAAGACCTTTGAAGATCAAAGAAGTCCAAGTTCAGCCCTTGAAAATACTCAAAATGGCAAAAATCATCCTTGTAACACTTTTGCCAAAAGTATGTGCCAAAAATGCCAAAGATGGAAACTTATTAACAAAGAGAAATCAGTTTTAGGGCTGAAAAACCTTTTATGCCAAAAGTAACAAAAGATAAGGGCCAAAAGTGCCAACTTGAAACGTTTAAACCAAAAAGGGCGCCTAACACACCCTGTTCCCCTAATTTCGGATCAAATAAACTTTTACTGTTCACCTTTTCACCCAGGTTCTATTTTACTCAAACGTGGGTAAATTTCCAATTAACTTTGGCCACAAGTAATTCACACGCACCAAAACCAAACCCACACCTAAAATCCCCAATCCCACCACTGTGGACCCCAACCCCCAATTCCCCTTTCCTCCAATCACAACCCACCTTGGTCCCCAAGCTTATGACGTGGCCATAATCAACAGTGGAGATGCAATGCTTCATCACAACGCAAAAATGAATGGATGAGATCAAAAAGGACAGCTTGAATCACCAAATTCGTCTAGAAGCTTTTGAGGGCATTTTAGGATTTTTCTTGTATTAGGGTTAGTGTTTTTAGGGTTCTAGTATGTTCTATAGTCACTATAAAAGAGACCCCAACCTGTGGGTGATCCTTTGTTCCAGTTTTCAAGCTCACACTTGTAATTCCTTTTTAGAAAAATAAAAGTTTGGTTTTTGATATTAATCAAGTGTAATCCCTTTTTATGGTTTTTAAAAGTTGTGTATTGTGTTGATGCTTGATTCTGAGTTCCATCTTTATTTGGTGAAATAATTTTGAGTTTCAAAATTGTTTAGGTTTTCTGAAAATTTGAAAAGATTTTTGGTAAGTGTTTTTTTTTTAGGGTTTGATGTTAAGAAGAGAAGTTGGTTTGGAATGTTAAGTTAGTGTAATAGAAACGTTTTAGAAGGTTTGGAAAGATTTTGGAAAGTTTTAAGAAAGGAAAAAAAGAAACAGAATAGTATCTTGCATATTATCCTTGTTTTTCTTGTTTTTGTTTGATCTTATTAAACAGGTTGAGGAAGTTGTTGATTTAGTTCTGCACCAACCCGTGTTGGTAGGGAGGTGGATTCAACATCCACTAGGGCCCTTGGATGTAAGGGTCCTAAGGTAAACCTCTTTTACTTTTAGAAAATTTCAGAAAATAGTGCTTGAATGATCTTGGTTGATTTGTTGATTAAGTGTGAAAAAGCTGTTGGATTTGTGTTTATTGGAGTGGTTATGCATGTTATGAAGTGTTAGAATCAGATTGAATAGGTTCTACAAGGTTTTGGATTGAAAATTTTGGTTTAAAAAGTTTTAACAGGGTGTTTGGCTAAGGGTGTTAGCAGGGTAGAAGTTTTTGATTTGGTTCTTAGAAGGTGTTAGCAAGGTTGAATAGAGTTAGGATTGGTTGCATATTGGTTTTAGCTTAATTTGATATAGTTTTGAGCTAGTTTGTGGAGTTTAAAAGAAAAAGGGATAGCCAAAATCTGCATGTTCTCTATTCTGATTATTTGTGTGAACTTTTTGTGTATGATCTTTGATTATTGATTGAGATTTAAGCTAGTTGAGTTGTGGATGTTGCTTGTGTAATGCTTGGAGAGTTTGTGTGCAAAATTTCAGGTCTTGAAACCCATTAGTGTGCATTCTGTTAGCATAAAAGTCCACAGGTCTAGGGATTTTATCACAGCAACTTTACATGCTCTTGAGTGCTTTTGATTTGTGCTTTGCTTGATTGCTAGGTGTTATTTCTTGCTTATAGCTTGACTCCTTGTGCTTCTATGAGCACAAGGGTGCCCCCTGTCTAATAAGCATCATCAAATAAGCCCACAAGCCAACTCCTTTGGTTTTTGTAATCTGTCAAGAAAAAGGAAAGAACACACAAACTTGTGTTCATCAAGTTGAAGTCTGGCACGTCTTGAGATCATAACTCATTGAATCTTGCATAAAAAAGTTTTTGGAGTGTGTTTTTATAGCTTAACAAGGTCACAAGTTGGATTGAAAAAAGATAAAAAATAAAAAAAGAAAATAAACGTGCAAAAAGGGGTTGCTAAGACTCGAACCCTGGTCTCCACACTCACACACATAATCCTTAACCATTGCGCCCTTGGGTCTTTTACTGACTAAGGGTGCAAAGGTTATTAAGTTAACCTGTTTTTTACTTTGTGCTTATTTAAAAAGCCGTGGCTTATTTCCCTTATTTTCAGCTTATTTGATAATCGTTTTAGCTTATTTTGAATTTTCCTAGGATAATATTAGCATTAGAGATTTTTCTAGCTTGTTTTTATATTTTTCCTTTTATTTAATTATTTTCTAGGATTTATTTAATATACGTTTTTTATAAAGTCATTAAAAAAATAGAAAAAAGATTTTTAATTTTTAGGAAAAATAATTTTTAGGTTTTATTTAATATATTTGAGGTTTACATTTAGTTTTGGTTTTAAAAACTTTAATTTTTAATTTTATATTATTTTAAGGTTTTTTATAAACTTTAAAGAATTTTATAAAATTATTAAAAAAGGTTTAGGAGCTCTAATTTGTGTTTTTCTCTTAGTTAGAATATTTTAAGTTTTTAGAAATTTTTTAGAATTAATTTTATAAACTTTTTATTTTTAGCAATATTTTAATATTATTTTAATATTAATTTTTCAAAATTTTATTTTTCTTTCTTTTTCATTTTTCTTAGGATCTTTATCATTAATTAGGACTATTTCCATTTTTAGAATATTTTTATAGCCTTTAGATTTATTTTTATAATTATTTTAAGTTTAATTAAGTTTGAATCATTTTTAATCATTTTTAGAGTTTTAAAAATAGTTTTAATAGGTTTTAATTTTTAGAAAATTACTTTTTAGTCTTCTAATAATATAAGTTAAGTAATTATTCAATAAAATCATATTTTAGACATTTGAATTAGTTATATTTAATTTTAGGGCTTTAATTAGCATTTAAAATTAAATATTTAATTAATAAAAGGTTTTAAAATATCTTTGTTGGATTTTTGTCTTTATTTATATTATTTTAGACTTGTTTTAGTCTTTTTAATCTTTTCTTGATTTTGTTTTTGGTAGTATAATAATTTTTAATTTTTGTAGTTTTTCTACGGCTTTACGTTTACGTCTTTTACGTCGTAGTTTAATTTTAACGTAACCATCTTTTCATCTTCTCATCCCCATTCTTCTCAATATTAATCTCAAACACATACAAGTTAATTCACAACACATATACCTCCTTGGGAAACGAGCTTTTTCTCTTTTAAGTGATTGGGTCATTACTTGTGGTTTTCCTAAATCACTCGTCAATACTTACCGCTATTTTGCGTTGCTTTGTTTTTCCTATAATAAAGTATACATAAAAAGACTACAATCAGTGGTCTTGAAACGGAGCCGTATAGCAAATGTTATGACCTTTTTATTGCAGCCCATTTTTTCTGATAATTTCGATCTAAATCTTTTTTTATATATTAGCGATTATATTTGGTACTCTATTTCTTTATAGTATGGAATTAGTAGAACTAACTCCCTTTAGTATGTTTTTGTATATGTATGTTTACTATGTGAAGTCGAAGCACAATAGATTGTTAGTAACTCTACAAATGTATACACAAATAAAGAAAGAAAAGTGAGTTTAATGTGAATCCAAGAGAAAAGATCAACAAAATAAACTCCAATCATACTGGTTAGGAGTTTTAACTAAATAATACATTTAATAAATATCTCTCCATCCAAATAGAATAAAATGTTTAATCGAATATTTCAAAGTCATATAATACATAAGCATGAGTTTCTTACATGAAATGTCAAATACTTGTTGTCTAGTTTTGTGTATTATTCACCTTTTTAGGTTTCTCCAGGATAAACAATATCATTTTTGTTTTGATCAAAGAAAGCGACGTGTTGTTAGATCAAAATCATATCTTAGCCGTTATATTATGGTGTGTCGTCGAGATGTTGTTTGTCCGGTGCATCCACAACTACTTCAAATACTAGCTGACAAACTTTTACACCAGGAAAAACACGACTAAAACTAAACATAAAAAACCCTAGGTATGTTTTATCCATCTTGAATCCGTGCAAACACATTTTCCACGGATTCTAGGTGGTCTATATGTACTGGAAATGAATTCTCCGAGTTTTTACATAGGTTTGGATGATTTTTGGTTTGTTTCGGCATTTTTGGTCGTTTTGGCCGTTTTGTTCAGTTTTCTACCGGCTAATTCTCTTTTGACCAATGGTCGTTTAGATAAAACGTACTCCTTGTTTTAAGCTTTCATTTGCTTAGTCGTGGTCTTGAAACAGAGTCGTGTAGCAAATGTTATGACCTTTTTATTGCAGCCCATTTTTTCTGATAATTTCGATCTAAATCATTTTTTGTGTGTTAGCGATTATGTTTGGTACTCTATTTCTTTATAGTATAGAATTAGTAGAACTAACTCCTTTTAGTATGTTTTTGTATATATATTAGGTTTTGATGATTTTTGGTCGGTTTCGGCATTTTTGGTCGTTTTTTTCGTTTTGATCAGTTTTCGACCGGCTAAGTCGCTTTTGACCAAGGTTGTTGAGTTAAAACGTGCTACTTGTTTCAAGCTTTCATTTGCTTAGTCGTGGTCTTGAAACGAAGGCGTGTAGCAAATGTTGTGGCCTTTTTATTGCAGCGCATTTTTTATAATTTCAATCTAAATCTGTTTATGTGTGTTAGCGATTATGTTTGGCACTCTATTTCTTTACAGTATGGAATTAGTAGAACTAACTCTCTTTAGTATGTTTTTGTATATGTATTTTTATTATGTGAAGTCGAATCACAATAGATTGTAAGTAACTCTACAAATGCATACATAAATAAATAAAGAAAAGTGAGTTTAATGTGAATCCAAGAGCAAAGATTAAAAAAATAAACTCCAATCATACTGGTTAGGATTTTTAACTAAATAATACATTTAATAAATAGCTCTCCATTCAAATAGAATAAAATGTTGAATCGAATATTTCAAAGTCATATAATAAATAAGCATGAGTTTCTTACATGAAATGTCAAATACTTGTTGTCTAGTTTTGTGTATTATTCACCTTTTTAGGCTTCTCACGGATTAACAATATCATTTTTGTTTTGATCAAAGAAAGCGATGTGTTGTTAGATCAAAATCATATCTCGACCGTTATATTATGGTGTGCCGTCGAGATGTTGTTTGTCTGGCGCATCCACAACTACTTCAAATACTAGCTGACAAACTTTTACACCAGGAAAAACACGACTAAAACTAAACATAATAAAACCCTAGATGTGTTTTATCCATCTATAATCCGTGCAAACACATTTTCCACGGATTCTAGGTGGTCTATACGTACTGGAAAAAAAAAATTCTCCGGTTCTTTCTTAGGTTTGGATGATTTTTGGTTGGTTTCGGCATTTTTAGTCGTTTTGGCCGTTTTGATCAGTTTTCGACCGGCTAATTCTCTTTTGACCAAGCTTTCATTTGCTTAGTCGTGGTCTTGAAACGGAGTCGTGTAGCAAATGTTATGGCCTTTTTATTGCAGCCCATTTTCTCTGATAATTTCGATCTAAATCATTTTTTGTATGTTAGCGATTATGTTTGGTACTCTATTTCTTTATATTATGGAACTAGTAGAACTAACTCCATTTAGTATGTTTTTGTGTATATGTTAGGTTTTGATGATTTTTGGTCGGTTTCGGCATTTTTGGTCGTTTTGATCAGTTTCCGACCGGCAAAGTCGCTTTTGACCAAGGGTTGTTGAGTCAAAATGTGCTCCTTGTTTCAAGCTTTCATTTTCTTAATCATGGTCTTGAAACGGAGCCGTGTAGCAAATGTTATGGCCTTTTTATTGCAGCCTATTTTTTCTGATAATTTCGATCTAAATCTTTTTTATGTATTAGCGATTATGTTTGGCACTCTATTTCTTTATAGTATGGAATTAGTAGAACTAACTCCCTTTAGTATGTTTTTGTATATGTTTGTTTATTATGTGAAGTCGAAGCACGATAGATTGTAAGAAACTCTACAAATACATACACAAATAAAGAAAGAAAAGTGAGTTTAATGTGAATCCAAGAGCAAAGATCAACAAAATAAACTCCAATCATACTGGTTAGGAGGTTTAACTAAATAATAAATCTAATAAATATCTCGCCATTCAATTAGAATAAAATGTTGTATCGAATATTTCAAAGTCATATAATACATAAGCATGATTTTCCAACATGAAATGTCAAATACTTGTTGTCTAGTTTTGTGTATTATTCACCTTTTTAGGCTTCTCAAGGATAAACAATATCATTTTTGTTTTGATCAAAGAAAGCGACGTGTTGTTAGATCAAAATCATATCTCAACCGTTATATTATGGTGTGTCGTCGAGATGTTGGTTGTCCGGCGCATCCACAACTACTTCAAATACTAGCTGAAAAACTTTTACACCAGGAAAAACACGACTAAAACTAAACATAAAAAACCCTAGGTATATTTTATCCATCTTGAATCCGTGCAAACACATTTTCCACGAAATCTAGGTGGTCTATATGTACTGGAAATGAATTCTCCTGTTTCTTCTTAGGTTTGGATGATTTTTGGTCGGTTTCGGCATTTTTGGTCGTTTTGGCCGTTTTGATCAGCTTTCTACCGGCTAATTTGCTTTTAACCAATGGTCGATTAGATAAAACATACTCCTTGTTTCAAGCTTTCATTTTCTTAGTCGTTGTCTTGAAACGGAGCCGTGTAGCAAATGTTATGGCCTTTTTATTGCAGCCTATTTTATCTGATAATTTTGATCTAAATCTTTTTTTATGTGTTAGCGATTATGTTTGGCACTCTATTTCTTTATAGTATGGAATTAGTAGAACTAACTCCGTTTAGTATGTTTTTGTATATGTATGTTTATTATGTGAAGTCGAAGCACAATAGATTGTAAGTAACTCTACAAATACATACACAAATAAAGAAAGAAAAGTGAGTTTAATGTGAATCCAAGAGCAAAGATCTACAAAATAAACTCCAATCATACTGGTTAGGAGGTTTAACTAAATAATACATTTAATAAATAGCTCGCCATTCAAATAGAATAAAATGTTGAATCGAATATTTCAAAGTCATATAATACATAAGCATGAGTTTCCAACATGAAATGTCAAATACTTGTTGTCTAGTTTTGTGTATTATTCACCTTTTTAGGCTTCTCAAGGATAAACAATATCATTTTTATTTTGATCAAAGAAAGCGACGTGTTGTTAGATCAAAATCATATCTCGACCGTTATATTATGGTGTGCCGTCGAGATGTTGTTTGTCC
Source organism: Glebionis coronaria (assembly GCA_025667525.1). Taxonomy (NCBI): domain Eukaryota; kingdom Viridiplantae; phylum Streptophyta; class Magnoliopsida; order Asterales; family Asteraceae; genus Glebionis; species Glebionis coronaria. The sequence continues at coordinate 130,549 of JANFOE010000383.1, read as the reverse complement.
GGCGCATCCACAACTACTTCAAATACTAGCTGACAAACTTTTACACAAGGAAAAACACGACTAAAACTAAACATGAAAATCCCTAGGTGTGTTTTATCCATCTAGAATCCGTGCAAACACATTTTCCACGGATTCTAGGTGGTCTATATGTACTGGAAATGAATTCTCCTGTTTCTTCTTAGGTTTGGATGATTTTTGGTCGGTTTCGGCATTTTTGGTCGTTTTGGCCGTTTTGATCAGTTTTCTACCGGCTAATTTGCTTTTGACCAATGGTCGTTTAGATAAAACATACTCCTTGTTTCAAGCTTTCATTTTCTTAGTCGTGGACTTGAAACGGAGCCGTGTAGCAAATGTTATGGCCTTTTTATTGTAGCCTTTTTTTCTGATAATTTCGATCTAAATCTTTTTTTATGTGTTAGCGATTATGTTTGGCACTCTATTTCTTTATAGTATGGAATTAGTAGAACTAACTCAGTTTAGTATGTTTTTGTATATGTATGTTTATTATGTGAAGTCGAAGCACAATAGATTGTAAGTAACTCTACAAATACATACACAAATAAAGAAAGAAAAGTGAGTTTAATGTGAATCCAAGAGCAAAGATCAACAAAATAAACTCCAATCATACTGGTTAGGAGGTTTAACTAAATAATACATTTAATAAATAGCTCGCCATTCAAATAGAATAAAATGTTGAATCGAATATTTCAAAGTCATATAATACATAAGCATGAGTTTCCAACATGAAATGTCAAATACTTGTTGTCTAGTTTTGTGTATTATTCACCTTTTTAGGCTTCTCAAGGATAAACAATATCATTTTTATTTTGATCAAAGAAAGCGACGTGTTGTTAGATCAAAATCATATCTCGACCGTTATATTATGGTGTGCCGTCGAGATGTTGTTTGTCCGGCGCATCCACAACTACTTCAAATACTAGCTGACAAAATTTTACACAAGGAAAAACACGACTAAAACTAAACAAAAGAATCCCTAGGTGTGTTTTATCCATCTAGAATCCGTGCAAACACATTTTCCACGGATTCTAGGTGGTCTATATGTACTGGAAATGAATTCTCCTGTTTCTTCTTAGGTTTGGATGATTTTTGGTCGGTTTCGGCATTTTTGGTCGTTTTGGCCGTTTTGATCAGTTTTCTACCGGCTAATTTGCTTTTGACCAATGGTCGTTTAGATAAAACATACTCCTTGTTTCAAGCTTTCATTTTCTTAGTCGTGGTCTTGAAACGGAGCCGTGTAGAAAATGTTATGGCCTTTTTATTGCAGCCTATTTTTTCTGATAATTTCGATCTAAATCTTTTTTTATGTGTTAGCGATTATGTTTGGCACTCTATATCTTTATAGTATGGAATTAGTAGAACTAACTCCGTTTAGTATGTTTTTGTATATGTATGTTTATTATGTGAAGTCGAAGCACAATAGATTGTAAGTAACTCTACAAATACATACACAAATAAAGAAAGAAAAGTGAGTTTAATGTGAATCCAAGAGCAAAGATCAACAAAATAAACTCCAATCATACTGGTTAGGAGGTTTAACTAAATAATACATTTAATAAATAGCTCGCCATTCAAATAGAATAAAATGTTGAATCGAATATTTCAAAGTCATATAATACATAAGCATGAGTTTCCAACATGAAATGTCAAATACTTTTTGTCTAGTTTTGTGTATTATTCGCCTTTTTAGGCTTCTCAAGGATAAACAATATCATTTTTGTTTTGATCAAAGAAAGCGACGTGTTGTTAGATCAAAATCATATCTCGACCGTTATATTATGGTGTGCCGTCGAGATGTTGTTTGTCCGGCGCATCCACAACTACTTCAAATACTAGCTGACAAACTTTTACACAAGGAAAAACACGACTAAAACTAAACATAAAAATCCCTAGGTGTGTTTTATCCATCTAGAATCCGTGCAAACACACTTTCCACGGATTCTAGGTGGTCTATATGTACTGGAAATGAATTCTCCGGTTTTTACATAGGTTTGGATGATTTTTGGTTTGTTTCGGCATTTTTGGTCGTTTTGGCCGTTTTGTTCAGTTTTCTATCGGCTAATTCTCTTTTGACCAATGGTCGTTTAGATAAAACTTACTCCTTGTTTTAAGCTTTCATTTGCTTAGTCGTGCTCTTGAAACGGAGTCGTGTAGCAAATGTTATGGCCTTTTTATTGCAGCCCATTTTTTCTGATAATTTCGATCTAAATCATTTTTTGTGTGTTAGCGATTATGTTTGGTACTCTATTTCTTTATAGTATAGAATTAGTAGAACTAACTCCCTTTAGTATGTTTTTGTATATATATTAGGTTTTGATGATTTTTGGTCGGTTTCGGCATTTTTGGTCGTTTTTGTCGTTTTGATCAGTTTTCGACCGGCTAAGTCGCTTTTGACCAAGGGTTGTTGAGTTAAAACGTGCTACTTGTTTCAAGCTTTCATTTGCTTAGTCGTGGTCTTGAAACGAAGCCGTGTAGCAAATGTTGTGGCCTTTTTATTGCAGCGCATTTTTTTATAATTTCAATCTAAATCTGTTTATGTGTGTTAGCGATTATGTTTGGCACTCTATTTCTTTATAGTATGGAATTAGTAGAACTAACTCTCTTTAGTATGTTTTTGTATATGTATTTTTATTATGTGAAGTCGAAGCACAATAGATTGTAAGTAACTCTACAAATGCATACATAGATAAATAAAGAAAAGTGAGTTTAATGTGAATCCAAGAGCAAAGATCAATAAAATAAACTCCAATCATACTGGTTAGGATTTTTAACTAAATAATACATTTAATAAATAGCTCTCCATTCAAATAGAATAAAATGTTGAATCGAATATTTCAAAGTCATATAATAAATAAACATGAGTTTCTTACATGAAATGTTAAATACTTGTTGTCTAGTTTTGTGTATTATTCACCTTTTTAGGCTTCTCACGGATAAACAATATCATTTTTGTTTTGATCAAAGAAAGCGATGTGTTGTTAGATCAAAATCATATCTCAACCGTTATATTATGGTGTGCCGTCGAGATGTTGTTTGTCTGGCGCATCCACAACTACTTCAAATACTAGCTGACAAACTTTTACACCAGGAAAAACACGACTAAAACTAAACATAATAAAACCCTAGATGTGTTTTATCCATCTAGAATCCGTGCAAACACATTTTCCGCGGATTCTAGGTGGTCTATACGTACTGGAAAAAAAAATTCTCTGGTTCTTTCTTAGGTTTGGATGATTTTTGGTTGGTTTCGGCATTTTTAGTCGTTTTGGCCGTTTTGATCAGTTTTCGACCGGCTAATTCTCTTTTGACCAAGTGTCGTTTAGATAAAACGTACTCCTTGTTTCAAGCTTTCCTTTGCTTAGTCGTGGTCTTGAAACGGAGTCGTGTAGCAAATGTTATGGCCTTTTTATTGCAGCCCATTTTCTCTGATAATTTCGATCTAAATCATTTTTTGTGTGTTAGCGATTATGTTTGGTACTCTATTTCTTTATATTATGGAACTAGTAGAACTAACTCCATTTAGTATGTTTTTGTGTATATGTTAGGTTTTGATGATTTTTGGTCGGTTTCGGCATTTTTGGTCGTTTAGATCAGTTTCCGACCGGCAAAGTCGCTTTTGACCAAGGGTTGTTGAGTCAAAACGTGCTCCTTGTTTCAAGCTTTCTCTTGCTTAGTCGTGGTCATGAAACGAAGGCGTGTAGCAAATGTTGTGGCCTTTTTATTGGAGCGCATTTTTTTATAATTTCAATCTAAATTTGTTTATGTGTGTTAGCGATTATGTTTGGCACTCTATTTCTTTATAGTATAGAATTAGTAGAACTAACTCTCTTTAGTATGTTTTTGTATATGTATGTTTATTATGTGAAGTCGAAGCACAATAGATTGTAAGTAACTCTACAAATGCATACACAAATAAATAAAGAAAAGTGAGTTTAATGTGAATCCAAGAGCAAAGATCAACAAAATAAACTCCAATCATACTGGTTAGGAGGTTTAACTAAATAATAAATTTAATAAATAGCTCGCCATTCAATTAGAATAAAATGTTGTATCGAATATTTCAAAGTCATATAATACATAAGCATGAGTTTCCAACATTAAATATCAAATACTTGTTGTCTAGTTTTGTGTATTATTCACCTTTTTAGGCTTCTTAAGGATAAACAATATCATTTTTGTTTTGATCAAAGAAAGCGACGTGTTGTTAGATCAAAATCATATCTCAACCGTTATCTTATGGTGTGTCGTCGAGATGTTGTTTGTCCGGCGCATCCACAACTACTTCAAATACTAGCTGAAAAACTTTTACACCAGGAAAAACACGACTAAAACTAAACATAAAAAACCCTAGGTATGTTTTATCCATCTTGAATCCGTGCAAACACATTTTCCACGAATTCTAGGTGGTCTATATGTACTAGAAATGAATTCTCCTGTTTCTTCTTAGGTTTGGATGATTTTTGGTTGGTTTCGGCATTTTTGGTCGTTTTGGCCGTTTTGATCAGTTTTCTACCGGCTAATTTGCTTTTGACCAATGGTCGTTTAGATAAAACATACTCCTTGTTTCAAGCTTTCATTTTCTTAGTCGTGGTCTTGAAACGGAGCCGTGTAGCACAATAGATTGTAAGTAACTCTACAAACACATACACAAATAAAGAAAGAAAAGTGAGTTTAATGTGAATCCAAGAGCAAAGATCAACAAAATAAACTCCAATCATACTGGTTAGGAGGTTTAACTAAATAATACATTTAATAAATAGCTCGCCATTCAAATAGAATAAAATGTTGAATCGAATATTTCAAAGTCATATAATACATAAGCATGAGTTTCCAACATGATATGTCAAATACTTGTTGTCTAGTTTTGTGTATTATTCACCTTTTTAGGCTTCTCAAGGATAAACAATATCATTTTTGTTTTGATCAAAGAAAGCGACGTGTTATTAGATCAAAATCATATATCGACCGTTATATTATGGTGTGCCGTCGAGATGTTGTTTGTCCGGCGCATCCACAACTACTTCAAATACTAGCTGACAAACTTTTACACAAGGAAAAACACGACTAAAACTAAACATAAAAATCCCTAGGTGTGTTTTATCCATCTAGAATCCGTGCACATTTTCCACGGATTCTAGGTGGTCTATGTGTACTGGAAATGAATTCTCCGGTTTTTACATAGGTTTGGATGATTTTTGGTTTGTTTCGGCATTTTTGGTCGTTTTGGCCGTTTTGTTCAGTTTTCTACCGGCTTATTCTCTTTTGACCAATGGTCGTTTAGATAAAACGTACTGCTTGTTTTAAGCTTTCATTTGCTTAGTCGTGGTCTTGAAACGGAGTCGTGTAGCAAATGTTATGGCCTTTTTATTGCAGCCCATTGTTTCTGATAATTTCGATCTAAATCATTTTTTGTGTGTTAGCGATTATGTTTAGTACTCTATTTCTTTATAGTATAGAATTAGTAGAACTAACTCCTTTAGTATGTTTTTGTATATATATAAGGTTTTGATGATTTTTGGTCGGTTTCGACATTTTTGGTCGTTTTTGTCGTTTTGATCAGTTTTCGACCGGCTAAGTCGCTTTTGACCAAGGGTTGTTGAGTTAAAACGTGCTACTTGTTTCAAGCTTTCATTTGCTTAGTCGTGGTCTTGAAACGAAGGCGTGTAGCAAATATTGTGGCCTTTTTATTCCAGCGCATTTGTTTATAATTTCAATCTAAATTTGTTTATGTGTGTTAGCGATTATGTTTGGCACTCTATTTCTTTATAGTATGGAATTAGTAAAACTAACTCTCTTTAGTATGTTTTTGTATATGTATTTTTATTATGTGAAGTCGAAGCACAATAGATTGTAAGTAACTCTACAAATGCATACATAAATAAATAAAGAAAAGTGTGTTTAATGTGAATCCAATAGCAAAGATCAACAAAATAAACTCCAATCATACTGCTTAGGAGGTTTAACTAAATAATACATTTAATAAATAGCTCGCCATTCAAATAGAATAAAATGTTGAATCGAATATTTCAAAGTCATATAATACATAAGCATGAGTTTCCAACATGAAATGTCAAATACTTGTTGTCTAGTTTTGTGTATTATTCACCTTTTTAGGCTTCTCACGGATAAACAATATCATTTTTGTTTTGATCAAAGAAAGCGTTGTGTTGTTAGATCAAAATCATATCTCGACCGTTATATTATGGTGTGCCGTCGAGATGTTGTTTGTCTGGCGCATCCACAACTACTTCAAATACTAGCTGACAAACTTTTACACCAGGAAAAACACGACTAAAACTAAACATATTAAAACCCTAGATGTGTTTTATCCATCTAGAATCCGTGCAAACACATTTTCCACGGATTCTAGGTGGTCTATACGTACTGGAAAAAAAATTCTCCGGTTCTTTATTAGGTTTGGATGATTTTTGGTTGGTTTCGGCATTTTTAGTCGTTTTGGCCGTTTTGATTAGTTTTTGACCGGCTAATTCTCTTTTGACCAAGTGTCGTTTAGATAAAACGTAATCCTTGTTTCAAGCTTTCATTTGCTTAGTCGTGGTCTTGAAACGGAGTCGTGTAGCAAATGTTATGGCCTTTTTATTGCAGCCCATTTTCTCTGATAATTTCGATCTAAATCATTTTTTGTGTGTTAGCGATTATGTTTGGTACTCTATTTCTTTATATTATGGAACTAGTAGAACTAACTCCATTTAGTATATTTTTGTGTATATGTTAGGTTTTGATGATTTTTGGTCGGTTTCGGCATTTTTGGTCGTTTTTATCAGTTTCCGACCGGCAAAGTCGCTTTTGACCAAGGGTTGTTGAGTCAAAACGTGCTCCTTTTTCAAGCTTTCTCTTGCTTAGTCGTCGTCATGAAACGAAGGCGTGTAGCAAATGTTGTGGCCTTTTTATTGGAGCGCATTTTTTTTATAATTTCAATCTAAATCTGTTTATGTGTGTTAGCGATTATGTTTGGCACTCTATTTCTTTATAGTATAGAATTAGTAGAACTAACTCTCTTTAGTATGTTTTTGTATATGTATGTTTATTATGTGAAGTCGAAGCACAATAGATTGTAAGTAACTTTACAAATGCATACACAAATAAATAAAGAAAAGTGAGTTTAATGTGAATCCAAGAGCAAAGATCAAAATAATAAACTCCAATTATACTGGTTAGGAGTTTTAACTAAATAATACATTTAATAAATAGCTCACCATTCAAATAGAATAAAATGTTGAATCGAATATTTCAAAGTCATATAATACATAAGCATGGGTTTCTTACATGAAATGTCAAATACTTGTTGTCTAGTTTTGTGTATTATTCACCTTTTTAGGCCTCTCACGGATAAACAATATCATTTTTGTTTTGATCAAAGAAAGCGATGTGTTGTTAGATCAAAATCATATCTCGACCTTATATTATGGTGTGCCTTCGAGATGTTGTTTGTCTGGCGCATCCACAACTATTTCAAATACTAGCTGACAAACTTTTACACCAGGAAAAACACAACTAAAACTAAACATAAAAAACCCTAGATGTGTTTTATCCATCAAGAATCCGTGCAAACACATTCTCCACGGATTCTAGGTTGCCTATATGTACTGGAAAAGGATTCTCCGGTTCTTTCTTAGGTTTGGATGATTTTTGGTCGATTTCGGCATTTTTGGTCGTTTTGGCCGTTTTGATCAGTTTTCGACCGGCTAATTTGCTTAGTCGTGTTCTTGAAACGGAGTCGTGTAGCAAATGTTATGGCCTTTTTATTACAGCCCATTTTTTCTGATAATTTCGATCTAAATCTTTTATGTGTGTTAGCGATTATGTTTGGCACTCTATTTCTTTATAGTATGGAATTAGTAGAACTAACTCAGTTTAGTAAGTTTTTGTATATGTATGTTTATTATGTGAAGTCGAAGCACAATAGATTGTAAGTAACTCTACAAATGCATACACAACTAAATAAAGAAAAGTTAGTTTAAAGTGAATCCAAGAGCAAAGATCAAAAAAATAAACTCCAATCATACTGGTTAGGAGTTTTAACTAAATAATACATTAAATAAATAGCTCTCCATTCAAATAGAATAAAATGTTGAATCGAATATTTCAAAGTCATATAATACATAAGCATGAGTTTCCTACATGAAATGTCAAATAATTGTTGTTTAATTTTGTGTATTATTCACCTTTTTAGGCTTCTCAAGGATAAAAAATATCATTTTTGTTTTGATCAAAGAAAGCGACGTGTTATTAGATCAAAATCATATCTCAACCGTTATATTATGGTGTGCCGTTGAGATGTTGTTTGTCCGGTGCATCAACAACTACTTCAAATACTAGCTGACAAACTTTTACACCAGGAAAAACATGACTAAAACTAAAAATAAAAAATCCTAGGTGTGTTATATCCATCTAGAATCCGTTCAAACACATTTTCCACAGATTCTAGGTGGTCTATATGTACTGGAAATTAGTTCTCCGGTTTTGTCTTATGTTTGGGTGATTTTTGGTCGGTTTAAGCTTTTTGGTCGTTTTGGCGGTTTTGATCAGTTTTCTACCGGCTAATTCGCTTTTGACAAATGGTCGTTTAGATAATTCGCTTTTTGGTCGTTTTGGCCGTTTTGTTCAGTTTTCTATCGGCTAATTCTCTTTTGACCAATGGTCGTTTAGATAAAACTTACTCCTTGTTTTAAGCTTTCATTTGCTTAGTCGTGCTCTTGAAACGGAGTCGTGTAGCAAATGTTATGGCCTTTTTATTGCAGCCCATTTTTTCTGATAATTTCGATCTAAATCATTTTTTGTGTGTTAGCGATTATGTTTGGTACTCTATTTCTTTATAGTATAGAATTAGTAGAACTAACTCCCTTTAGTATGTTTTTGTATATATATTAGGTTTTGATGATTTTTGGTCGGTTTCGGCATTTTTGGTCGTTTTTGTCGTTTTGATCAGTTTTCGACCGGCTAAGTCGCTTTTGACCAAGGGTTGTTGAGTTAAAACGTGCTACTTGTTTCAAGCTTTCATTTGCTTAGTCGTGGTATTGAAACGAAGCCGTGTAGCAAATGTTGTGGCCTTTTTATTGCAGCGCATTTTTTTATAATTTCAATCTAAATCTGTTTATGTGTGTTAGCGATTATGTTTGGCACTCTATTTCTTTATAGTATGGAATTAGTAGAACTAACTCTCTTTAGTATGTTTTTGTATATGTATTTTTATTATGTGAAGTCGAAGCACAATAGATTGTAAGTAACTCTACAAATGCATACATAGATAAATAAAGAAAAGTGAGTTTAATGTGAATCCAAGAGCAAAGATCAATAAAATAAACTCCAATCATACTGGTTAGGATTTTTAACTAAATAATACATTTAATAAATAGCTCTCCATTCAAATAGAATAAAATGTTGAATCGAATATTTCAAAGTCATATAATAAATAAACATGAGTTTCTTACATGAAATGTTAAATACTTGTTGTCTAGTTTTGTGTATTATTCACCTTTTTAGGCTTCTCACGGATAAACAATATCATTTTTGTTTTGATCAAAGAAAGCGATGTGTTGTTAGATCAAAATCATATCTCAACCGTTATATTATGGTGTGCCGTCGAGATGTTGTTTGTCTGGCGCATCCACAACTACTTCAAATACTAGCTGACAAACTTTTACACCAGGAAAAACACGACTAAAACTAAACATAATAAAACCCTAGATGTGTTTTATCCATCTAGAATCCGTGCAAACACATTTTCCGCGGATTCTAGGTGGTCTATACGTACTGGAAAAAAAATTCTCCGGTTCTTTCTTAGGTTTGGATGATTTTTGGTTGGTTTCGGCATTTTTAGTCGTTTTGGCCGTTTTGATCAATTTTCGACCGGCTAATTCTCTTTTGACCAAGTGTCGTTTAGATAAAACGTACTCCTTGTTTCAAGCTTTCCTTTGCTTAGTCGTGGTCTTGAAACGGAGTCGTGTAGCAAATGTTATGGCCTTTTTATTGCAGCCCATTTTCTCTGATAATTTCGATCTAAATCATTTTTTGTGTGTTAGCGATTATGTTTGGTACTCTATTTATTTATATTATGGAACTAGTAGAACTAACTCCATTTAGTATGTTTTTGTGTATATGTTAGGTTTTGATGATTTTTGGTCGGTTTCGGCATTTTTGGTCGTTTAGATCAGTTTTCGACCGGCAAAGTCGCTTTTGACCAAGGGTTGTTGAGTCAAAACGTGCTCCTTGTTTCAAGCTTTCTCTTGCTTAGTCGTGGTCATGAAACGAAGGCGTGTAGCAAATGTTGTGGCCTTTTTATTGGAGCGCATTTTTTTTATAATTTCAATCTAAATTTGTTTATGTGTGTTAGCGATTATGTTTGGCACTCTATTTCTTTATAGTATAGAAATAGTAGAACTAACTCTCTTTAGTATGTTTTTGTATATGTATGTTTATTATGTGAAGTCGAAGCACAATAGATTGTAAGTAACTCTACAAATGCATACACAAATAAATAAAGAAAAGTGAGTTTAATGTGAATCCAAGAGCAAAGATCAACAAAATAAACTCCAATCATACTGGTTAGGAGGTTTAACTAAATAATAAATTTAATAAATAGCTCGCCATTCAATTAGAATAAAATGTTGTATCGAATATTTCAAAGTCATATAATACATAAGCATGAGTTTCCAACATTAAATATCAAATACTTGTTGTCTAGTTTTGTGTATTATTCACCTTTTTAGGCTTCTTAAGGATAAACAATATCATTTTTGTTTTGATCAAAGAAAGCGACGTGTTGTTAGATCAAAATCATATCTCAACCGTTATCTTATGGTGTGTCGTCGAGATGTTGTTTGTCCGGCGCATCCACAACTACTTCAAATACTAGCTGAAAAACTTTTACACCAGGAAAAACACGACTAAAACTAAACATAAAAAACCCTAGGTATGTTTTATCCATCTTGAATCCGTGCAAACACATTTTCCACGAATTCTAGGTGGTCTATATGTACTAGAAATGAATTCTCCTGTTTCTTCTTAGGTTTGGATGATTTTTGGTTGGTTTCGGCATTTTTGGTCGTTTTGGCCGTTTTGATCAGTTTTCTACCGGCTAATTTGCTTTTGACCAATGGTCGTTTAGATAAAACATACTCCTTGTTTCAAGCTTTCATTTTCTTAGTCGTGGTCTTGAAACGGAGCCGTGTAGCACAATAGATTGTAAGTAACTCTACAAACACATACACAAATAAAGAAAGAAAAGTGAGTTTAATGTGAATCCAAGAGCAAAGATCAACAAAATAAACTCCAATCATACTGGTTAGGAGGTTTAACTAAATAATACATTTAATAAATAGCTCGCCATTCAAATAGAATAAAATGTTGAATCGAATATTTCAAAGTCATATAATACATAAGCATGAGTTTCCAACATGAAATGTCAAATACTTGTTGTCTAGTTTTGTGTATTATTCACCTTTTTAGGCTTCTCAAGGATAAAAAATATCATTTTTGTTTTGATCAAAGAAAGCGACGTGTTATTAGATCAAAATCATATATCGACCGTTATATTATGGTGTGCCGTCGAGATGTTGTTTGTCCGGCGCATCCACAACTACTTCAAATACTAGCTGACAAACTTTTACAAAAGGAAAAACACGACTAAAACTAAACATAAAAATCCCTAGGTGTGTTTTATCCATCTAGAATCCGTGCACATTTTCCACGGATTATAGGTGGTCTATATGTACTGGAAATGAATTCTCCGATTTTTACATAGGTTTGGATGATTTTTGGTTTGTTTCGGCATTTTTGGTCGTTTTGGCCGTTTTGTTCAGTTTTCTACCGGCTAATTCTCTTTTGACCAATGGTCGTTTAGATAAAACGTACTGCTTGTTTTAAGCTTTCATTTGCTTAGTCGTGGTCTTGAAACGGAGTCGTGTAGCAAATGTTATGGCCTTTTTATTGCAGCCCATTGTTTCTGATAATTTCGATCTAAATCATTTTTTGTGTGTTAGCGATTATGTTTGGTACTCTATTTCTTTATAGTATAGAATTAGTAGAACTAACTCCTTTAGTATGTTTTTGTATATATATTAGGTTTTGATGATTTTTGGTCGGTTTCGGCATTTTTAGTCGTTTTTGTCGTTTTGATCAGTTTTCGACCGGCTAAGTCGCTTTTGACCAAGGGTTGTTGAGTTAAAACGTGCTACTTGTTTCAAGCTTTCATTTTCTTAGTCGTGGTCTTGAAACGAAGGCGTGTAGCAAATGTTGTGGCCTTTTTATTGCAGCGCATTTTTTTATAATTTCAATCTAAATTTGTTTATGTGTGTTAGCGATTATGTTTGGCACTCTATTTCTTTATAGTATGGAATTAGTAAAACTAACTCTCTTTAGTATGTTTTTGTATATGTATTTTTATTATGTGAAGTCGAAGCACAATAGATTGTAAGTAACTCTACAAATGCATACATAAATAAATAAAGAAAAGTGTGTTTAATGTGAATCCAATAGCAAAGATCAACAAAATAAACTCCAATCATACTGCTTAGGAGGTTTAACTAAATAATACATTTAATAAATAGCTCGCCATTCAAATAGAATAAAATGTTGAATCGAATATTTCAAAGTCATATAATACATAAGCATGAGTTTCCAACATGAAATGTCAAATACTTGTTGTCTAGTTTTGTGTATTATTCACCTTTTTAGGCTTCTCACGGATAAACAATATCATTTTTGTTTTGATCAAAGAAAGCGATGTGTTGTTAGATCAAAATCATATCTCGACCGTTATATTATGGTGTGCCGTCGAGATGTTGTTTGTCTGGCGCATCCACAACTACTTCAAATACTAGCTGACAAACTTTTACACCAGGAAAAACACGACTAAAACTAAACATATTTAAACCCTAGATGTGTTTTATCCATCTAGAATCCGTGCAAACACATTTTCCACGGATTCTAGGTGGTCTATACGTACTGGAAAAAAAATTCTCCGGTTCTTTATTAGGTTTGGATGATTTTTGGTTGGTTTCGGCATTTTTAGTCGTTTTGGCCGTTTTGATTAGTTTTTGACCGGCTAATTCTCTTTTGACCAAGTGTCGTTTAGATAAAACGTACTCCTTGTTTCAAGCTTTCATTTGCTTAGTCGTGGTCTTGAAACGGAGTCGTGTAGCAAATGTTATGGCCTTTTTATTGCAGGCCATTTTCTCTGATAATTTCGATCTAAATCATTTTTTGTGTGTTAGCGATTATGTTTGGTACTCTATTTCTTTATATTATGGAACTAGTAGAACTAACTCCATTTAGTATATTTTTGTGTATATGTTAGGTTTTGATGATTTTTGGTCGGTTTCGGCATTTTTGGTCGTTTTTATCAGTTTCCGACCGGCAAAGTCGCTTTTGACCAAGGGTTGTTGAGTCAAAACGTGCTCCTTGTTTCAAGCTTTCTCTTGCTTAGTCGTCGTCATGAAACGAAGGCGTGTAGCAAATGTTGTGGCCTTTTTATTGGAGCGCATTTTTTTTATAATTTCAATCTAAATCTATTTATGTGTGTTAGCGATTATGTTTGGCACTCTATTTCTTTATAGTATAGAATTAGTAGAACTAACTCTCTTTAGTATGTTTTTGTATATGTATGTTTATTATGTGAAGTCGAAGCACAATAGATTGTAAGTAACTTTACAAATGCATACACAAATAAATAAAGAAAAGTGAGTTTAATGTGAATCCAAGAGCAAAGATCAAAAAAATAAACTCCAATTATACTGGTTAGGAGTTTTAACTAAATAATACATTAAATAAATTGCTCACCATTCAAATAGAATAAAATGTTGAATCGAATATTTCAAAGTCATATAATACATAAGCATGGGTTTCTTACATGAAATGTCAAATACTTGTTGTCTAGTTTTGTGTATTATTCACCTTTTTAGGCCTCTCACGGATAAACAATATCATTTTTGTTTTGATCAAAGAAAGCGATGTGTTGTTAGATCAAAATCATATCTCGACCTTATATTATGGTGTGCCTTCGAGATGTTGTTTGTCTGGCGCATCCACAACTATTTCAAATACTAGCTGACAAACTTTTACACCAGGAAAAACACAACTAAAACTAAACATAAAAAACCCTAGATGTGTTTTATCCATCAAGAATCCGTGCAAACACATTCTCCACGGATTCTAGGTTGCCTATATGTACTGGAAAAGGATTCTCCGGTTCTTTCTTAGGTTTGGATGATTTTTGGTCGATTTCGGCATTTTTGGTCGTTTTGGCCGTTTTGATCAGTTTTCGACCGGCTAATTTGCTTAGTCGTGTTCTTGAAACGGAGTCGTGTAGCAAATGTTATGGCCTTTTTATTACATCCCATTTTTTCTGATAATTTCGATCTAAATCTTTTTTGTGTGTTAGCGATTATGTTTGGCACTCTATTTCTTTATAGTATGGAATTAGTAGAACTAACTCAGTTTAGTAAGTTTTTGTATATGTATGTTTATTATGTGAAGTCGAAGCACAATAGATTGTAAGTAACTCTACAAATGCATACACAACTAAATAAAGAAAAGTTAGTTTAAAGTGAATCCAAGAGCAAAGATCAAAAAAATAAACTCCAATCATACTGGTTAGGAGTTTTAACTAAATAATACATTAAATAAATAGCTCTCCATTCAAATAGAATAAAATGTTGAATCGAATATTTCAAAGTCATATAATACATAAGCATGAGTTTCCTACATGAAATGTCAAATAATTGTTGTTTAGTTTTGTGTATTATTCACCTTTTTAGGCTTCTCAAGGATAAAAAATATCATTTTTGTTTTGATCAAAGAAAGCGACGTGTTATTAGATCAAAATCATATCTCAACCGTTATATTATGGTGTGCCGTCGAGATGTTGTTTGTCCGGTGCATCAACAACTACTTCAAATACTAGCTGACAAACTTTTACACCAGGAAAAACATGACTAAAACTAAAAATAAAAAATCCTAGGTGTGTTATATCCATCTAGAATCCGTTCAGACACATTTTCCACGGATTCTAGGTGGTCTATATGTACTGGAAATTAGTTCTCTGGTTTTGTCTTATGTTTGGGTGATTTTTGGTCGGTTTCAGCTTTTTGGTCGTTTTGGCGGTTTTGATCAGTTTTCTACCGGCTAATTCGCTTTTGACAAATGGTCGTTTAGATAAAACGTACTCCTTGTTTCAAGCTTTCATTTTCTTAGTCGTGGTCTTGAAACGGAGTCGTGTAGCAAATCTTATGGCCTGTTTTTTGCAGCCCATTTTTCTGATAAATTCGATCTAAATCTTTTTTAGTGTGTTAGCGATTATGTTTGGCTCTCTATTTCTTTATAGTATGGAATTAGTAGAACTAACTCCGTTTAGTATGTTTTTGTATATGTATGTTTATTATGTGAAGTCGAAGCACAATAGATTGTAAGTAATTCTACAAATACATACACAAATAAAGAAAGAAAAGTGAGTTATTATGAATCCAAGAGCAAAGATCAACAAAATAAACTCCAATCATACTGGTTAGGAGGTTTAACTAAATAATACATTTAAAAAATAGCTCGCCATTCAAATAGAATAAAATGTTAAATCAAATATTTGAAAGTCATATAATACATAAGCATGAGTTTCTTACATGAAATGTCAAATACTAGTTGTCTAGTTTTGTGTATTATTCACCTTTTTAGGCTTCTCAAGGATAAACAATATCATTTTTGTTTTGATCAAAGAAATCGACGTGTTGTTAGATCAAAATCATATCTCAACCGTTATATTATGGTATGTCGTCGAGATGTTGTTTGTCCGACGCATCCACAACTACTTCAAATACCCGCTGACCAACTTTTACACAAGAAAAAACACGACTAAAACTAAACAAAAAAAACCCTAGGTGTGTTTTGTCCATTTAGAATCCGGCAAACACATTTTCCACGGATTCTAGGTGGACTATATAGACTAGAAATGAATTATCCGGTTTTTTCTTAGGTTTGGATGATTTTTTGTCGGTTTCGGCATTTTTGGTCGTTTGGCCGTTTTGATCCGTTTTCGACCGGCTAATTCGCTTTTGACCAAGGGTCGTTGAGATCAAACATACTCCTTGTTTCAAGCTTTCATTTGCTTAGTCGTGGTCTTGAAACGGAGTCGTGTAGCAAATGTTACGGCCTTTTTATTGCAGCCCATTTTTTTTATAATTTCGATATAAATATTTTTTTGTGTGTTAGCGATTATGTTTGGCACTCTATTTCTTTATAGTATGGAATTAGTAGAAATAACTCCCTTTAGTATGTTTTTTTATATGTATGTTTATTATGTGAAGTCGAAGCACAATAGATTTTAAGTAACTCTACAAACGCATACACAAATAAAGAAAGAAAAGTGAGTTTAATGTGAATCCAAGAGCAAAGATCAACAAAATAAACTCCAATCATAATGGTTAGGAGTTTTAACTAAATAATAAATTTAATAATTAGCTCTCCATCCAAATAGAATAAAATGTTGAATCGAATATTTCAAAGTCATATAATACATAAACATGAGTTTCTTACATGAAATGTCAAATACTTGTTGTCTAGTTTTGTGTATTATTCACCTTTTTAGGCTTCTCCAGGATAAACAATATCATTTTGTTTTGATCAAAGAAAGCGACGCGTTGTTGATCAAAGTCATATCTCGACCGTTATATTATGGTGTGTCGTCGAGATGTTGTTTGTCCGGCGCATCCACAACTACTTCAAATACTAGCTGACCAACTTTTACACCAGGAAAAACACGACTAAAACTAAACAAAAAACTATAGGTGTGTTTTATCCATCTAGAATCCGTGCAAGCACATTTTCCACGGATTCTAGGTGGTCTATATTGACTTGAAATGAAATCTCGAGTTTTTTCTTAGGTTTGGATGATTTTTGGTCGGTTTCGGTATTTTTGGTTGTTTTTGCCGTTTTGATCAGTTTTCGACCGGCTAATTCTCTTTTGAGCAAGGGTCATTGAGATAAAACGTACTCCTTGTTTCAAGCTTTCATTTTCTTAGTCGTGGTCTTGAAACGGAGTCATGTAGCAAATGTTATGGCCTTTTTATTGCAGCCCATTTTTCCTGATAATTTCGATCTAAATATTTTTTTTGTGTTAGCGATTATGTTTGGCACTCTATTTCTTTATAGTATGGAATTAGTAGAACTAACTCCCTTTAGTATGTTTTTGTATATGGATGTTAGTTTTTGAGGATTTTTGGTCGGTTTCGGCATTTTTTGTCGTGTTTGTCGTTTTGATCGGTTTTCGACAGGCTAAGTCGCTTTTGACCAAGGGTTGTTGAGTTAAAACGTACTCCTTGTTTCAATCTTTCATTTGCTAATTCTCTTTCAATCTAAATCTGTTTATGTGTGTTAGCGATTATGTTTGGCACTCTATTTCTTTATAGTATGGAATTAGTAAAACTAAATCCGTTTTGTATGTTTTTGTATATGTATGTTTATTAGGTGAAGTCGAAGCACTATATATTGTACGTAACTCTACAAATACATACACAAATAAAGAAAGAAAAGTGAGTTTAATGTGAATCCAAGAGCAAACATCAAAAAAAATAAACACCAAGTAACAAAGTTAGTGGAAGCCGGAATAATGAGGGGTGTATACTACCACAGTTGGCTCTGAACTCCCGTGATAGTAAAAAAGCTAGATGAAAGCTGGTGAATGTGTGTCGACTTCACAAACCAAAACAAGTTATGTCCTCACTTTGCGGATAGCCTTTTCAGTCCATATGGACGCTTATAGAGGGTACAACCATATCAAGACGGAGGAAGATGAAGAAAAAATGACATTCATCACAAGCCAAGGCATCTTTTGTTATCCAAAATGTCCTTGGGACTAAAGAATGTCGGATCTACCTACCAACATCTGGTCAGAAAATCTTTTGCAAAAGAAATAGGCCAAAACTTGGAAGTGTATGTAGATGACCTAGTTATAAAAAGCTACACAGAAGCAGAAATCCTTAGAGACATCGAAGAAACCTTCCAAACATTAAAAAGATAAACTTGAAACCTAAAGAAATGTACATTCAGGGTGGAGGAAGGGAAATTTCTAGGCCACCTCATAAATGTTGATCCCAAACTTTGATCGATTTATCTTTGTATTAACGAGATAAGATCAAGTATAATATGTAGACAAACTTTGTGTATTCAACAATCTAAGTACTATGTGGAATATAATACTTAGAACAAATAAAAATACTAACAAATCATGTATACCAAACTTTCAACTTCGATTAATAACAAACAGTGAACAATGTATATGAAAGCGTACATAATAACAAACTCTAAGGATCCTTTGATAGATTAAGGAGCCTTAAAAAATAAGCTACGAATCAACTATTTTAGGAAGAGATAAATATAAAAAATACAATATTTTAACACATCTTCCTATTCTAAACAAAACGCGTTGATCTTCATAACTTATGCAATCCTTTGGTGGCTAACAGTCTACTTGTCAGTGGCTTTTTGTCAGTGTCTAGAGTCTTATGTGTCAGCGGCTATGGACTTGGTCATTTTTTATTCCCAACAATAAACACAAAAGGCATCAAAGCATGCCTAGAAAAGACAATTATAGTATTAAATTTACCCCCACCCCAAAACCTGAAGAAAGTACAAAGACTGAACGAGAGGCTTGCAAGTTTGAGTAGATAATGTCGAAGTTAGAAAAGAAGGTCCTACCTCTCTTCAAAACACTAAAAGGTTGTATAAAAAGAGCGACTTCATTTGGACCAAGGAAGCAGGGAAGGCATTCCAAGAAATCATAGAACAAATAGCAGAACTACTAACTTAGACGGATCTAACCCCTTAAGAAGAACTATTCATGCAAGTGTCCGCCTCTCCGAAGGAATAAGTGCATTCTAAATGGCGGAAAGGGAGTCAAAGTAAATGCGAATATACTTTTTCAGTCTGGCCATCATAGGACCGAAGATAAATTATTCCCCCATGGAAAAACTAGTCTTGGTTATGATTCACGCAACTAAAAGACTAAAAAGATATTTCTAGGCTCACCCAATTCCAATAATCACGGACTAGTTGTAACACTCTCATTTTTCGTATCGGTACAGCGGAAGGGTCTTTTAGAGTGTTACGGGATAGCACAATAACTCCAATCATAGACAACACAATAAAAATGGTTGTACAAGGTTTAACAAACATTCATCCGATAAAAAAGTTTCAAAAGCGTACAACAGGTCCCAAATTATACAGGTCATTAAGTTTACAAAACACATATCGAATGAACATTTTTAATATTATGTGTGGGCCATCAGAGTCGATCTCCATCCGGATTACCTTCAAGCACCTGAGATAAAAACATGCAAAAATCATATCAGCGAATGCCGAGTGAATTCATAGAGTTTAATAAAAACCGTTATATAAAACAATCATTTACAATCATTTAAAATCAGAACACAAGTATAATATCGGAAGTAAGTCCTCATATTGCTAGTCAGGCAATATATAAATCAAGCATACATCTGAAACCGTCCATGAGACCGTAGTCTCTATATTACCATGATAGGTAATATATTCATCGTAATAGCGTCGTTATCATTTTGTATTTATATTTTATATTGTAGGATTATTATTAGCCGCATGACATTGTTACCTTACTATGAAACAGCGGGCCGCGAACCCGACAAACAATTTGCCCATCTAAGTTAGCGTGTCGTCACAAAAATCACGCTATGGAATCTTCTCATACATAAATTCGCTTACCAATCAATGTGGTACAACGGGGATCAACCGTCAAGGCGTGAACTGGAGTGATCGTCCCCAAATAGTACTATCAAATGCATAAGCGTCTAGCAAATCCCGGAAGTTCACAATTCATGCTAATGGGACTTTAAGTGACATAACCTAACTACTAATAATCCTTTTAGTCTTGAATATAGGGTCATAGCATCATTCGGGTCCATATCATTAAGCATACAATCGGGACTACTTGTGTTCTATTTTTATAAAAATCTAGCATGTTATCTCCCTCGCGGGTTTACAAATCATTTTATAAAACATTTAAAAGAGTGCGAGGCTATGAACTCACGTTGTTAATGAAAGGCGGATTATCGGCTACGGGCGTGCTTCGGTCACGGAAACCTATATAAATAATAATCGGTCTTAGACTCGGTCCAATGACTTTTATCAAAATAACAATATACATATGATGATTTTGTACATATGATGATGATCAAGTGGGTTTATATATCATTGTTTACTCATTTTAGTGTTTATGTCTTGGTAACGTCTTACTAGTTCACTAGTTTTACCTATTTACCTATTTTAAGTCCATTAAGCCTAGTATAAGTTCTTTAACTTGTTTTTATCCCTTTTATACCTATATTATCAGTATATATATACTTTCCATGTTGGGCCCAAATGGGTTAAGCCCAATAAGTTCTTTTTACAAGTTTTTATCTTATTAAGTCCAATTATTAGTCCAATATGTTTAGTTAGCTCGTAAATGTCCGTAATTCTTATAGTTCGGGTTTTATCGGTTTTTACTTATCTTAGTTATCTATACATCAGTATATGAATTTTATAAACTTTACATTACACGGTTTTGGTCGTCTATGTTTTATTTGGCGAAAAACGTTAATTTTACGGCAATAGCCGAAAAAGTCGTAAAAATCAAGTTTATAGTTTTTACTACTTATAAATATTATTTTTACCACCATTTATATAATTTACCCATTTTATTAACCTTTTATACATTTATATAAATAAGTTTTATAAGTTAGTGGGTTTATATTTTTACATTTTATACATTATAATGTGAGTGCTTATATAATAATAATAATAAACATTATTTCCAAAAATCTGATTTTTAACTTCATGTTCACCACTTTTAACATATCTAGAGTTCTATAATGACTTAGAAGCTCATTTTTTGATGACATGTTCTTCATAATATGTGCTACATATAACTTTGTTATAGCTACTGCCCATTTTTAGTTTAAGTTGCCTTAACAGTCCCTACAAAACTGCTTATTCAGATTATACCACCTAACTTGTTTTGATCATATCTCACTCATTATTTTGATTTCATTGCATGGCCAACTCTCACATGTGTATAACATAATCTAATTACTGTAAATGGATCAAACCATGCAATTTTATCAGTTCATCTCTTAGTTATCTACTGTTTTTATACAGCCAACTAAATAGTCAAGATTTTAGCTTCATTTCTTATAGTTATCATCATTTTTAAGCATATTTATCAACACTTGATCCCACACAACATTTTTATCATCATATATACATCATATACATATACAAAATGAAAGAAAATGCATTTGTTCTTTACAAAATAACAAGAGAAAAATGGAGAGGATGATCTTCTTTACCAATCCAAGTGGATTTCTTCTTTTAGGAAGACAAGAACTTGATGAACACAACAAGTATCTCCAAGACCATCAAATATCAAGAACATAGGTTGGAAAATCAGCCCTAGGACACAAGCAAATCACCTCCAAAGTTGTTGATATGGCCACCAAATGAGCAAGGCTTCAAGAGAACACCTTAATAGAACTAGTAAACATGTGGTTTATGGCTAGAAAAGATCAAAGAGGGTGTTTGTTGGCTTATTTGGGACGGCACAAGGAAGGGGGTTGAGAGCGTTTTTGGAGTGGATTGCATGTAAGAATGATGGAATGAGAAGTAGTAGCTAGTTTTGAGTTAGTGGTAAAGGAAGTTAGCTTAACATGTAAGCTTATGCTTACACTTGTGCAAGTTTAGCTAACATGATGCCACCTTGATGGTGTGGTGTCATGTTGGCCGTCCATATCATGCTAGTGGGGTGGGACAAAGTGTTTTGTCCCATCTCACTAGTTTACGGGTATTTCTCGATTCTAGTTTTCTCGATTTGCGTGCCTCGGGTCGTTTTACGAAAAACGTTTTTATAAATTATGGATCACCGTCACAAAGCGAATCCAATAAAAATTGTCTCATCAAAAACGGAGTTCAAAAACGTAAATACGTAATCCTAAGGTTTCCGGTTTAGTCGTAAAAGACGCCAAATTATGCACGTAAGCCCAAATTTAAATCCGTAAATTGTGAGTTCGTCAACCAACACAAAAATAAGTTTCAAAATATTATACGAGAAAATATTTTACTACCTGAAAATGTTAGATTGTCACAGCTTTTCCTCCTAAAAGGGATCAACGTCCTCGTGATCCATTTCATTTGGATGTCCGTTTCTTATTGAAATCGAAGAGGTGCGGATATTTCTTCCACATTTCATCCTCTCGTTCCCAAGTATACTCCGGTCCATTCTTTGAATTCCATCGGATCTTGACAATAGGTATCCGACTTTGTTTCAGTTGCTTTACCTCACGGTCCATAACTTCTACGGGCTCTTCGATAAAATTCAACTTCCCATCTATTCGAACCTTACCTAACGGAATTTTCTCATCACTCACTGCTAGACATTTCTTCAGATTAGATACATGGAATGTGTTGTGTACACCATGAAGTTCTGGGGGTAACTCTAGTTTGTAAGCCACCGGACCTACTCTAGATAAAATCTTAAAGGGTCCAATATAACGGGGATTCAATTTTCCTTGTTTTCCAAATCTTATAACGCCTTTCCATGGCGATACTTTCACCATTACTCGGTCACCCACTTCAAACTCCATTGGCTTCCGCCGCACATACGCGTAACTTTTCTGTCTACTTCGGGCAGTCAACAACCTATTCTTAATCTGAACTATCATCTCCGTAGTCTCCCGGATCAATTCCGGTCCCGTGAGCTGGGTATCCCCAACTTCACTCCAACATACAGGAGATCTACACTTCCTACCATACAAAGCTTCAAACGGTGCAGCCTTAATACTAGAATGGTAACTATTGTTATATGAAAACTCTGCTAACGACAAATGTTTATCCCAATTCTTACCAAAGTCTAACACACAAGCTCTCAACATATCTTCCAGTGTTTGTATCGTTCTTTCACTCTGCCCATCAGTCTGGGGGTGATAAGCAGTGCTCATGTCGAGATTCGTTCCCAAAGATCTTTGGAGAGATTTCCAAAAATTCGACGCGAATCTAGGATCTCGATCTGAAATGATCGATACAGGCACTCCATGCTTGCATACAACATTATCAAGGTATATTCGAGTCAGCTTCTCTAGTGAGAACTGCTCCTTAACCGGAATGAAGTGTGCTGATTTGGTCAGTCTATCGACAATAACCCAAATCGAATTGTTTCCAGATGATGTTCTAGGAAGCTTGGTGATAAAATCCATCGTAATTCGCTCCCACTTCCATTCAGGAATCTTTGGTTGTTGAAGTAGTCCTGATGGTTTTTGATGTTCCGCTTTGACTCTAGCACAAGTCAAGCATTGAAGAACATACATAGCTATGTCAGCTTTCATATTCGGCCACCAGTACAACTTCTTCAAATCATGGTACATCTTATCAGATCCCGGATGAATGGAATACTTAGATTTATGGGATTCTAACATAATCAAATCTCTTAAGCCTCCAAACTTAGGTATCCACATACGACCTCTTAAGCATTTCACTCCATCCGCTCTAACCTCTAAAGGATCTCCTTCTCCTCGGAACCCTTCATTAACAAAATTCTCCTTCTTACAAGCTTCTAGTTGCGCATTTCTAATTTGCTCAGGCAAATTATTGTGCACGGTCAAGACTAGAGAACGCACCATGATAGGCTCTCTATCTTTCCTACTTAACGCATCGGCAACAACATTGGCTTTTCCTGGGTGATATTTTATATCACAATCATAATCACTTAACAACTCTATCCATCTTCGTTGCCTCATGTTTAATTCCTTCTGATCGAGAATATACTGTAGGCTTTTGTGATCGGTGAATACCGTACACTTGGTGCCATACAGATAATGTCTCCATAACCTAAGAGCAAAGACTACAGCTCCTAACTCAAGATCATGAGTAGTATAATTCTCCTCATTCTTCCTTAATTGCCTAGAAGCATAAGCTATCACTTTCTCTCGCTGCATCAAAATAGCTCCATAACCTTTAAGAGATGCATCACAATACACTACAAAATCTTCACTCCCGTCGGGTAATGATAAGATTGGCGCACTACATAATTTTTGCTTCAATGTCTGAAATGCTCCATCTTCATCACTTCCCCAAACGAAAGGTTTATTCTTCTGAGTAAGCTTAGTCAAGGGTTTAGCTATCAAAGAAAATTCTTTAATGAATCGCCTATAATAGCCAGCTAATCCTAAGAACTGTCGCACTTCCGTTGGCGTTGTCGGTGCAGACCAATTCTTAATAGCTTCAACCTTTGCAGGATCAACATGAATTCCATCTATGTTAATCACATGACCAAGAAATTGCACAGAATCTAACCAGAAATCACACTTCGAAAACTTAGCATACAACCTTTCATCCTTCAACAAATTCAAAACAATCCTTAAATGTTCTCTATGCTCATCTTCATTCTTAGAATAGATTAGAATATCGTCAATAAACACAATCACAAATTTATCCAAGTAGGGCTTACACACTCGATTCATTAAATCCATGAAAACCGCAGGTGCGTTAGTTAACCCAAATGGCATTACTTGAAATTCATAGTGTCCATAACGAGTTCTAAATGCAGTTATAGGAATATCTTCTTCACGGACGTGAAGTTGGTGATATCCTGACCGCAAATCTATCTTAGAATACACACTAGGTCCTTGCAGTTGATCAAACAAATCATCAATCCTAGGTAAAGGATATCGATTTTTAATTGTCAACTTATTCAGTTCCCTATAATCAATGCACATACGAAAAGATCCATCCTTCTTCTTAACGAACAAGACTGGAGCTCCCCAAGGCGATGAGCTTGGTCGAATAAAACCTTTATCAGACAACTCCTTAAGTTGCTCAGATAACTCCTTTAATTCAGAAGGGGCTAATCGGTAAGGCGCACGTGCCACCGGTGCAGCACCAGGAATTAAATCGATTCGAAACTCTACTTGCCTTATCGGTGGAAGTCCGGGTAAATCTTTAGGAAATACCTCATGAAATTCACAAATAATAGGTACATCTTCCAATCGTTTCTCCCTAGACTCATTCCCGGTCACTTGAGCTAAGAATAACTCACAACCGTTCCTGATGTACTTTTGGACTTTAATACATGAAACGATTTTCAAACGGGATTCACCTCGACTACCATCAATTACTAACGTCCTATTCCTAAGAGGAATCTTAACCTTCTTCTCTCCACATAAAATAGTAGCATTATTCGACGACAACCAATCCATACCAATAATAATATCAAAACTACCTAATTCTATCAACATCAAATCAATCGGAAAGGAATGGTTCAAGAGATTTAGAGAGCATCCTTCTAATAGCTTATTAGTTTTCACTAATTTACCATCAGCCAATTCCACCTCGTAACTGGTACTTATCTCAACAGGTTCAATATCAATAAGGGCACTAAATTTAGTGGATACAAAGCTCCTATCGGCACCCGAATCGAATAAAGCAACAGCATAATGATTGTTGAGTAAAAGCGTACCGGTAACGACATTCGGATCCTCTTTCTTCACCTCAATTGTTCCAAGTTGGTAGATACCACCCTGGGGGTTTCTTCCAGGTACAATCGCTTTCAACTTGGGGTATTCCGATTTCCTATGACCTTCTTCATTACAGTTGAAGCAAATGGTTCCCTTCTTACACCTTTCAACCTTGTGTCCAAGCTTTCCGCAATTTCGGCACTTCCAGCAGTCGCCAGCATGCCTCTTGTTGCCACACTTAGGACATCTATCATCGTTGCGCGGTGCATTGTAGGTAAGAGCATTTGCATTCCCCTTTCTCTGGTTCTGACGGCGATTGAAATTCTTCCTATTATCACCTCTATCTACACGATTACCGTCACCCTTTCTTTTCTCACCTACACGGGCTTCATCTTACTTATCCTGAATTATCTGTCCAATGAGTCGGTAAGCCATTCGAACAGCATCATCAATGGTCAGTGGTTTAGATGATGGCACGTCCCCCCGGATATTCCTGGTCAACCCTTTCACGTATTGCTCAATTCGGATCTCTTCGGGTTCAACCAATCGAGGACATAGCAAGGCCAACTCATGGAATCGGTTCGTGTAACTATCAATGTCCACACCTTTCATTCTCAGATGAATCAACTCTTGCTCTAACCTAATAATCACACTACGAGGACAAAACTCCAAAGTCATCCACTTCTTGATTTCAGCCCAAGGAGTAGCATTAGCAGCATCAAGACCCATGAAAGCAATTCTCCCGTTCCACCAAGTCAACGCACGACCTTTAAGAGTAGCCATAGCAAAACTCACCTTATCTTCCTCCTTACACTTACTAATCCTAAACACCGATTCAATCTTCTCAATCCACTGGCTTAGTCCTACAGCACCTTCAGTTCCATTAAAAGGTAGAGGTTCACACTTCATGAACGTCACATAAGTACAACCACCAACTTCAGGTGCATTCGTTCCAAGTCCTCCTACATTTCCTCCAGCATTAGCATTCACATTATTAGCATTCACATTCACATTAGTACCGCCAATTCCGCTACCGCCAGCTCCACTACCGCCAGCTCCACTACCGCCAGCTCCACTACCGCCAGCTTCATTACTAGCATTTGCCATAAATTCAGTCATAGATGCGGTAACTTGCTCCATAATAATCCTACGTACATCATCCTCAGTCACAGCCTTCTTGGGCGGCATAGTTCTATAATTCCACAATTTCAAAGTATTAAGCATTCACCCAACAAAGGATTTATATAATATGGATTGAATTCATAATCAAGATACAAATAAGGCACAATATGGAATTCAAGACAAGATACATATTTCATTCGATCTGAAACAAAAGTATTGTCTTAGTACATCCCATATCAAAGTTCTAACACTATATACACTCAAAATTCGTGCCAAGTCTACTACTAACAAGTCGGTTCAGTCAAAGCTACAAAAGCACAAAAGATACAAAGGTCACTACTAAATACAGACTGGTCTACTGAGAACCGCCAGATGGTCCATCATCCATCGTCTTCTGAATCTTCGTCGGACGATCACTAGACACATCTTCAGCTGGGCGCTTACGGATTACTCCTCTTTCAACCATGTCGGCATACAATCTACTGTTCCATCCCACGGATATATTCAACTCCTTTTCAGCTTTCTCACGCATCGCACGAGCTACACTCAACTGAATCTCCATAGTATTCACCTTTCTCTTCATAGCAGCATACTCACCACTTTCCAACACCGATAACCTCCTAAAAGATTCATTCAATCCACGCTCTACTTCACTCAAATCCAAACTAAGCAATTCCCGCTCTTTCTCTCCAACCTTAGTCTTCGACTCCAAATAAGCAACCTGAGTCTGAACAACACCTAATCCAACTTCTGTCACACAACTCTTAACACGGGAAGCATCTAGATCACGTCTCAAGGCCCATGGTGCAAGACCATCAATATGAGTAGCCTCTCGAGTACTAGACGACTCTCCTATGTCACGTCTACGAGTAGCAATACCATCCGTACCGTCAGGTGCATCGTCATCCTCATCCTCCTCTGATTCAGAATCAGATTCAGATGATT
This sequence comes from Glebionis coronaria, assembly GCA_025667525.1. Taxonomy (NCBI): domain Eukaryota; kingdom Viridiplantae; phylum Streptophyta; class Magnoliopsida; order Asterales; family Asteraceae; genus Glebionis; species Glebionis coronaria. The sequence continues at coordinate 102,941 of JANFOE010000383.1, read as the reverse complement.
CAGACATTTCATCCCTAGGTAACTCATCCTCAGAATCAGACAAACAAACTGGTGGGGGAAAAGGCTCGCCCTCTGGAACATCATAAGGGTAAATAAGCTCGGCTTCCTCATCGTCATAAATCTCAACATCTATACCTACATCCTCCTCGACATCCTCGTCGTCAATCTCATCATCTAAATTATCTAACCCAATCTCATCCTCATTCTCAATATCAGCATTCTCAATCTCCACATTCTCAATATCCACATTCTCAATCTCCACATTCTCAATATCCACATTCTCAATCTCATTCTCTACTAAGTCAACCTGAGGGGCAATCTGATCTCCTAGTCCTAACTCGGGCTCGGGATCCTCAAATGGTTCCTCCTCATCATCGATATCATAATCTACTAAGTCTAAATAAGGATTATCTTATATATTAGGTTCGGGAATAGCATGGTTTTCTACAGGAATATTAGGGTCAGCCATGACAATCTGCATTTATATATATATATCTCGTATTAGGATAAAATACTAGTTAAACAATTACATAATGAAATCACGATATATACATATATATAAATTAAATTATATATATCAAAATATATATCTTCTCAATAGGGCTTGTTGGTAACGTCGGAGATCTCTGGCACCGTTATAGTCAAAAGATTTTTCAAATATTTTCTTAAATGTTCATTGTCAAAAGATTTTGAAAAGTTTTGTTCAAAACCTTGGTTTTTAAAATCCTTTGTCTCTATAACGAGAGCTCTGGTACCAAACTGTAACACTCTCATTTTTCGTATCGGTACAGCGGAAGGGTCTTTCAGAGTGTTACGGGATAGCACAATAACTCCAATCATAGACAACACAATAAAAATGGTTGTACAAGGTTTAACAAACATTCATTCGATAAAAAAGTTTCAAAAGCGTACAACAGGTCCCAAATTATACAGGTCATTAAGTTTACAAAACACATATCGAATGAACATTTTTAATATTATGTGTGGGCCATCAGAGTCGATCTCCATCCGGATTACCTTCAAGCACCTGAGATAAAAACATGCAAAAATCATATCAGCGAATGCCGAGTGAATTCATAGAGTTTAATAAAAACCGTTATATAAAACAATCTTTTACAATCATTTAAAATCAGAACACAAGTATAATATCGGAAGTAAGTCCTCATATTGCTAGTCAGGCAATATATAAATCAAGCATACATCTGAAACCGTCCATGAGACCGTAGTCTCTATATTACCATGATAGGTAATATATTCATCGTAATAGCGTCGTTATCATTTTGTATTTATATTTTATATTGTAGGATTATTATTAGCCGCATGACATTGTTACCTTACTATGAAACAGCGGGCCGCGAACCCGACAAACAATTTGCCCATCTAAGTTAGCGTGTCATCACAAAAATCACGCTATGGAATCTTCTCATACATAAATTCGCTTACCAATCAATGTGGTACGACGGGGATCAACCGTCAAGGCGCGAACTGGGGTGATCGTCCCCAAATAGTACTATCAAATGCATAAGCGTCTACCAAATCCCGGCAGTTCACAATTCATGCTAATGGGACTTTAAGTGACATAACCTAACTACTAATAATCCTTTTAGTCTTGAATATAGGGTCATAGCATCATTCGGGTCCATATCATTAAGCATACAATCGGGACTACTTGTGTTCTATTTTTATAAAAATCTAGCATGTTATCTCCCTCGCGGGTTTACAAATCATTTTATAAAACATTTAAAAGAGTGTGAGGTTATGAACTCACGTTGTTAATGAAAGGCGGATTATCAGCTACGGGCGTGCTTCGGTCACGGAAACCTATATAAATAATAATCGGTCTTAGACTCGGTCCAATGACTTTTATCAAAATAACAATATACATATGATGATTTTGTACATATGATGATGATCAAGTGGGTTTATATATCCTTGTTTACTCATTTTAGTGTTTATGTCTTGGTAACGTCTTACTAGTTCACTAGTTTTACCTATTTACCTATTTTAAGTCCATTAAGCCTAGTATAAGTTCTTTAACTTGTTTTTATCCCTTTTATACCTATATTATCAGTATATATATACTTTCCATGTTGGGCCCAAATGGGTTAAGCTCAATAAGTTCTTTTTACAAGTTTTTATCTTATTAAGTCCAATTATTAGTCCAATATGTTTAGTTAGCTCGTAAATGTCCGTAATTCTTATAGTTCGGGTTTTATCGGTTTTTACTTGTCTTAGTTATCTATACATCAGTATATGACTTTTATAAACTTTACATTAGACGGTTTTGGTCGTCTAAGTTTTATTTGGCGAAAAACGTTAATTTTACGGCAATAGCCGAAAAAGTCGTAAAAATCAAGTTTATAGTTTTTACTACTTATAAATATTATTTTTACCACCATTTATATAATTTACCCATTTTATTAACCTTTTATACATTTATATAAATAATTTTTATAAGTTAGTGGGTTTATATTTTTATATTTTATACATTATAATGTGAGTGCTTATATAATAATAATAAACATTATTTCCAAAAATCTGATTTTTAACTTCATGTTCACCATTTTTAACATATCTAGAGTTCTATAATGACTTAGAAGCTCATTTTTGGATGACATGTTCTTCATAATATGTGCTACATATAACTTTGTTATAGCTACTGCCCATTTTTAGTTTAAGTTGCCTTAACAGTCCCTACAAAACTGCTTATTCAGATTACACCACCTAACTTGTTTTGATCATATCTCACTCATTATTTTGATTCCATTGCATGGCCAACTCTCACATGTGTATAACATCATCTACTTACTGTAAATGGATCAAACCATGCAATTTTATCAGTTCATCTTTTAGTTATCTACTGTTTTTATACAGCCAACTAAATAGTCAAGATTTTAGCTTCATTTCTTATAGTTATCATCATTTTTAAGCATATTTATCAACACTTGATCCCCACACAACATTTTTATCATCATATATACATCATATACATATACAAAATGAAAGAAAATACATTTGTTCTTTACAAAATAACAAGAAAAAAAATGGAGAGGATGATCTTCTTTACCAATCCAAGTGGATTTCTTCTTTTAGGAAGACAAGAACTTGATGAACACAACAAGTATCTCCAAGACCATCAAATATCAAAAAAATAGGTTGGAAAATCAGCCCTAGGACACAAGCAAATCACCTCCAAAGTTGTTGATATGGCCACCAAATGAGCAAGGCTTCAAGAGAACACCTTAATAGAACTAGTAAACATGTGGTTTATGGCTAGAAAAGATCAAAGAGGGTGTTTGTTGGCTTATTTGGGACGGCAAAAGGAAGGGGGTTGAGAGAGTTTTTGGAGTGGATTGCATGTAAGAATGATGGAATGAGAAGTAGTAGCTAGTTTTGAGTTAGTGGTAAAGGAAGTTAGCTTAACATGTAAGCTTATGCTTACACTTGTGCAAGTTTAGCTAACATGATGCCACCTTGATGGTGTGGTGTCATGTTGGCCGTCCATATCATGCTAGTGGGGTGGGACAAAGTGTTTTGTCCCATCTCACTAGTTTACGGGTATTTCTCGATTCTAGTTTTCTCGATTTGCGTGCCCTCGGGTCGTTTTACGAAAAACGTTTTTATAAATTATGGATCACCGTCACAAAACGAATCCAATAAAAATTGTCTCATCAAAAACGGAGTTCAAAAACGTAAATACGTAATCCTAAGGTTTCCGGTTTAGTCGTAAAAGGCGCCAAATTATGCACGTAAGCCCAAATTTAAATCCGTAAATTGTGAGTTCGTCAACCAACACAAAAATAAGTTTCAAAATATTATACGAGAAAATATTTTACTACCTGAAAATGTTAGATTGTCACACTAGTCGATCATGCAGGTTCTATCAAAACCAGAACTGGTCGGAAAGATGCAAATGTGGAGTGTAGCACTAGGCGGGTATGATTTCAACTATGACAACAATCAAAGAACAAAGCCTAGCGGATTTCATAGTCAAAATACTAGACGAAGATACCTTAATGGAGGAAACATAAATCCAACCGTTGGAACAATTGATACTATTCACGAATTGGTCCCCATGCACGAAGTTTCCAGAGTCGGACTAATACTCACCAACCCTAAAGGGACATAATTCACCTATGCCTTAAGGTTCAAATTTGAAGCATCTAATAACGAGGCAGAGTATGAAGCACTAATAGCAGGCTTGCATATAGAAAAGGAAATGGGCATCCGGAGCCTACAAGCAAACATAGATTCTAGACTCGTCGCAAAACAAGTCAAGGAATCTTACACAACCAAGGAAGAAAGCATGAAGCAAGATTTATAAAAGGTGAAACCCGTTGTCGGAAGCTTTAAAGAATTCTTAATCAAACAAGTTTCGCGAAGTGAAAACAAAAAGTGGATGCACTCAATAAGATCGACTCTACCAGTTTCCCACACCTGGCCAAGCAAGTACTAGTGGAAGTCATAAAGAAAAAATCCACTAAAGAAGTGGAGATCCTATCCGTAGTAGAGGAAGAAGAGCACAACTGGATGAAGCCAATCCATGACTACCTTGCGGAAGGTACACTGCCAGCATAAAAAGGAAAGGCAAGAAAACTAATGATTAAATCCAACCAGTACACCATCATAGATGGAAGCTTATATAGATGGTCATTTCTGGAGCCATAGCTACAATGTGTAGGACCAATACAAGATAACTATGTTATAAGATAAATCCATAAGCGATCATGCAACATGCACTACGGACTAAGATCCATTGTAGCTAAACCCATCCGATCTGGGTACTACTAGCCGACAATGCATGAAGACGTAAGGGAAATAACAAAGAAATTCCAAGACTTTCATGTCCACAAACTAGTCCCAAAATAATCCCAACAAAATTTCACACCAATTACCTTCCCATAGCCATTCCATAAATGGACATTGACATTGCCAGTCCCTTTCCGGAGGGACAAGGAAATTTTAAAATTTTAATTGTCGCCATAGATTACTTCACCAAATGGATAGAGGCAAAACCGGTAGCAACAATTACAAGATCCCAGATAAAGATATTTGTATGGGAAAACATCATTTGTAGATTTCGGGTATAGAAGGAAATCATATCTTATTATCGAAAAAATTCCAGGAAAATCCCTTCAAAGACTGGTGTAAAGTACTAAATGTCAAACAACACTTCACGTATGTCAAAGATCCTCACGTAAAAGGACTGGTGGAGAGAGCGGACATAAGCTTAGGGCAAGGAATAAAAGCAAGCCTAGAAGGAACCAAGAACTACATGAAAACACAGATTAATTAAAACTTTATGATTAATTAATACATGACACGTAACATGAATATTTAAATTATCAAGACAAGTATTACGTATATTAATTATATATTTACGACAAGTATTACGTATGTAAATTATTACACGATAGGTATTTACGTATAATACTTAAAACACGACAAGAATTAAAACGTGTTAAAACACGAACACATGTTACTAATAATAATACACAGGAATTATTTAAAACACGAAAAACGAAATATATAAAATGAAGGGGGTGTTTGGACGACACAATAAGGAAAAGAAACAAGATGGGCCAAGCCCGACCCGTTAAGCTATATTTGTAGCCAAAATACTCCAAGGAATATCATTATCATTTTTTTACAAAATTAAACAAAACCCTTGTACTTGTTTTCCTTGGTGCCGCCGGTTACACAAAAGAAAAGGGAAGGAAAAAGCTTGGTGATCTTTTAATTAATTGGGTTGTGTGTACGTGTTCGTTGTTCTTATACTCAAGGATTCGGTAATGATATTCTTTTCTTTTATTTTATGAATCAATGATTTCTATTAAATTATATTATTAACACATGAATGGGATGAATAAAACATGAATTAAAACATGGAATTAAACGGGTTTTGGTTTGGTTGTCACGAGAACCGAGACCACAAGGGTCTCGGTGGGTGTTTTACTCGGCCAACCGAACCCCGTAAGGGGTCGATGGCTACTTTGTTTGGTCAGCCGCAACATCACCAACCCCAACCAGGGTGTGTTTGGTAAAATAGTGGCAACCGAGAGCAATATAGCTCTCGGTGTGTCTTTGTGGCGCAGCGGTGGGAACCGGCTTCTGCCAGTGGGAACCACCACAAGAACAGTGGCAAAACCACAGTCGCGGTGGCTGTGGTGATGGGTGTGATTCGAGCAAGCCGAGACACGGGGGTCTGGGTGGGACTTCTTTCGGTCTCGGGTAAACCGAACACAAATGGGGTGTTTGGTTATACATTTTAATCAATTAATTTGGGACTTAGGTTAATTTGTTTATTTGATTATTAAGGAATAAATCATGGCCCATTTAATTAAATTAACTTTAGACTATAATCTTATATAGTTTGAATCATTCAATTCGCAGCATTTATTGACTCGATTGAACCCCAACTAAGCCTAAATCTATCAAATGGATCAAACGAAGGGTTGCGAGTTACACTTCCACTTAATGGGAGGTCAAGTATCAACATCACATTCAATTCAAAATAACCTAACAGTTCATGGAGTTACATCACATTACAAGTCTAAGAGAATTAGCAGTTTGCAAGTCCAACATACCCACATAAATGATAAGAACTTCAAAAGTCTAGACCGTTTAAGGAGACAGAACTCAAAATATTATGGATGTTACAAAACCCCCAACTATAAAATGAGATTGGAAGGGTTTTACTTTGCCACGCATCATGACCTATCTATAAATTCTTCATAGCCAAACCAAACACACCATGTCATTTGTGGCTGCATCAACCCAGTGTGAAAGCACAACTAAAAACATGCTAGCTCCACCTGGACACACGGAATCTGAAACCAAGATCAAGCCCACGACATGTTACCTATGACTCCAAACTCAATTCTTTTCTAAAGTTTGTGTCGTCGTGATGATACAGTTCACTGAGGTTGTCGTCACGACAAACAGATCTCATTAAAAGGAGAACATACTGCTTCAGTTTGGTAAGCTTGAAATTCTGAGTATTCACTGTCAACTTTTTCAAACAAATGTAAAAATTACTTTAGAAAACTATAAAATAACAAAATAGTAATTAAAAGATCTAACTAATATAAAAAATATGAGCAGTTGGGAAAGAAGATGAAAGCAGCGACTTGATAGATTGGTTTATGTTAGAGGGGACTCTAATGTATGATTATCAACTTTATTTTATGCATCTTTTTTAAGCCAGGCCCTTGGTCTCAGTTAAGTACTAACCTAAAGATTGTGGATCAGTACGGACAAGTTAAGCATAACATGCTCCACACCATTAGGTGATGATCAAGGATATGTCACAGTTGAATACGAGTCTATGCAAAACTGCAACATAAAGTTGATCAATATATAAACAAATGTTGATTGGAATCTACCCAAATCTTTGCATATGAGCTTCAGTCATTGCACGTCGCTGAAAAAGACCAAGTCCCACTGAAACAAAAAACAAGGCTCCTTCACATAATTCCAAACTGCACTTTACTTGGACCAAGTTGATGTTGTTGTTACCAGCAAAGTTGTTGTGATGTTATAAAGAATGTCGTTAATGTTGTGACTGGCCACTACTTAAGCATTGATTTCGTGGTATCTGATGCAAAGGTAAGATGTCAATCATAGATATTGAATAATTTTCGGTATAATATCACGTCTGGCTCAAATGCTGATAAAATATTATTGCAGGGTAATATAATATATTGTACAGCTAAGGCCAGCATAGCCTACAATTTCCTTAAGTTGAAAGAAGGGGTCGTATACTCCATGAAAAAATGTGCATATTAGCCTAAGAAAGATGAATTGCGGATAATAACAAATGTGGCGTTCATGCTTGAATTTAATGGCGCTACTACCATTAAAAAGGTTTTGTAAAACCTAATGATTTTTTCAGATACCTTTTTTAAATGGTGGATATTGGTCAACTTGAGGGCACACATAACAAATACTTGATTGGTAGGGTTTTGTCATTTGTATGTATAAAACATATTGTGCTACATCTCATAATTCATATAAAAGATAAAATTATATGTGAATAATAATGACATGCGATGGGTATGTGATTAACGTTGGCAGGACCATAGTCACATAATTCACTAGAAAGGCCGCGAATTGCGATCCAGTTCGCGCGTTCCCAAATCGGGTACGATTCAGTCGGGATCAGAAAAATCAACGATCCGAATCAAGACCTCCCAATCATGATGTGATTTTTTTGTTTACCTTAACATCTGAGTTAAAAACCTCAGAAACCTTAGTATATAATAGGAAATTGGCTGTGACTTATAAAGATTTTTTTATTATCAAACAATTTTTATCGTATAAATTTTAGGATTTTGTTATAACCCGTAGGAAAATATTAATTATTGAGTACACCGTACCAAAGCGATCCCAAATGAGCCTACCCCCCACCGAACCGAATTCTAGATACCTTGCGAACCGCGATCCCGATCCTCGATTTCGTACCGGAACGATCCCCGTTCCATGTGACTATGGGCAGGACCATTCACCAAAGGACAGGTTCCTGAACGTTGGCCTTCTATCTCACTAACAACATGTTCTTTATATTATGTACGGTTACTACATTTAATCCTTCTAGCATATTTGTGAATAAATAAGTAAATAACATGTTAGTGTTAATATAATATTCAATTAAATTGAGTAATTTTACCTGATAGTTATTGCATTTGTGATCCAGGGGAAATCACTAAGGTAGGCTAGGCAGACTCCTGATAGAAAAGCGACCATGTCAGGCTGGTGTGTACCATATTATCTTCATCTACATGTCTGCAAAGCATTATAATAGTAAGAGATCGTACCTCCTCAAGTTACTCCTCATTGTGCATCACCCTTATGCGAGTTAAAAAAATACTTATTACCTTGCAAATCGGCTGTATATGTCAACCTTGGTAAAAACAGGCTTCCTTTTTTGCGATTTCATATCAGCCACTCCTCCAAAAATTCTACAATACTCATACGTAATACATTTCATTCACCTGTTTGTCCTGTTTTATATGCGAGAGAACATGACCGATAATATTTATTAAAAGTTAAAAACTCATAAAGTGCATACAATTTTAAAAATATAAATGAAAAGAAAATAAATGACAATAATAGAAGTTCACAAATTAACAACACTAATGCTCTTCTCTCTCGACTTAGTTTGCAGCTTATGAGCTTATATACGAAATCATAATTGAAAAAACACTAAATGGATCGGTGGAATTGCTTATTAGAAACTTAAAAGGAATTTAAAGTTTTTAACATCAAATCATAATTAGAGTTCCTAATAATAAACTCGATTCAAACAATTAAAACTTGAAATCATATCAATGAAACATTTAATTAATCCAACTTTTTAAAACATGAATTCAGAATTAAGGTTTGTAAGTAATAATAAATTAAAATTAACATATAATTAGCAATGAAATAACATCAATCGAACCATTAATTAGCAATTGTTACATAAACCCTAAAACTAAACGATCTATTAAACCAAAAATCAACATTTAATTACATTAATATCAAAAGCATCAAGTTAATACAGGTTTAAACTAAAGCATTTAATATTTCAACTGATAGTGAACTATTAGGATGAAACGATTGAATAAAACAACACGGTGATTAAATTAAAACAAAAGGGTTCATAACATAATAACACCCGAACAACATGATCTTGAAGATGTGTAACCTTCGATCCGTGAAATATATTGAAGAACAAAATGTATGTTGTTATTCAAATCATATCACAAGTACATGAGATGATGGCCTGCGTTGGTTTTATGTGTTTCATTTTGATTTATGAAATCAGTAGGATATAGATATATAAGTGTTAGGATGATTTAGTTTGGATGAGATTTGGTGTGAATTGGACAAGTTTATGTGTGGGAATTATTAGAGTTCTTTTAATGTTCAGTATGGTGGGTAAAATAAATACGCAATAAAAAATACGAGATTAATATATTTAATTAGATAAAAACGTTAATGAAAGGGTCCGATGATTCGACCGAGTTGATACGATGATTCGATCATTTTAACCAGGTGATCAATTGCGTGACTCAGTGATTCGACCAGATAATTGAATATATGACCCGGTAATATTGTGTAAAAAACAAAATCTTTTATATATAATAAGAAATGATAGAATTTAAAATATTCTAAAACAAAACCCCGTTGAATGAAATACAACATAAAGCGTAAGCTTAAATACACAAATCAATATACCGCTTTACAATAACACCGAGTAATGCATCTTTTGACAATAATTTTACTTAACGACTATTAAGGCGTTTTTTATTAATGATTACCTCTACGATCTACAATAACCTCCGGTTCTTTTTTTATCATTCTTTATTCATGTTACCGGTGTTTTTCAAATGTAGCCCTTAAGCTTAAAAAATATTTTTATTGCTTATTAATCCACTATATATTTACGCATGTGCACTCCACGGAAAAATAACCATCGGTATGGTTCCACATAGCACGGTGCATCGCACGGGCATGAGTGCCTCGTTTATGTTATAAAATTTACATGGTACATTTAATTATATTAATGTTAGACTTATAATCATTATTGAATAATTATTCATGATATAAAACATGGCACATTTAATTAATTTAATTAAGGACTTAGTTTAATTATTTTATTACATTTTAATCATGGTCTAATTAAATTAATACCTTACTTTAATTTAATTACACAATCATCAGTTATGCTAAAGTTTTATAAATATAAATCATGTTATATTATTAATTAATAATCATTTATAAACCATGTATTATATTATTAATTAATAATTATTATGTGAGACTAAAGTATTTAGTTATTAATAAACTTTATTATATTATGACATTTAATTAATCATGGATTATTAAATATATTCATTAAGCTTTAGCTTATACCATATGCTTATTAAAACAATCTTATTACTATTTATGGAAACATGATATTTATGGAAACATGCTATTTATAGAAACATACTATTTATGGGAACTTTCTATTTTTGTAAACTTACTAATTGTGGGAAGTTTCTATTTTTGGAAACTTACCATTTATGGTAACTTACTATTTTGGGAAAGGTTCTATATATGGAAACCTGCTATTTTTGGAAAGTTACTATATATAGGAACCTGCTATTTTTAGAAAATTACTTATTATGAAACATCAAGTATAAGAACACATGAAACTGAAATACGGTAATCAAAGAACACATGAAACACTAAGAAAAACATGATAAAACATGAAACAGTAAAACAAGTCAAGAACATGTAAAACAAGTCCAAAACAAGTAAAACAAGTCAAGAACAAGTAAAGTAAACTAATAATCGGTAATTTATACATTGAACATACAAATCATTCACGTCCTTTATTATGTAGCACTCGTGAAATCAGAGTAGTTACTTTCCGCTTTCATCTTGTTGGAAATTCACTTTATGTGACGACATTTAAGAATTCTCATTAGTTATCATAGTCACACACACATAAACTAGACTAGGTAACGATGTATAGTTTAGGTGTCGTGTGACTATATATACCCCTCCAAGGCTTCCAAGGAGGGGGTTGTTGTTTGTTTTCCATTTTCACTTTAATACATTTCTCTTTTTTCTTTCACACACAACCTCTCTCTCTATATTCATCCATGGCTGCCACCATATATCACCCTACTAGACCACCGAATCCATAAATGGCAAACCTACATTTGGTATCAGAGCGAACCGGGGGTGTTTTGTATCTGTGTGTTTGCGGTTTGATTTCAGATTCGTGATGTTATCGGGTTCATGGTTCGTACCATTCTATTTCATGGTTAGTATTCGTGTCTTGGTATTACCTTTCTTATCAATTCATGTCTCAATTTTTATAATCTATCCATGTCTAGAAATTTGTGTACGGTATAGTTTCACCATCTTTGTTTTTTCTTTCTTTCTTTCTTAATCTAATCTTTCTTTTTTGGTTTTAATCTTCATCTTTATTTCTTGTTCTTCTATAAGTGTCGTGTTTATCATTCCTACAAGTGGTATCATTCGCCAAGGGATTTGTGGATAGCTCTTTGGTGTTTTCCTTGTTTCTCTTTAAATCCGTGGGTTTTTTTGGTCTTTTTTACCAAAGATTCAAAAAAAAATTCGTGTTTTTGGTGTTCCAAGTGATTCGTATACCTTTTTCATAGTTGTATAAGTGTTTTGGGTATTTTGGTTTGGTTCAAACACGAATCGTTTTTAGCTAAAAGTTGCGAAATTCATTGGCTAAAAGTTGTGAATTTGTCTACACATTGCGGCGGATTTCATCGGAAAAGGACAGGTAAGTACAACGGCTTGATCGCAATAACCCTAGGGTTTTTCTTTGCGATCAGTATTGCGATACTCCTTATTCTGACGCTTATTGCTATCGTACATTGCGATCGTGGATTGCGACGGATTTAAGGCATCTTGAAACGTTACTCTGCCCACATTGCGACAGCCATATTGCGATAGGCTCATATTGCGATAGGTGTTATTGCGACAGACGACATATTGCGATAAAGGGATATTGCGATAGAAGTATTGCGATAGACATTCCGATAGGACGTCATTGCGATAGGACATTATTGCGATAGGACGTTATTGCGATAGGCTGCTACATTGTGATGGATGTTACAACATTGCGATGGGTTTGATAAATATTGCGACCTGTTTGATTATTTTTTGTTCGAGTAACTTTTAGACTTAGCCACTATCTAGACTAGTCTCGGAACATAGTTTACAAAAAAAAAAAAAAAAAAAAATTCCTGTCAATTAATTTCAATTTTTTTTCCACACTAGTTTTAGGATATTTCTAGCTCGATTTCAAATTTTGGCGCTTACAAATTTTTCGGCTTATTTTATATCGGACTGAGGTATTTTTTGTCGGACTTGAAAATTTCGGCAAAGTTTGATTTTGTTGACAATCCAACACACGCTTTCTACGAATTGAGATCATGCTTTTACACACGACGTATAAGATGACGTCTCAACAAGATGTATAAGATGACGTCTCAACAAGATATCTATGTAATGACTTTTGCCTTTTTCCTCTAGAAGTAGTTGCCCCAAGATCAATAACGTGGAAGTAGAAGAACACCGTAGGAATTTACCGCTTTTTAATCATAATCAGAAACTTGATTCATCTGAATGTAATGACTTTAAGCTTGCTATTCGGAATGAAAAATCTGAAGTTATTTGTGCTAAAAGTAATAAATGTATCTTTACTTTTAGTCATGATGATTGTGGGTTGACTATGAATGGTTTGAATTACGGTGGTTACACCCGCATTGACAAGCTGTCAATCAGTGACAAACATAGTACTCCTAAGGCTAAAGTGTATGTCCAAAAAGCTAAGCACGTAGGGACCACCGAAAGTCTTGTTAAGACTAGTATCCCTAGATTTACCTCTAAGTGGTTGCCTACTGGTAGATCTTTTTACTGTAGTGGCAAAGTCATCGACACTAGTAGATCTCATACTGACAGTGATGTGTCGGTATGTGATAAGGCTTAATTTTTCTTCTAACCCCACATGAACCTATTTCATCGGTTGCCAAAATTTCTTTTTCTTATCATTGGCAGGCTGTTGAAATTTATCTCTAGTGCGTGGATTCTGGCTGTTCCAAGCACATGACTGGGAATCGAAATCTTCTTCAGAACTTTGTTTGGAAATTCATGGGTACTGTTAGATTTGGAAATGATCATGTTGCAGCTATTCTAGGCTATGGTGATCTTCATTGGGGAAATATCATAATCACCAGAGTCTCTTTTGTTGATGGGTTGGGACACAATTTGTTCTCGGTTGGGCAATTTTGTGATTCAGATTTGAAAGAAGCCTTTAGAAGTCATACATGTTTCGTTAGAGATCTTGAAGGAATTGATCTGTTGAAAGGAAATCGCACCACCAACCTTTACACCATTGATCTTTTTCAAATGTCTGCTGCGTCTCCAATTTGCCTCATGGCTCGGGCTACTTCAACAAAGTCATGGTTATGGCATCAAAGGTTATCTCATCTCAATTTCAATGCCATCACCAAACTCGCAAAAGATTATCTCGTTACCGGTCTTCTAAAGTTCAAATATACAAAAGACCATCTTTGTCCTTTATGTGAGCAAGGCAAAAGCAAGAAAACATCAGTTTTATTGCAAGCCCCTGTCATCATTGTACGAACGGATAACGACACTGAATTCATAAATCAGCAACTGAAAGCTTATGTTGATGAAGTTGGTATTTCTCATCAAACTTCAGCTGTAAGAACTCAAGAGCAGAACGGAGTTGTGAAACGGAGGAATCGTACGTTAGTTGAAGCTGCTCGAACGATGCTTCTTTCCTCCAGTGCATCGTTATTCCTTTGGGCCGACGCTATAGCAACTGCATGTTATACTCAAAACCGCTCCATTATTCACACCCGATTCAACAAAACACCTTTTGAGATCAATAATGGAAGAAAACCAGATATATCTGATAGGTGTGTAAACACCCATCCTTTCTACCACTTAATTACAATAATAACCGAGCCAAAACGTGTATTTTATGTCTTTTATGTCGGAGTTATGCGTGGTTTGTGTTTTTGTTGTGATTTAGGACGAAAAGGTGAAAAGTGGAGAAAACACGGGCATTCACGGGCTTTTATTGAAGAAAAAGATGAAAGACAAAGTCAAGAAGTCAAGAGTGCAAAAAGAACGGAAGTCCAAGACCAATTCTGAAGATTTATCGAAGAAAAAGTCAAAAGACGGAAGTTTACTTAAAGCCGAAGAACTCAAGTCTATGTTATTGAAGAATTAAAAGACAAGTTCAAAGAAATCCCGAGCCAAAAGTCAATTAAGTCCAAGATTAAAGAAGATTTAAAGGCTTAAGGACTAATGGTGCAATTAACAAAAAGATTAAGAAGGAAGGGCCTAGTGATGCAATTAAGAGAAAAGGAAAGAGGGGAGGAAGCTTCCTAATCCTCCCCTATATATGTAGATTAGTTGTTAATTATTTTTCTTTGTTGGCTAAAGTGACAATTAGTCTTCCACCATTTTCATATCTTGTCATTTACTTTTCATGTCATTTATATATATGTTTTGCACCTTAATTATCCTTTAATTTCCAAGTAAGTGTTTTTAATTTTCTTGTTTTAATCTTAATTTATCCTTGATCAAGTTTACTTTTATCAATCTCATTCTACTCTTCTTCTTTTTGATTCGGTTTGAATTTCGGATTAAGCAAGGTTTTGCTTAATCCATTGCTTATTTGATTAAAAGTCTTGTCTTTTCTTTTTCCTTTTAGCTTCCATACGAAATAGCCATAAGTTTGACAATCTTATGTGCTTATTTGGTATTTAGCTTAATTGTTTTGAAAGTTTTCTTAAAAGCTTTACTTTTTAAAATCCATTTCATTAAGTTTCGTCTTTTAAGTTTTGAAAGATTTTAACTTTTTAGCTTATTGTTTCGTTTTGTTTCCATTTCATTCAAGTTCTTTGTTACTGCTTATTAGAATTAGCTTATTTGGATTTGAGCTTATTACGAATTTGCATTCCATCGGAAAGTAAGGGTTCCTACACATTGCGACGGGCGCATTCTCCACATTCCGATCGTGACAGGTTTGGACAAAGGGTTGCATTCCGATCCGGGATTGCGATAGAAGTAACATCACCCTCATTCCGATCTGGGATTGCGATCGCACATTGCGATCACACATTCCGACGGCTCTTGAGGTTTACTTAGTCGAAGTGCTGCCCAATTTTTCTTAGCATCTTTCCAATCTGGTCATTGCGATCTGACACATTGCGATCTGAACAACATTCCGATCTGGACCATATTCCGATAGGTTACATTCCGATAGGTTGCACCTTTGTATTCCAATAGCTCATTCCGATCAGGATTTTGATCTGACGCATTGCGATCTGAGTTGGTTTAAGACATTCCGATCTGGGGTTGTTTGGGTATTCCGATCTGAAAGGTGACATATTCCGATCGACATTCCGACAGGAAGGTAAGTGGATTCCGACGAGGTACATTCCGATCAAGGTGAGTCTGATCGGAATATATTCCGATTGGGTGTTGGTTTTTATATTTTGTCTTGTTTAATTTTTACGTTTTCATTTTAATACTTTGACTAATTTTAATTCTCGTCACGTTTTAATTTCAAGTCATTTAATTATTTTACTTTTCAAAGTTTTAAATATTGCACCATTCAATTTTAATTAGACTTAGATTTACGTTAACACGCTTTAAATTCCCGTCATTTATTTTAAGTTAGATTTTAGATTTACTTACATTGCTTTGTACATTTAAATATACTACAACAACACAACTTTTGTTTCACCAAAATCAACTGAGTCGTACTTTAAGCCAATAATCAATTCGATTAGACACACACATCAAACGAACAATTTTTAATTAGGTAAAACCCTAGTTATCAAATGGCGCCGCTGCTGGCTCTTTTCGTAAAGATTAACGGTTTTTTGTGAGAGACGCGTTGCTTTTTGGGATCCGTTCACTTGTGAGCGTTATTTTTCTTGCATAAAAAATTCAAAAAAACCATAAAAAAATTAAAAATTGATAAAAATCCATAAAAATTAAAAATTTCAAAAATCCAAAAAGATTTTCTATTTATTGTGTATATATATTGTCTTTGTGTTTGGTTTCTTTTTCTTTTGCATTTTCAGGTGTATGCGTACTAGATCTTCTAATTATCAAGAGCCCGAGACTCAAGAAGATATAAGTATGTCAGGTGTCAACAACAATAATCCACCGCACCTCAACAATAACAACAATGTTCTTCCACAACCCGATCTTCGGACCATGGAGGAGCTTTGTCAACCTACCATGTTTGGACGAGGAGGACCGATTGCGCCGATGCAAATCAACGCTCCTGAGTTTTCGTTGAAGCACCACATGATTCAGCAAGTGCAAACTAACCCATTCCGTGGATTGCCTGATGATGATGCCAACAAACACCTCGACAAGTTCATTACAATCACCCAAAGCATGAAGTTGCCTGGTGCCACAATGGATGTTCTTCGCCTACAACTCTTTCCACATAATTTATCCACATCATGCCGAGAAATGGTTTGATCGTCTCCCGAAGAATTCTATTCACACTTGGGATGACATGACTCAACGCTTTCTGTCGCGCTACTTTCCACCATCCATGGTCACGAGCCTTCGCAATCAAATCAGCGGTTTCATGCAAGAACCCGATGAATCTCTTTTTGATGCTTGGGAAAGATATAATGTCTTGATTGATCGTTGTCCAAACCACAACATGCTCCCTGTGACATTGATTGATACTTTCTACAATGGTTTGACTTTTCGAGATCGTGATACGATTAATGCAGCCGCCGGTGGCACATTTATGAAAAGGAGACCCGAGGAGTGTAGAGAGTTAATTGAGAACATGACTACTCACCACAAAAACTGGGATTCCTCCGCTTCTTCTAGGAACAACCCAAGAGTCAATGTTTCTTCTACTTCAGCAAACCCTGATATGACCGAACTCACCCGCATGATGACTGAAATGAGCAAAAGTATCACGCTTCTCGCATCAAACCAACAACAACAACAAGTTAAAGCGGTTGCCAATCCTTGTGAAACATGCGACGGTCCTCACTCACACACCGATTGTCCTTCTACACAAGGAAATTCGGAAAATGTGTATGCAGCTTATGGTAATTATTCATCGGAAAATTACCAAGTTCGACCTCAAGGGGATAGAAATTTGCTGAGTTACCGGTCAAACAACTACCTTTCACTCGGTTTTTCTCCTCAAAACCAAAACCCCGCCAACAACTACAATAGAAGCAACCAAATCCCACCAAGAGCTTCTAATCCTTATCACCCACCCGCTCAACAAGCCCCACCCATTAATCCTGATGTTGAAGCCATAATGAGAACCCAAGGTGAGCAAATCAAGAATATACAGAGCCAAATTATCAATCTGAAAAGAGATATTACCAAGAAAGGAAATGAGATAAGATCCGAGCTTCGAGATAATATCCAATCTTCCTTCAGCAATCAAACAAATGATTTCAAGAATATGCTTGCTAGTTTCTTGCCCGCAACTCAATCTTTTTCTTCGAGTTCTCTACCTTCAAACACCGTCACCAATCCGCGAGCAAATGTGAGTGCTATTACTACTCGTAGTAGAATTACCATTGTCGATCCACCTATCCCACCCCCATCATCTTCACCTCCTCCACCACCATTTATCCCTACTCCTCCTGCACCTAGTATTAGTGCACCATTACCGTCTCCGCCTCGCCATGACGATGTCTTTAGGAAGGAACCTTCAACATCTCAACCTTTACCTACTACACCTGCACCTTCACCACCAAAACCCAATATCCCTTATCCCTCTCGTTTTGGCAAGACCAAAATGTTAACCAAGGATGACTCTGTAGTGTCGCGCTATGTGAAGATGATCTCTCAAATAAACTTCAACATTAGCTTTCTTGAAGCACTTGTCCATATGTCGAAATTTGTTAAAGCATTTAAGGAATTGCTTAACAAGAAGGAGAAGCTGATTGAGCTCGCCAACACACGCTTAAAAGAAAACTGCTATGCAGTTATTCTTAAAGAACTTCCGGAAAAGCTTGGAGATCCCGGTCGTTTTGTGTTGCCTTGCGTTTTCAACAAAACTGAAGAATTTACTGCCCTTGCTGATCTCGGGGCCAGTATTAATCTTATGCCTTTGAGTGTTTGGAAAACACTATCATTGCCCGACCTCACTCCAACAAAGATGACTCTTGAACTTGCAAATCGCACTCTCGCTTACCCCGTTGGTATAGCCGAAGACGTGTTCATTAAAGTTGGCACATTTACTTTCCCGGTCGATTTTTTCGTTTTTGATTATGAAATGGACCCTCGTATTCCTTTAATACTTGGTCGGCCATTCTTGAGAGCCGGACGAGCTCTTGTTGATGTTGCCGAAGGCGAGTTAATCTTAAGAGTCGGGAATGATGCACAAGTTTTCAAAATGGGGAAGCTTACAAGCAAATCCTATGGACGAGAATCAGTGAATATGATTAATGTGCTTGCTGACTTTGTTGTCTACAACAACCCTCTATTCGAGTCTTGCAATGATAATCCACTTTTTCATGATGATGTGGTGTGACAACCGTGGTTTTGAGGTTCGTCACTTGGTCTTACTTTTAGGTTATTTTATGTGTGACTACTTGATTTTTGTGCTTACGTGTTTATTTTGTGTGAACGAGGTTGGTGTGATTATCGTTTATGAGTATAGAGTACTCATAAGTAAATCGAGGAACGGTTAATTCATGTTCATGAGATCACAATTAGTGACTATGAAATGAAATGGTGATATTTTGGTGGTTACGTATACGTATAAGTATTATAGTAATAGTGTATTTTTTTAGGATTTACGGTTTAGCATTTAGAGGTCTCGGATAAGGTAATTAGTCAAATGAATATTTTTCGGGATGGTTTTAGGTCATTTAGGACTTAATTATAAAGTTTATTTCAAAATTTGAGATTTTTTATAAAAGTGTATATTTTACGTCTTTTACGGTAAAACGCGTAAATTTGACTATTTTACGGTTTTGAGGTTTTGGGAGTTTTAGGAGCTGAAATAAATTAAGGTAAATTAAGGTAATATTAATAAGATATTAATTAATAATAAAAAGAAAAAAAATAAAGAAAAAAACGAAATTAGGGGTGTTTGGGTCGGTTTAGAAGAGAAAAAAAAGGAAAAAAAGGAAAAAAAAAAAGGAAAGTGGGCTTTGGGTTGGACTAGGATTCACCCATACCCTATATAATGTATATACTAAACCAAATTCATTATTTTTCTCCTGGAGATGAAGTAAATTCGTGAGTCTTATAAAAAAATTAGGGTTCTTCATAAAATTTGGGGGTTTTCATAAATCCAAGGTAAATCTTCAAATCCCTTTTTAATTAAATTGTTTTTATGTTTTCTTTAATAATCTTATGATGGATTTAGGTTAGGGTTTAATATAAAAACAGTAAATTAATGTTGTATTAATCATAATATGATGATTACATAAATTAGGGCTTGTAATTAGAGGGATTAGGGTTAATTAATGAGGTTGATTTTGTTAAACCCGTTTTTAAAAACTGGGCAGATTTTTGAGTCAATTGTTTTGATCATATCGGGAGTTCTATAAACTCTTATTTTACGATCCAAGTACCCCTGGAAAGATATTTGAAGTGGCTTTCCAATGCAAGAAACGAGAACTAAATTGGCGGTAGGGAAGTGGGTCAAAAACAGGTTATAACAGTCGGAGGTCAAAACAGTTTTGAATTCAGCCTGTTTTCTTTTTAAGTTTTGGGTTGTTTGGGACACATAGGGTTGCATTGGGATCTTCTCACGAACGTGAGAGATGGTTTATATATTGTAGTTAATATCTGAACTTGGGCTAAGGTGGTGGTTTAGGGTAAGACCCCTTAATGGTAACAAACTTTTAGTACGTTTAAAATCAGGAAATCTGGAATGATGAAAGTAGATATATATATATATCGGGGCCTTAACAGTAGCTTTAAGGTTAGGGCAAGTGGGAGGTGTTAGCCAACATATGTGAGGGTGTGAATATTCCTTTTACTGAAACCATGGGTAGGTTTAAGTGGGCGTTTGACCTAAAGTTTTGAGACCTAAAAACTGGGACTGTTTTGGGTAAAATACGAACGGGTTAGTTGTTAAACTTAACCAAGTTAAGGACTTGTTAAGGAAGGGTAATGGGGTAATTAGAGCTTATTAATGAGTTAAATATGTGAGAATGGGTTAGATTTCCATCATAGGTTAATGAGCCATCTTAGTGATTGGTTCGTTTATTGATTTCGTGTTTTTGGTTTGTTAGCTTGTTGCTAGTGCAAGGACGTGTGAAGGAGCTATCAGGTGAGTGTTCATAGTCCCATATTTATTTTTGTTTTTGACTTCCAGATGGGATGGAAGAGACACTGTGTTGAGTTGTTTCTAAATTGTTGCTGTGAATGTTTTATGGTTGTGATGGACTTGTGTGTACACTTATGTGATTAACTGCTATGCGATTTTTGATATGTTATTGTGGTTTGACAAGGTAGTGGCCTTGTGGTTTGACAAGGTAGTGGCCTTGTGGTTTGACAAGGTAGTGGCCTTGTGGTTTGCCAAGGTAGTGGCCTTGGGATAGGTACATAGGGTGATCATCTAAGGTACCATGATGTTGTTTGGCAAGGTAGGAGCCTTGGATTGGATTGGATTGGATTGGTTTGGTATGATTGGTCTTGATTGATAGTTGTTAATACATAATTGTAACACATTGTCCATATGTTCTTTTGTTGATGATTGTTATTCACAGCTTGTAACTGATTTAGCGTTGGAGTCTAAACCTATGACTCTCACCAACTTTATGTTGACGTGTTTTAGTGTCTCTTTCAGGTGAGAATGTGGTTAAGCTTGAGGATAGAAGTGGCTAGACTTGGATGCCTTAGGATTGCATATAGAAGGAGATCCCCGTTCCTTCTTAGTTTACCTATATGTTTGTTTGGTTTATGTTTATTGTTTGTCTTGGGTAAGTGGTAGGACTGTTACCTACTTACCTAGACTCCTGCATTGTTGAGATATTGTCATGACATTTGTGTCGCCATTTATGACATTATATTTGCATTTTAGTCTTCTCTATAGAGACACCATTTGTTGTGATGATATCCATACGTGGCGCCCCATATTCCGCCATTGGTGGGGTGTGACAGAATGGTATCAGAGCCAATGGTTATAGAGAATTAGGTTGCCTAGTCGCGTAGCCTAGTCTATAGCTTAAGGGTCCCTGCATATAGGTGTCATATGAGTATGTGTGCATTTTATTATAATTGATGTGTTTGAATGTTATTTATTGTGATGTTTTGACTGGTATGAATTGAACCATAGTAAGTTCATACTTAGCCACATGTTACTTTCTTTTCGAGTTGTGAGTAGTGCGGGTTTAACCATAATCGCCCACGCTAGTCATTGTCGTATTTTACTTATAATGTACATTATAGTACATAATTTGGTACATAGTAGTTTCTATCTTTTGTTGGGTTATTTTATGTACCTGAGGGGTATTATTTTCTTTTGATGTTTAAGTCATGTTCCCTAAGAATCATGTGGTGGTTCGAGTTATTAGGAGTAGGTGAATATGAAGGACTTATGCTATTTCCACTCTTATGGGCGACATGACTTATAACTGATTATGTTTTCGTTTTGGATTTAGTCTAGGCTGTTTTAGCTAGACTATGGATTTCTGTATTCCAAGAGTTTTATTATGTTATTTTATAGATGGAGTTTTGGACCTTATTGGTTATGTGGTTATGAGCTTATGTGAGTAGATAGATTTATGTGTTATATGTTGTATTGATTCTTATAAGTGTCATCATAGGAGGGAGTGCATTGGGGAATGGGTAATTGTATAAGTATGGTGGCCAACATAGTTATACAAGTACCACAACTTCAATGGGTTCTCAAGTATGATTGCATGAAAGAGGATTAGTACATGCTTGTATATGGTGAGATGTAGATATTGGGTATACGTATAATATATGGGTTTATGTAACGGCTGCCTACGATATGGCTATTTTTATTAGTGTGTTATATGTTTTGGGTTATAGTTGTGTTGTGTGATTTTGGGGTCACACGATATGGTTTGGTTTTGGAGGTGGGTTTTATGCTTTGTTGTGGCACGGTGAGATGGTGATTACTCGTGTGGAAAAACGAGTGTATGACGTGATTGGTTGATCCGACATGTATGGTAACGAGTATGTTTTGGGTGATTTAATAGGTATATATATGCGGATGTATATATACTACTATGTGTTAAGTTATGGTATATGGTCGTTCACTAGTTATTATAACTTGAACGTACCTTGTGTTTGTTCGTGTTTTATGGTGCTGGAGTTGATGGAGTTTCAACAACGTTTCGAATTTTTTGAACTGTGTCTTGTAGCGTATTCTTTGAGTTCATATTTCACGTGTATGTTTTAAAATGTTGTTCTGGGTTTTAAGTCCGTTGAAATAAATGGAGATTTCTTTTGGGATAATGAAATCTTTTGGGTTGAGTCTTACATTTCTTTTGGTTGGTATATGGAAAAAGGGGGGACTTGGAAATCTACTATAGAGTTAGATAGTTGGTTGTATTCGGTAAAATAAGGGTAAGGTGTTGGAGTCATGTTTGAAACAAGATGTAACATAAGTTTTTTTTTTTATCAACACTTATTTATTTCAAATTCTAAAAGACTTTCTTTAAAATAAAGCGAAGTAAAATTTCTTTCTACTTACATAGTTTATATAATTGGATTTAACCGATTCATGTCATTTATAGTTATTAATACAAGGTTAAAAGGAGTTTATAAATATTTCACATACAATTATATCTTTCATTGAAAAGGATTGCATTGATCACTAAGTCTATTCTTTAGTTTTTAAAACAACTAGCATAAAATTGTTTTGGTCATAACTTGTTCGTTTTTAAAGCTTTTTGTGTGATTCAAAAGCCTAAAATTATGTAATCGGAACGTACTTTTCAAGTATTCAGAATGTATAGTCATGGGAGGTCAGTGGACTGGTCGGAATTGTTGTACAAGTGTCGGGTTCAAGGTTGAGTTTGAATAGTAGTTTTATTTTTATGATTTGGGATGCACGGGATACCTAGTCTTTGAGTTGAGTTTTGAGAACGTCTAGAAGGTTGTTTGTAGATGGTTTGAGTCACATAGATGTGGGGAGGTAAAAAAAAAATTAAAAAAAAATAAAAAATATATATATATATATATATTCTTTTGGAAAGTCGATCTTTTGCACGGTCTAAATAATATGTCGCGGGGCGTAATATGTTTTGGTTGCCATTGGGTGTTTCTTGGATTATTTTTCGTTGTCATGGGTCATTTGGAATTGATACATGTTTTGGTTTTGAGTTTTCTTTGGAGTCTCATGGTTTTTGATTTGTTTTAATTGGTGCACGTGAAATGTCGTTAGTTATCCGTGGGTTTAATTCGTCGATCGTATCTGGTGTATTCAGGATGTAGTTTTGGTTTTGTATGGTTTAGGAGCGTTGAGGTAGAACCATGAATAGAGCAAGTAGGAGAAGTGAGAGGAGTTGTAGTTAGTGTCTTCCAAGGCAAATCGTTGATGGAGTGAATTAAGAACAAGAGCTGTTAGAAATTGCAAGGAATTTATTTGTATTGCCGCTAAGAGAGGGTGTGAGGAGGACATAATTGAAATTGCTATGGATGTTGTATGAATGCTTTGGGTTTACGGTTATGCATTTGGCTTCGCCAAAGCACTAGCGGTTTCATGGAGTCAATGAACCGAGTGTGCATGAACGTATATAAACGAGTTGTCATCAGGAGCATCGACGACATCTTGATCTACTCAAATCATAGAAGGAGGATGAGGCGAATTATGTGTTGGTTTTGGAGTTGTTAGTAAAGGGAATGAAACGTGAGATTTTCAAGTGTGAGTTTTAGGATTTGGTTGGCCAGGACTAGTAGTCAGAGATGATGGCATATCGTGGAACCATCAAGGGGCGAAGTGAAGAAGGACGAGGAAGCATTTTGGAGGCTGAAGAGGTGGATTGGATGATGAGCAGATCTTGGCATTATCGGAAGGACTGGATGAATTCGCGAAGCATGACGATACGTGGAGCAGGGATTTGGACGCGTACGAGGACGACAAAGAAAGGCGATCGCTTATACGTTGCAGGAACTGAAGATTTGGAAGAACTGGATAGACTTAGTTAGTTGAGCTGGACTGTTATATCTGCCTAGAATGCTAGAGGCATTTGGTGTACGAGACGTGGAGAATGATCTATACGGATCATGAACGTATCCAACACATATTCAATCATCTTGATTGAACATTTGGCAAAGGTGATGGGTGGAGTTAATTGATGAAAGAAAATTGCAAGGCCAAGTACCATCTGGGAAAGGCAAGCATGGTCGATGAGACATGGAATAAGAAGGATGAGGTGAAGCTGAGACGAACTTGAACAATAGGGATGATGTATTAGAGTGGTTTGGATGAAGGATGTGGGTTGCACGAGTTGAGTTGTCTAAAGCAGTGAACGCGTCAACATTTATGTTGCGTGGCTTGGACAATCGTAAGGAGGAAAGGGACGTAGACTATACTTCCAACATGGATAGGAGTAGTTTAGAAAGGGCGATGTAAGGACGAAGTTGGTGGAAGGGATACATAATGCGGTGGGGGATTAAGTACGATGAGAGTTGGGTGATAGTCGATAGACTGACTAATTCATCACCTATTTCAAGAGGAATGAGAAGTCACGTAGTTGGGAAGTTGGAAGAATTAATGGATATGTGAAAGACCGTCATAGGTCACTTTGTAAGGAAATTGGAATTTAAAGTAGTTTTGGATACGGACTGAAGGGAGTTGATGAACGTAATTGGACATGGGTGAATGATTTAGAGGTAGTTCGGAAACTCGTTAGCGATGGCTGAGTTTTCATATAATGATAGTTATCGTACTAGAAGTCGATAAATGCCATTTGAGGCACGATATGAAAGGATAGGGTGAGTTGTCCTCATTGTGGACTAGAATTGGTAAAAGAGGCTACTAATGTGGTAATGGTGTTTGTGGACAGAATGAGAGCAACAAGGGATGCTATGTAGAAAAGGAGGAAACCACTAGATTTAGTGACAAAGTTATGTATGGAGTTTCACCCATAGTAACGGGTGGTATGTTTTGGTAAAATAGAAGAGTTGATGTAGAGTTTTGTAGGTCCATTTATGATCTTTGGGAAGATCAGACCATTAGCTTATGAGCATAGAACACTACAACAAAACTGAGTTTAGGGTCGCCCTTTTTCTAGGGTCGACTTAGTCGTCCCTAGATTAAGGGGGGACCCACCTGTTTTACAAGAAAACCATGGTCAAAATGGCTGTGGGGACAAAGTGGGGACCACAAAACCTAGGGACGACTAAGTCGTCCCTAGGTGAAAAAATAAATATTTTATCTCTTTTAATTGTTTAAAATTATTTAAAATTAATATAAATATTTTTTTTAAAAAAAGTTTAAAATGAAAGTGAGACCCACTTTACCTAGGGACGACTAAGTCGTCCCTAGGTTAAGTAAATTTATTTTCCCAGTTTTTTTTATCTTTTTTATTTATTTAAATTTATTTAAAATTAATATAAATATTTTTTTTAAAAAAAGTTTAAAACAAAGGTGGGGTCCTTGTAACCTAGGGACGACTAAGTCGTCCCTAGGTGAAGGAAAATTTATTATTTCCGTTTTTTGGCACTTTTGTTTATTTAAAATTATTTAAAATTAATTTAATTATTTTATTTAAAAAAAACTTTATTATTGTTAAAAATAACTTTATACATATTTAAAAAAAACTTTATATATATTTAAAAAAAACTTTATATATTTAGAAAAAAAATTATACATATTTAAAAATAACTTTATACATATTAAAAAAACTTTATACATATTTAAAAAAAAACTTTATACATATTTAGAAAAACAATTATACATATTTAAAAATAACTTTATACATATTTAAAAAAAAACTTTATACATATTTAAAAAAAACTTTATACATATTTTAAAAACTGTATATTTATTTAAAAAAAACTTATACGTATTTAAAAAAAACTTTAGATATATATTTAACACTTAAACACGCGCTTAATTAAAAATATATATTACAACGATAATAGATTCATAAATAAAAAAAAACACATCACAAACTAGTTAAAACTAAACGTACAGAAGAACACATAATAATAAAATACAAATTAACACATTAAAATAACAAATAGATTACTACTCAAAGCTAAGATTTTCCATATCATTTAAAAGCTCATGAAGTATTGCAGCCGATTGACATGCGTGGTCTTCAAGGTGCCTTTCCATTTCTAGTCTTGTCTCTAGCATCTTTATCTTTAGATCTTTGATCTTGCAATTAGAGCACTCAGTTGGTGCAGATTGAGAAGGACCTGTAGAAGAACTTGGATGTGAACCTTGAGGTGTTGAAGATCCAGGGGAAGATCTTATACGGAGTTCGAGATCAAAATCATCCTTCCATTTAAAATATTTACATCCATAATCATCTGTTTTTGGCTGTTACAAAGTAAACAAATAACATGACATGTCATTTTAATAATCACACGTATTACATAACTAAAACATTTGATTGTTTACCTTTGAAAGAGGACATGCATAGTAAAGTTTACCAAAGCTATGAGGTTGATGTGACTGTCTCAACACAATATATCCCTTTCTACATGTACACTTATAAGCTTCAAGCGGATCCATATTATGCAAAATCGGGTGGTGGTGGTGGTGAGTTTGGTATGAGAGGATAAGAGTTTGTGAGGATAAGAGTTTGTGAGGATAAGAGCTACCATAAATAAAGATAAAAATTTAGGGTCGACACATTTAGGGACGACTTAGTCGACCCTAGCTTTCCCGCCAACATTTTCCCGCCAGCATTTCCCGCCAACATTTCCCGCCAATATTTGATCACTTGGACTCGTCGGTTGAACCTATAACGTATAACCGTAACATATGGACTCATCGGTTGAACCTATAACGTATAACCGTAACATATGGACTCGTCGGTTGAACCAATAACGTATAACCGTAACATATGGACTCGTCGGTTGAACCTATAACGTATAACCCTAACATATGGACTCATCGGTTGAACCTATAACGTATAACCGTAACATATGGACTCATCGGTTGAACCTATAACGTATAACCGTAACATATGGACTCGTCGGTTGAACCTATAACGTATAACCGTAACATATGGACTCGTCGGTTGAACCTATAACGTATAACCGTAACATATGGACTCGTCGGTTGAACCTATAACGTATAACCGTAACATATGGACTCGTCGGTTGAACCTATAACGTATAACCGTAACATATGGACTCGTCGGTTGAACCTATAACGTATAACCGTAACATATGGACTCGTCGGTTGAACCTATAACGTATAACCCTAACATATGGACTCATCGGTTGAACCTATAACGTATAACCCTAACATATGGACTCATCGGTTGAACCTATAACGTATAACCGTAACATATGGACTCGTCGGTTGAACCTATAACGTATAACCGTAACATATGGACTCGTCGGTTGAACCTATAACGTATAACCCTAACATATGGACTCATCGGTTGAACCTATAACGTATAACCATAACATATGGACTCGTCGGTTGAACCTATAACGTATAACCCTAACATATGGACTCATCGGTTGAACCTATAACGTATAACCCTAGCATATGGACTCGTCGGTTGAACCTATAACGTATAACCCTAACATATGGACTCGTCGGTTGAACCTATAACGTATAACCCTAGCATATGGACTCATCGGTTGAACCTATAACGTATAACCCTAGCATATGGACTCGTCGGTTGAACCTATAACGTATAACCCTAACATATGGACTCGTCGGTTGAACCTATAACGTATAACCCTAGCATATGGACTCGTCGGTTGAACCTATAACGTATAACCATAACATATGGACTCGTCGGTTGAACCTATAACGTATAACCCTAACATATGGACTCGTCGGTTGAACCTATAACGTATAACCGTAACATATGGACTCCTCGGTTGAACCTATAACGTATAACCCTAACATATGGACTCGTCGGTTGAACCTATAACGTATAACCCTAACATATGGACTCGTCGGTTGAACCTATAACGTATAACCTTAACATATGGACTCCTCGGTTGAACCTATAACGTATAACCCTAACATATGGACTCGTCGGTTGAACCTATAACGTATAACCCTAGCATATGGACTCATCGGTTGAACCTATAACGTATAACCCTAACATATGGACTCGTCGGTTGAACCTATAACGTATAACCCTAATATATGGACTCGTCGGTTGAACCTATAACGTATAACCCTAACATATGGACTCGTCGGTTGAACCTATAACGTATAACCCTAGCATATGGACTCGTCGGTTGAACCTATAACGTATAACCGTAACATATGGACTCGTCGGTTGAACCTATAACGTATAACCGTAACATATGGACTCCTCGGTTGAACCTATAACGTATAACCCTAGCATATGGACTCGTCGGTTGAACCTATAACGTATAACCGTAACATATGGACTCGTCGGTTGAACCTATAACGTATAACCCTAACATATGGACTCGTCGGTTGAACCTATAACGTATAACCGTAACATATGGACTCCTCGGTTGAACCTATAACGTATAACCCTAACATATGGACTCGTCGGTTGAACCTATAACGTATAACCCTAACATATGGACTCGTCGGTTGAACCTATAACGTATAACCGTAACATATGGACTCCTCGGTTGAACCTATAACGTATAACCCTAGCATATGGACTCATCGGTTGAACCTATAACGTATAACCCTAGCATATGGACTCATCGGTTGAACCTATAACGTATAACCCTAACATATGGACTCATCGGTTGAACCTATAACGTATAACCCTAGCATATGGACTCATCGGTTGAACCTATAACGTATAACCCTAACATATGGACTCGTCGGTTGAACCTATAACGTATAACCCTAACATATGGACTCGTCGGTTGAACCTATAACGTATAACCCTAACATATGGACTCGTCGGTTGAACCTATAACGTATAACCCTAGCATATGGACTCGTCGGTTGAACCTATAACGTATAACCGTAACATATGGACTCGTCGGTTGAACCTATAACGTATAACCCTTACATATGGACTCTTCGGTTGAACCTATAACGTATAACCCTAACATATGGACTCGTCGGTTGAACCTATAACGTATAACCCTAACATATGGACTCGTCAGTTGAACCTATAACGTATAACCCTAACATATGGACTCGTCGGTTGAACCTATAACGTATAACCCTAACATATGGACTCGTCGGTTGAACCAATAACGTATAACCCTAACATATGGACTCGTCGGTTGAACCTATAACGTATAACTGTAACATATGGACTCCTCGGTTGAACCTATAACGTATAACCCTAGCATATGGACTCATCGGTTGAACCTATAACGTATAACCCTAACATATGGACTCGTCGGTTGAACCTATAACGTATAACCCTAACATATGGACTCGTCGGTTGAACCTATAACGTATAACCCTAACATATGGACTCGTCGGTTGAACCTATAACGTATAACCCTAACATATGGACTCGTCGGTTGAACCTATAACGTATAACCCTAACATATGGACTCGTCGGTTGAACCTATAACGTATAACCCTAACATATGGACTCGTCGGTTGAACCTATAACGTATAACCCTAACATATGGACTCGTCGGTTGAACCTATAACGTATAACCGTAACATATGGACTCCTCGGTTGAACCTATAACGTATAACCCTAACATATGGACTCGTCGGTTGAACCTATAACGTATAACCCTAACATATGGACTCGTCGGTTGAACCTATAACGTATAACCGTAACATATGGACTCGTCGGTTGAACCTATAACGTATAACCGTAACATATGGACTCCTCGGTTATTAATTATTACAAACTAAGTATAACGTATATTTTAATATTAATTATAATAATTTATTTTGATTTTTATTATTAATTTATATTATTAATTTTATTACATAGAAGGTAAAATGTATATTAAATGTATGAAAAATACCTAGGGACGACTTAGTCGTCCCTAAATATTAAAGAAAGTCGTCCCTAAAAAAGCCCTCCAACACTTAGCAAATTTTTTGGGAAAAGTTGAAATTTTCGGTGAAATTTTAAAAAACCCGCTTTGGGTTTAAGTTTTCCCGGTATACACCTAGGGACGACTTAGTCGTCCCTAGGTTTCAAAAGTCGTCCCTAAGTATTATTTATAAACGAAAAAAAAAAGTATTTATTATTATTCTAGGGATGACTAAGTCGTCCCTAGGTTACAAAGACCAAGTCGTCCCTAGGCTTCATTTACAGTAACTCACCTTATCCTCTCTATCTCATTCTTCATTATTGCTAAAAAAAAAAAACCGGGACGACCGACGACCACCATTCTTCTTCACCACCATCAATTCAACCGACGACCACCACCATCAACTCACCTTATCCCATTCACCACCCCCATCCGTCTCATTCCCACCCACCATCAATCCGACCACTCCCACTCCCATCCGTCTCATTCCCACCACCACTCCATCCGAGCACCACTTCATCTTCATCTCCACCACCACCACTTCACCTCCATCCAACAATCCAAACATCCACCGCACCACTTCACCTCCACCGCCACCGCTTCACCTCCACCACCACCACTTCACCTCTATCCGCTTCACCTCCACCGCCACCATTCATGAATTTATATATATTTCCCAGTTAAGGTATTTGATTTTGAATTATATATATTTTTAATTTTGATTAATTTTTGTAGTTTAATTTTTGTAGATTAATTGATTAATTTTTAGTTTAATTGTTAAAAGGTGTTTATTTTTTCTAGTTTAACCACCGGACCACCACCAGTCAACCACCGGACCACCACCAGTCACGGCAGCAGTCACAGCAGCATCAACCACCCACCACCACATTTTGTTTAATTTTGTTTTTTAAATAAATATAAAGGTAAATGATTTTTTTTAATCTATTAATTTTGTTTAAATTTGTTTATGTTTAATTATTATTAATGTTTATGTTTTATTTCCTAGCACTGCCGTCACCACCACCACCACTGCCGTCGCAGCAGTAGCCACCAACACCGACAGCCGTAGCCACCACCACCGGCAGCAGTAGCCACCACCACCACCAAAGGTTATTTTGGCTTATGATTTCGGATTATATTTAAGCTTAATTGATTTAGGCTTAGTTGATTTCGGCTTAATATATATATATAATTGATTTCGGCTTAATTGATTTAGCATTAGTTGATTTTCGTTGTATATAGTGCTTAATATATATATAGATGATTTCGGGTTAATTGATTTAGGCTTAATAGAATTCGGGTTATATATGGCTTAATATTTATATAGGGATTTCGGGTTAATATTTAGGCTTAATATGAAATAGGCATGAGTTTAATTTTTTTTTTATATGTTTCTCGTAGCCGAGACCCGAGTCACAGTCGAAGGGAACCGAGTCACAGCCAAGAACTGAGACCCGTGTCACAGCCGAAAAAAGGTAATGTTTTTTTTTTAAATTGTTGTGGTGTTGTTTGTTTCAAATTAGAAATTTTTTTGGAAACCAACAAATTTAGGTTTTCTTTATTTTATGTTTGTGTTTGGTTAGCACCAGGACAGTCGGGACAACTTCCTCATCCGGACCTCTTTTTCTATCTTTATATCTTTGCTTATTCCAGTCGTGACCGAGGTGTGTAATTAATATTATGCATATGTTTATTATATTATATATATATGATATATGATTGTTAGTCTTTGTAGTAAATAATTTTAGGAATATTTTAGGATTTTATCGATTAATTTCGGAAAATTCCCGTCCGAAGTTAATCAACCTATAGAAAACCCGTCCGAAATTAATTTATTAGGAATTAATTTCGGAAAGTCCCCTGTTTGGGACTGCTTTTTGATGTTTCGTCTCATTTAGGATATGAATGCGTATAACTGGTTTATTATTTGAGATGATTTCGACAGTGTTTCTCCTTTACTCCTACGAATATGTCTTTAAACACATATTTGGGGAGTAGAGGGGAAATGCTGCCGAAATTTACTCAAATAGTAAACCGGTTATACGCATTCATATATGGGACGAAACATTCAAAAGGTGGGTTAGGATTGCCTTCCATAGTTGCACTAGGAAGAAAAAAAAGAGTTCATATTCATTTTGTTAGTATGACATTTTACGTATAAAAAAAATAATTTATCTGAGTATTTTTATTTGCAACGCAGTTATGACAATTGATAAGAGTTGGACCACTGTAAACAATCGTAATTCCAATGAGTTTTTAGATGGTCTTTTTGGATTCATCCAGGATTGTGAGAAATTTTTGCACCCCATCTCACAAAAGCTCCGTTGCCCATGTAGTCATTGTTGTAACCGTGAAAAGTTGGTTACCCTCGGCCAACTTGAGGCACACATATCCAAATTCGGGTTTGACAAACATTACACCACTTGGATATATCACGGTGAACCAATTCTTCCGTTACCTCCACTATTACCACATCCACCTGATCGAATTCACATGGATGCGTTCTTCGAAGATATTTCTGCAAATAATATTCCAAATCCACCATCTGAAACTCCACCCTCTCAAACTCCACCAACTCAAACAACCGGTCCTCAACCAACCCAAACATCGGGTCCTAGTAACGAGTTTGAAGAGTTACTCGCTAGGTCTGCCCAAAAGTTGTACCCGGGTTGTGATATGACCACATTGGAATTTACATCAGAGATTTCGCACATCAAGGTTTTACACAAAATAACTGATGCCGGGTTTAACAAAATTCTAGCTCTTCTCCAAAAGGCATGTTCCCCTAGTAAAGGATACAATTTCCCGTCTTCATACTATGAAATAAAAAAGACATACAAAAAGATCGGGTTAGGATACGAATCGATCCATGCTTGTATAAATGATTGTTTTTTATATTGGGGATCACCGGAAAACAAGGAGAGGCAAACTTGTCCAATCTGTAACGCGAGCAGATGGAAAAACCCAAAGAAGAAAAAGGGGACGCAATTAGTTGCCAACAAGGTGGTGCGTTACTTTCCGATAACACCTAGACTACAACGTATGTTCAACACAAAAGACATAGCAAAGTGGATGACTTGGCATGCGACCGGACAGTCTAAGGAAGACGGTAAAATGAATCACCCCTGTGACGGCAAAGCATGGAAATATTTTGACATGATGAAACCTGAGTTCTCTTGTGACCCTAGAAACGTTCGATTAGGGTTGGTTGCTGATGGTTTTAATCCTTATGGCATGATGAGCCAAACTTACAGCATGTGGCCGGTTATATTGACAACATACAACACACCACCGTGGATGTGTTTGAAAGAAACTTCTTTAATGTTGACGATGTTAATTCCCGGCCCTAAATCAGCTGCAAAGGACATTGATGTTTACTTGCAGCCTCTAATTAAAGAACTCAAAGATTTATGGGAGGGAGTCTGGACGAAAGACGCTGCTACGGGTACTCATTTCAAAATGAAAGCGGCGGTTTTATGGACCATCAATGATTTTCCAGCTCGAGGTAGTTTGTCTGGGTGGACTGGGCAAGGGTACCTCGCATGCCCTACTTGTAATGTTGACACTCCATCGATGCGTATCAACAGCAAAATCGTTTATGTTGGTTACAGAAGATGGTTAAGAACAAATCATCCAGATCGGAAAAAATCCAAGGAATTCTACGGTTTTCCCGAAAATAAGCCTAAACCAAGAAAGTTTTCAGAACTTGATATTCAATTGCAGATTAGTAAAGTCTTTAAACGTAAACCGGGGAAACATAAACTAATTCTCAAAGAGAACCGCCCCAAAAATCGAGATGTTGAATTGAACTGGAGTAAGCGTTCTATCTTTTGGGATCTTGAGTATTGGCCCTTTCTTCTACTAAAACACTGTTACGATGTCATGCACATCGAAAAGAATTTCCTTGAGGCTTTACTGAATACCCTGTTACAGAACGACAAATCCAAAGACACGCCAAAGGCAAGGCTAGACTTAGAAAAAATGGGAGTTCGAAAGGAGTTGTGGTTAGTTAAAAAAGATAACGGGAAGTTCGATAAGCCTCATCCAAAGTTCTCTTTCACTCCAGAAAAAAGAAAACTTTTTTGTAAATTCATTAAAGGAGTCAGACTACCTGATGGCTTTGGATCCAACTTCAAGAAAAAAGTGACCGCTGATGATGACAATATAACGAACTTGAAATCTCATGACTGTCATATAATGATGCATCGGTTACTTCCTTATGGAGTGCAACAATACTTGCCCAAAGACGTTGCAAAACCTATAATCGACATTTGCTTATTCTTTAAACAGCTTTGTGCTCGAAGTTTGACTGTGCAGGACATGAAAGAAGCTAAAAACAAATTGATCATTATGATGGTTAATTTAGAGCAAATCTTTCCTCCTGCTTTTTTCGACATAATGACTCATTTGGTTATACATCTACCCGATGAGGCTATTCTAGGTTCCGTTACTCGCGGCAGGTGGATGTATCGATTTGAAAGATACATGAAAAAGCTAAAGAATTATGTACAAAATAAAGCAAAGCCTGAAGGTTCTATTGCTGAGGGTTATGTTGCAGAAGAGGCATTAACTTTTTGTTCGCGTTACCTTAAGGATGTCGAGACGAGATTTAACCGCCTTGGCAGAAATGAAGACGATTTGCCTGGACAACCAGATAAATTTGAGGTGTTCCGGACCGTATGCACACCGACGGGTGGAATCAAACCAACTCGTATGACTAATGACGACATGCAGGCAGTTACGTGGTTTATACTTAACAACAGTCCTGAAGTCGAAGCCGACATCTCAGCTTACAGCGAGTATGTTTCTTCCTATTTTTTATAATTTTGAAAATTATTCTTTCTCGATGACTTCTACTAATATCATGAACCTTTGCAGAGAGGTGCCTGATAATGTGGAAACGAGTTTTCCTGCGTGGTTTAATAACATGGTAAATACATTAGATATATTACCTTGGAGTTATTCCTCATCTAATAAACCTTTTTGTATCTCATTTTTGTAGACTCGTGAAAAAAAAGTGAGTGTGGGCTGTAGTGACGAGTTATTCTCTTTGGCATGTGGACCTATTAGTTCATGTACATACCCCTCTTGCATAGTGAACGGTGTGAAGTTTGTGGTACGTGAACGCGATATACTTCGTACCACTCAATGCAGCGGAGTTTCAACACCCGGGGTTGATGGAGAGATGTATTATGGTCAACTCGAAGAAATTCTGGAGCTCACTTATATCGGCAACCGCAAGGTTTTGTTGTTTCGATGTAAATGGTTTGACACAATTAACCCTACCAATTGCACCAAACGCAACAGACGTTCTTACACTGAGCAAGGCATACATCATATTTTGACCGATAGGCTATTTCACCAAAATAACCCATACATTTTCCCGACACAAGCAACACAAGTATTCTACCTTGAAGACCTTGCTAGACGACCGCTTCATTGGAAGGTCGTCGAACAGGTTTATCATCGAGATGTGGTAG
The DNA here is from genome assembly GCA_025667525.1 of Glebionis coronaria. Classification (NCBI taxonomy): domain Eukaryota; kingdom Viridiplantae; phylum Streptophyta; class Magnoliopsida; order Asterales; family Asteraceae; genus Glebionis; species Glebionis coronaria. The sequence goes on along the minus strand of JANFOE010000383.1, from coordinate 66,819 downwards.
AGTCCGATGAAGATGTTATACATGGTAGCAGTTCATCAGATGTTACACTGTCTGTTGCTTTGCCTAATTTGGGTATTACGGATTTGAGTGTAAATACTCAACCAACGGAAGTGGACGCCCCACCGGTTGATGATGATATTATTAATATTGAAGATGATGAAGTAGTTGCACACGTCATTGGTGATGTTGATGATGATGATTTAGTGTCGGATGATGATGAAGTGAACCATAATAATGATGTTCAAGAAGTTTTATCTAGCGATGATTCTGAAGATGATGACAATTGATATTAAGTTGTATTTTGAATGAAACAGTTGTTATATGCTTTAATGTGTAATTTTTTATTTGTAAACGATTGTTATATGCTTAAGTTGTTGTTTGAATGAAACAATTGTTATACGTTTAAATGATGATGAGTTGTTTTTATTTGTTTAAATGTGTAATTTTGTATTTTAATGAAAACGTTTTTATATGTTAAAATGTGTATATTGATATGAATTTGTGTATTAGTATTAATTGGTTAATTAAATTGTGTAATTTTGTTTTTTAATGAAAATGTTTTTATATGTTAAAATGTGTATATTGATAAAATGTGTATACTGATATGAACTTGTTATTTTACAGATGGCATGTGTAGCTCCTAGGTCACACGGTGGGGATGCTGGTGGTAGTCCACCCAGACGGCCCACACGTCCTGTACCGGCCGAGTGTCAGCGTAAGAAATCATTATATTTTTTTATAACACTGATATTTATAATTTATGTCACTTGAATTTTTACGAGTAAATAACATATCTTTTGTAGGTTCAAATCAACGCTTTGTGACCAACCTAGGAAAATTAAGGACGGCGTACAGAAATAATAACGAAAAACCTTTGACAATTGGCTTTGAATTTAAAGATCTGAAAACCTTCCATTTTCTAGGCGATTATGCATCATTGTTGACTCATCTTATGGGGGAATTAATCCGGTCACTTCCCCTGAACTGCGAATGGGACGAAATTCCAGAGTCTGATAAAGCTCATATTTATCCTACAATTGAGGTGAAAATTGTTTATTTTACTTATATTGTTATTGTTATCGACATTTAGATATGTGTGTTATGTTTAATTTGTTTGTTTATTTAAATTCATATGTTTTTATGCAGACATATTTCGACCTCGAGCCATGGTACAATGATCGTACTCAGGTGGTGTGTGGCACTGGTGTGTATGAGGTGTGTACTCGGGTTAGGCTTGCGTTGGAATATCATCTGAGGTTGTTGTATAGAAAATACAAGAACAGGATCAAGAAACATTTTTATTCGAAATATGAGACGCCCGCACTGGCACAAGAACATGTACCGCCTGAGAGTGTGTGGGACAGTAGAACCGAAGGTGATTGGGCTTAATTGGTTCAGTGGTGGTCAGACCCAAAGAGGGTGGCAAGAAGTGAGGTTAATACTGTTAATCGTTCCAAAAACACGGTACCGACCACTCAAGGCAAAAAACCATTCGCCCGAGGAAGGAATGAATACGTAAGACTCTTTATAATTTTTGTGATTTATTTAAAAGCGTTTATATTGTTTATTTATTATAGCTCGTTACTAATTTATTTGAGATTTTACAGAAAGTCAAGGAAGGGGTTTACGAGGACCTGGTTGAAACATGGAGGAAGGGGCACTCAAGTGGTGGCACGTTTAAAAGTAAAGAAAACGAGGAAAGATATGTAAGTAATATATAACTCTTTACATGCCTTAGTAACTAATTTCATTTGTTTTAAATCGTTTTTTTCCCCAGCAAAAGATGAAAGCCCTCAGTGACCAAGTGAGAGCCGGTATAGTCCCGCACATGTCTGATAAATAAATAGTGGCTCAAATCATGCCAAGTCAAAATAAGCAAAATGTGTCGGAACAAGGCAGAAAGTTACCGGGTGGTGCCAATAACACAACTCGCAGGTTATATATCCTCAATAAAACAAAATGTAAATCAATTGTTCATATTTATGTCTTGTTGTATATAATGAAACATTGTTGTTGTAACTTATCGCAGGCGGGGTGCTCCACGTCGACCAGATGTTCCCTCTCGTAGTGAATTTCAAGAATTGATAGAACGAAATGAGCGACAGATGGAGCTGCTGAGGAAAGAGAATCAGGCGGCACAGCAACGGGCTTACTTGGCAGCGTTAAAGGCAGATGCGGCGCAACAATATAGTCAGACGTCGTACCAGCATATGGCGCAATATCAGAGTCAATTGGGTGAGTTTTTCCAGAACTACAACTCAAATACTGATCACCCAATTAGACCTCCTACTTTTGTACCCCCGCCCCGACCCTTTGTTATGCCCACCCTAGCTCCTGATTGGGCTCATTTAGTCCAACCCCCCTATCCTTGGGCACAACCAGTGCAACCTCCTTCCATCGACCCATACCGGCCATCTTTGCCCGACAATCTCCAACCACTCCAACCTCCCTATACCGGCACTTATCCTATTGCTCCCGTCACCAACAATAACACATTTAACTATTGTTATCGTCCCACCACACACTCGGCTTATGAGATCGGCTCTACTTCACAATCCATACCCGGAGGTTCTCGTGTAATCACAAATCCCCATGAGCACGATTACCGGTCCGTTGACGAGTTGGGTCGAGATAGGAATGTACAAAACAGTGGTGACGACTTATCAGGCGATGACGAGGTGAATGACGAGGGGAGTGACGAGGGGGGTGACGAGGAGGGTGACGATAGGGAAGGTGACTTTTCACCTAACGAGGATGCGGAGTAGAGGTTGTGGTAGTATTTTTCTTATTATGCATGTTTAATAAAGTTTGAGACTTGTAGCGTTTGAAACATTTGATTTAGGATTGAATAAGTATATTTGATGAATATTGTATCGTGACGTTGGATAATTTATCGTAATATGGTATTGTAACGTTTATTGATTTGTTATTATTCTGTATTTGTCGAATTCTGCCATTTTGAATTGTGGATTTTGTCCGGAAAAAGTTCCGGAAAAAATCTGGAAACTGCAAAATAGCCCAGTTTTTTTTTAGCCCCCAGGTACACCTAGGGACGACTTAGTCGTCCCTAGGATATTAAATATCATCCAGGTTATCATCCTAGGGACGACTAAGTCGTCCCTAGGTTTAAAAATGCCCAGGTGTCAATACCTGGGGACGACTTAGTCGTCCCTAGGTATTGAATACCTGGGCATTTTTAAACCTAGGGACGACTAAGTCGTCCCTAGGATAATAAATATATTTTTTTTTTATTTTCTAAAAATGTTTTTTTTAATATTTATAAAAAAGATTTTATTAAAAATAATAAAAAAAGAATTTTTAAGAAAAATTTTGAAAAAGATTTTTTTTATTTATAACCTAGGGACGACTTTGTCGACCCTAGGTTACAAAGAGGGTCGTCCCTAGGTTAGTCAATTTTTTCAACGTAGTGGGTTGCAGGACCCACTAAGTCGTCCCTAGGATACAAAGAGGAGTTCGTCCCTAGGATCCTAGAGACGAATTTTTAGGCACAACCTCCTAGGGTCGACTTAGTCGTCCCTAGGAGTTTAGGGTCGATTAGTGGCGTCCCTAGGGACGAATTAGTCGTCCCTAGGGTAGAAAATTGTTGTAGTGGAATTACCTGGGGGAAATGAGTTTTATACATGATACATTTCATGTATTGGGATTGGTAAATGTTGTTTGAGGATGCATATTTGCATGTCCGGTTATTTGGGTTTTGTGCTAATAAGAGTCTTTGTTTTATCGAAGAGTCATTTGCGAGATTTGTTGACTGTGAGGTCAAGAGTTTGGCAATGGGTTTAATTTTGGTTTGTACATGTGGAATCTTGAAACTTGAACTGAAGTTCACGTGGAAATGAGAGGAGTTCATTTAGAACAAGTATCCTCGTGTGATTTGTTTTCTGTGTGTTGATCCTAAGGAGTAAATCTCGGGACGAGATTTCTATTAGGAGGGAGTGATGTGACAACCGTGGTTTTGAGGTTCGTCACTTGGTCTTACTTTTAGGTTATTTTATGTGTGACTACTTGATTTTTGTGCTTACGTGTTTATTTTGTGTGAACGAGGTTGGTGTGATTATCGTTTATGAGTATAGAGTACTCATAAGTAAATCGAGGAACGGTTAATTCATGTTCATGAGATCACAATTAGTGACTATGAAATGAAATGGTGATATTTTGGTGGTTACGTATACGTATAAGTATTATAGTAATAGTGTATTTTTTTAGGATTTACGGTTTAGCATTTAGAGGTCTCGGATAAGGTAATTAGTCAAATGAATATTTTTCGGGATGGTTTTAGGTCATTTAGGACTTAATTATAAAGTTTATTTCAAAATTTGAGATTTTTTATAAAAGTGTATATTTTACGTCTTTTACGGTAAAACGCGTAAATTTGACTATTTTACGGTTTTGAGGTTTTGGGAGTTTTAGGAGCTGAAATAAATTAAGGTAAATTAAGGTAATATTAATAAGATATTAATTAATAATAAAAAGAAAAAAAATAAAGAAAAAAACGAAATTAGGGGTGTTTGGGTCGGTTTAGAAGAGAAAAAAAAGGAAAAAAAGGAAAAAAAAAGGAAAGTGGGCTTTGGGTTGGACTAGGATTCACCCATACCCTATATAATGTATATACTAAGATTTAAGTTCATTTGGATACCAAACTTATCTAAGATATGGGGGGACTCATCCCCACCCTTCATCTCTTTTTCATCCAATGACTAAGATTAAATCTTTAATTTACACTGCAAGGGTATTTCAGTCATTTCACCATCTACTGTATAATGTTTTTTCTTCTTTCTTCTCTCACAAAAAACACACATCGGATCTCTCTTTCTCTCTCTACCCCTGATTTACTTTATCTCTCTACCCCCGATCTATAATCACGATCTACTATATCATGAATCCATCGAAACGCGATCATGATGAATCCATGACGAATTCATCACGAACATCTATAATCACGAATTGATTTATCCATCACCAGGTTTGATTAATATGTTTTTTTTAGCTTATTTGGTTTAAATAAGCTTATTAATGTATTATCATTAGCTTTTAACTGGATTATTATGAATGAATCTTTTTGGATTGATTGTTCTTAATTATAAGCTAAGTTCTTAGATGAGAAGTTATGAATAAGTTATAAAGTTGGATTAATAAGCTAGTTAGTTTGAATAAGCTTATGAATAAGCTTTTTTTTTAATAAGAGTAGAGTTATGAATAAGCTTTGTAAATTAAATGATTTGAATTCATTGTGTTGCATTATAAGATAGCTTATTAGATTATTTCAATGAGTTATACGTTTTTGTGAATAAGATAGTTATGAATAAGCTTATTTTCATGTTAATAAGCTGTATTATTATATTTTTTTTACTTTCTGATGTTATCATATATGATGTACATTTCTTATCATATATGATAGATATATCATATATGATAACTGATGATATATCATATATGATATATATATATCATATATGATATATCAAATAAATCATATGAAAAAACAGATTTCGTATGAGTATCTTTCAGAAAATCTGTATAAACTCTTGAAATCTGCCTTCTATCATATATATATGAGTAATTCATTTTGGTATTGAAATTTTGCATAATATGTTGTTTTTTTCTTTTATAAATGCAGTCAAACAGAGATGGTGTGATTGCTCTATTTGGAGCAAAGGAGAGAGGGATGTTGATTATAACAAGAGGATGTGCACGGATGTGTTTTAAGGATCAAGACGAAGTATGCGTTGTTCATGAATTCATCATCTGATAATTTGTTTTAAGATAGTGTATTATTGAAAAAGAATAGTAGTTTCAATAATAATGTTGTTAGCACCTTTTGATTTTGTATAAATGGTTATCATTCAGATGTATATCATATATAATTTTACATTAGGTTATGTTCTGTTTGAATTATCATATATGATTTTGTTCAAACGCACATTATTTTATGTTATGAACAAGTGTTTAGTTATTAATTGTGCATACTTTTTGTTGTAATCATGAGTTCATCAGATTCTTTGTTTAATATATCCAAGTTTTCTTTGAGTATCATATATGATAATGCCTTATCATATATGATAGTGCATTATCATATATGGCTTAATTTATCAAACCATCATGACATAATACCAAGAAAGTTAATCATATTAACAAGACGCTGTACCAGATACCAATGGATTATAAAATCGTCCATATACTTCAAAACTCCATTAGGAGATTACAAAGAAAAAATAAACAATAAACGTAAAAAATTCATGAGCTTCTTCACTAAGCTTCTTGGCCTTTTGGATGCTTGTGATATTCAACATGCCTTGTAAACAGCTTCCTCTACACAAAAAAAGAAGATTTAATTAAATTTTCAAGCACTAATCATATATGATATATTTTATCATATATGATATTTTAGCTTATATCATATATAATATAGTATATCATATATGATATGTCACTAGCAAGTCATACTAAATATGTTCAACGAGATTAAGCCATAAAAAATAAGAGTTAACTCAGTTTTCAACCACATAATCATATATGATATATTTATCATATATGATACTTTAGCTTATATCATATATGATACTTCACAAACAGGTCATACTAAATCTGTTCAGCGAGATTAAGCCATAAAACCTTATAATTTACGAAAATAAGCTAATAAGTTAGCTTATAATTCATCATAATGAAGATGATGATAATCTATAAGCTTATTCACATTAGTTAGCTTTCAATTCACGTAGTTTCTCAAATAAGTTATAAAAGAATAAGATGAATAATAAGCTTATTCACATCGAATAAGCTAAAAAAAGATGAATCAAAATAAATCGAATGAACTTTACCTTATTTATGAAGTGGATGATCGATTTAGGAGGTGATGATCAACGGATTTGATGTTTGTGATGATTGATTACGACATGAATATGTGTACGTGTGTGTGTTTTTGTGTGTGTTTTAGAGAGAAGGAGAAAAAAGGAAACCTTGATCCAGATCTGAGATGTGGAATTGTTATTTGGTGTTAGGTGGGAGGGGTAAAATGACGAAAATACCCCTCCGTTTTTTTAATTAAAAAACAAGAATTAATGTGAGCCTTTGATCAAGATTAGATGGAAGGTGGGGATTGGTCCCCTTGTATCCAAAGGATACAAGGGATCCACAATAACCGGACTCATATACTAAACCAAATTCATTATTTTTCTCCTGGAGATGAAGTAAATTCGTGAGTCTTATAAAAAAATTAGGGTTCTTCATAAAATTTGGGGTTTTCATAAATCCAAGGTAAATCTTCAAATCCCTTTTTAATTAAATTGTTTTTATGTTTTCTTTAATAATCTTATGATGGATTTAGGTTAGGGTTTAATATAAAAACAGTAAATTAATGTTGCATTAATCATAATATGATGATTACATAAATTAGGGCTTGTAATTAGAGGGATTAGGGTTAATTAATGAGGTTGATTTTGTTAAACCCGTTTTTAAAAACTGGGCAGATTTTTGAGTCAATTGTTTTGATCATATCGGGAGTTCTATAAACTCTTATTTTACGATCCAAGTACCCCTGGAAAGATATTTGAAGTGGATTTCCAATGCAAGAAACGAGAACTAAATTAGAGGTAGGGAAGTGGGTCAAAAACAGGTTATAACAGTCGGAGGTCAAAACAGTTTTGACTTCAGCCTGTTTTCTTTTTAAGTTTTGGGTTGTTTGGGACACTTAGGGTTGCATTGGGATCTTCTCACGAACGTGAGAGATGGTTTATATATTGTAGTTAATATCTGCACTTGGGCTAAGGTGGTGGTTTAGGGTAAGACCCCTTAATGGTAACAAACTTTTAGTACGTTTAAAATCAGGAAATCTGGAATGATGAAAGTAGATATATATATATCGGAGCCTTAACAGTAGCTTTAAGGTTAGGGCAAGTGGGAGGTGTTAGACAACATATGTGAGGGTGTGAATATTCCTTTTACGGAAACCATGGGTAGGTTTAAGTGGGCGTTTGACCTAAAGTTTTGAGACCTAAAAACTGGGACTATTTTGGGTAAAATACGAACGGGTTAGTTGTTAAACTTAACCAAGTTAAGGACTTGTTAAGGAAGGGTAATGGGGTAATTAGAGCTTATTAATGAGTTAAATATGTGAGAATGGGTTAGATTTCCATCATAGGTTAATGAGCCATCTTAGTGATTGGTTCGTTTATTGATTTCGTGTTTTTGGTTTGTTAGCTTGTTGCTAGTGCAAGGACGTGTGAAGGAGCTATCAGGTGAGTGTTCATAGTCCCATATTTATTTTTGTTTTTGACTTCCAGATGGGATGGAAGAGACACTGTGTTGAGTTGTTTCTAAATTGTTGCTGTGAATGTTTTATGGTTGTGATGGACTTGTGTGTACACTTATGTGATTAACTGCTATGCGATTTTTGATATGTTATTGTGGTTTGAAAAGGTAGTGGCCTTGTGGTTTGACAAGGTAGTGGCCTTGTGGTTTGACAAGGTAGTGGCCTTGTGGTTTGCCAAGGTAGTGGCCTTGGGATAGGTACATAGGGTGATCATCTAAGGTACCATGATGTTGTTTGGCAAGGTAGGAGCCTTGGATTGGATTGGATTGGATTGGTTTGGTATGATTGGTCTTGATTGATAGTTGTTAATACATAATTGTAACACATTGTCCATATGTTCTTTTGTTGATGATTGTTATTCACAGCTTGTAACTGATTTAGCGTTGGAGTCTAAACCTATGACTCTCACCAACTTTATGTTGCCGTGTTTTAGTGTCTCTTTCAGGTGAGAATGTGGTTAAGCTTGAGGATAGAAGTGGCTAGACTTGGATGCCTTAGGATTGCATATAGAAGGAGATCCCCGTTCCTTCTTAGTTTACCTATATGTTTGTTTGGTTTGTGTTTATTGTTTGTCTTGGGTAAGTGGTAGGACTGTTACCTACTTACCTAGACTCCTGCGTTGTTGAGATATTGTCATGACATTTGTGTCGCCATTTATGACATTATATTTGCATTTTAGTCTTCTCTATAGAGACACCATTTGTTGTGATGATATCCATACGTCACGCCCCATATTCCGCCATTGGTGGGGTGTGACATGTGGATAATTCTCGCTCCAATTTGGACGCTTCTCCCATTTATGATTCTCCACCGGTCTTTGATGCTTATGATAATGATTCTAGCTCAGATTCGGATGATTATGATGACCTTACTTCTGAGTATCCCGATCTGCCCACTTTCGATGATTTCGATGAAGCTGATACTCTTTCGAGCGATTCTTCCCATGCTGAAGATCCTACGCCATCACTTGATCCTACTTTGGACGATTACTCATTTGAGGAAGACTTCTCTATGTTTCTTAATACTTACTTCCCTCATGAGAGTGATGCTTCTCCTTTGGACTTTGAAGATTATCGTCTTGATCCTACTTTGGATTTGAAGAACATTCTTTCTAAGGAGAAGAAACCGGTCGACACCAATATCCACAGCACATATGATTTAACACCTCTTTGTCCACCTTCTGAGGACGAGGTTGTTCTGCTTCGCGGATCTTCTTCACACTCTGCTAAGCCTGAGTGCTATTTTCCCCTAAAGGAAAAGGTGTTCGACCCCGGTATTCAGATCTTTAAGCCATCTCAGTATCCACCTGATGAAATAAAAAGAAAAATCTTTGGAATTATTGAAGACATGCTTGCACCACTTCACCCTTGCTTTCACCGTGCTCCATCGCTGCTTAAGGGAACCTTGCCTCTTCTTCTTTGGCTTGCCTTGTTCGCCTTAAGCTTGTGCTATATGATGGACGAAAACTATGTCTTTGATCCTGGTAGATATATTTCATGCTTCTTCCTATGATGATCAAGGTCGAGTCAGGCTCACGACTCGGTTAACAAAAATCAAGCGCTTCTTGGGAGGCAACCCATGCATCTATCTTTTAGCTTTCTTTATCATAAGTGTAGGGGAGACCCGTTGGTGTTTGCTATTTCCTCTCCTCACTTCTAATCAGGGATTCGAGCGCTCAATGATCCACTCTTGATGATTCTTGATGACCCGTGATTCCGTGTTCCACTTCTTCCCGGTTCTATCCTAAACTCTTTTCGATTCACTATTTTATATTTTCTCAATATTAAAATAGGAATCTCTTTAGTTTTCTCTTCCTTAGCGAGATTTAAACAAAGTGCACAATGTCCTAAGTGTAGGGGAGTTTACTCCCACATGCTTAAACATTGAGGACAATGTTTATCTTAAGTGTAGGGGGACTTCTATCGAAGTTAAGTGGCCTTTTCCTTGTATTTGTCCTCATTTTAACTGGAAAATCGATTTTTCGACATTTTTCAAAATTTTTAATCTATTTTGGCCTAATTGTATAAGTTGTTTTTCTCTTTGTATAGTTATTTTCTTTCCTTGCTAGAATAAATCTTTAATAAAGTGGTTTTAATTTTCAAACGTTGTGAATCTTTTGACTCAACCCGAGTTTACTTATCTAAGTTACTCTAGCTAGTATCCTTAACGTGTTTAAGTCAAGTTTTGCTAGGCTTTTATATAGGGAGCTATAAAACGCGAAAGTCTTAACTCTCACGGGTTAAGAACAAGAACTTTTCGCAAGTTCCTATAACTGATCCTAGAGAGTCGTTTATCAAGGGAACTTTAAAATGCGATTTCTCAACTTGAAAAAGTCTAAGAATTTGCAAGATCCTATAGGCGACTCGAAAACCCAAAACTTTGATTTAATAGGCTAAGCATCCACGAGTCTCATTCCTTGAGATTTTAAACTGTGGAGAACGAGAGATGATAGAGTCAATTATAAGTTTGGTATTATTTCGTGAATTTATGTGAGTTAATTATAAGCCTATTCTCCCATCACTTGCTAATAATTTATCTGCAATAAATAAGGTTGTACGATTTGAAAAGTTACTTAGCTTCTAGCCCAAGATCGTTCAAAAGTTGCTCGGTAAGGATTAGAGTTCATAGCCAAGGCATAACTTATTGAAGCGGGATGCGAATATTGGCGAGTCCGAAAAGGCCCTAACAAGGCATGAGGGCTACATTTTGTTGCTAAAGATCCAAAAGTGATGTGAAGAATCATTTATCGAAAATCAATATGAAGGATCGAGACGCACGACGAAAAGAAAATACTCCCCAAAAGTCATGGAGAAGTGCATCCGAAAAGACCCTAGCAAGGTATGAGGATAAATAGATCCAAGTCATAAAAGGAGGCGGATCGTTGTATATCGAAGTCCAAAATAATGATTGGAGAAAAATGAAGAAGTCGTGGTCCAAGTATGAATCTCTCAAAATTTCAAGTGAAGAAATTCCATTATGAAGAGAAGACCATAACTTCATGAACGTCTCTCAAGGTTTGAAGTATGAAGTCGCTGCCAAATATCGGTCCGAGAAAGGTCTCAAATCGCGAAGCGAGTTATTCCAAGATATGAACTTTATGAGGTCCCGAGAAGCAGTTTTAAAAGATTTTGTCCTTTAGCTAACTATTGATTAAATCGTTCACTTTATTTTCGGCCTAATAACTATCAAAATAAGTCAAAAATGCATCCTCGTGATCATTCAAGACAAAAATAAAATATAAGAGATACCCATATGAATAAGGGAGTCTAAGTGAGTAATTGGCCCACATGAGTTTGTGTTAGTCTACTAACTTATAATAACAATGATCTCGTTTTTAAGCTTAGTTTGGAGAAAGTGAAAACTTGAGGATGATGATTATTCATGACATTTCCAAAACCCAAGGTATGCTTTTTGATTTCTTTACTTTGAATGTTTATAATTTCTATCTCTTTAATAAAGGCCAACGTGGATTGATTATGATGAAAAATGTAATCTTGCTTTGTAACTAATGCATTGCATGAGGACATTGCAATGGTCAAGTGTAGGGGATTTGATAGGTGTGTAAATACCCATCCTTTCACCCACTTAATTACAATAATAACCGAGCCAAAACGTGTATTTTATGTCTTTTATGTCAGAATTATGCGTGGTTTGTGTTTTTGTTGTGATTTAGGACGAAAAGGTGAAAAGTGGAGAAAACACGGGCATTCACGGGCTTTTATTGAAGAAAAAGATGAAAGACGAAGTCAAGAAGTCAAGAGTGCAAAAAGAACGGAAGTCCAAGACCAATTCTGAAGATTTATCGAAGAAAAAGTCAAAAGACGGAAGTTTACTTAAAGCCGAAGAACTCAAGTCTATTTTATTGAAGAATTAAAAGACGAGTTCAAAGAAATCCCGAGCCAAAAGTCAATTAAGTCCAAGATTAAAGAAGATTTAAAGGCTTAAGGACTAATGGTGCAATTAACAAAAAGATTAAGAAGGAAGGGCCTAATGATGCAAGTAAGAGAAAAGGAAAGAGGGCAGGAAGCTTCCTAATCCTCCCCTATATATGTAGATTAGTTGTTAATTATTTTTCTTTGTTGGCTAAAGTGACAATTAGTCTTCCACCATTTTCATATCTTGTCATTTACTTTTCATGTCATTTATATACATGTTTTGCACCTTAATTATCCTTTAATTTCCAAGTAAGTGTTTTTAATTTTCTTGTTTTAATCTTAATTTATCCTTGATCAAGTTTACTTTTATCAGTCTCATTCTACTCTTCTTCTTTTTGATTCGGTTTGAATTTCGGTTTAAGCAAGGTTTTGCTTAATCCATTGCTTATTTGATTAAAATTCTTGTCTTTTCTTTTTCCTTTTAGCTTCCATACAAAATAGCCATAAGTTTGACAATCTTATGTGCTTATTTGGTATTTAGCTTAATTGTTTTGAAAGTTTTCTTAAAAGCTTTACTTTTTAAAATCCATTTCATTAAGTTTTTCTTTTAAGTTTTGAAAGATTTTAACTTTTTAGCTTATTGTTTCGTTTTGTTTCCATTTCATTCAAGTTCTTTGTTACTGCTTATTAGAATTAGCTTATTTGGATTTGAGCTTATTACGAATTTGCATTCCATCGGAAAGTAAGGGTTCCTACACATTGCGACGGGTGCATTCTCCACATTCCGATCGTGACAGGTTTGGACAAAGGGTTGCATTCCGATCCGGGATTGTGATAGAAGTAACATCACCCTCATTCCGATCTGGGATTGCGATCGCACATTGCGATCGCACATTCCGACGGTTCTTGAGGTTTACTTAGTCGAAGTGCTGCCCAATTTTTCTTAGCATCTTTCCGATCTGGTCATTGCGATCTGACACATTGCGATCTGAACAACATTCCGATCTGGACCATATTCCGTTAGGTTACATTCCGATAGGTTGCACCTTTGTATTCCGATAGCTCATTCCGATCAGGATTTCGATCTGACGCATTGCGATCTGAGTTGGTTTAAGACATTCCGATCTGGGTTGTTTGGGTATTCCGATCTGAAAGGTGACATATTCCGATCGGGTTTTCCGATAGACATTCCGACAGGAAGGTAAGTGGATTCCGACGAGGTACATTCCGATCAAGGTGAGTCTGATCGGAATATATTCCGATTGGGTGTTGGTTTTTATATTTTGTCTTGTTTAATTTTTATGTTTTCATTTTAATACTTTGACTAATTTTAATTCTCGTCACGTTTTAATTTCAAGTCATTTAATTATTTTACTTTTCAAAGTTTTAAATATTGCATCATTCAATTTTAATTAGACTTAGATTTACGTTAACGCGCTTTAAATTCCCGTCATTTATTTTAAGTTAGATTTTAGATTTACTTACATTGCTTTGTACATTTAAATATATCACAACGACACAACTTTTGTTTCACCAAAATCAACTGAGTCGTACTTTAAGCCAATAATCAATTCGATTAGACACACACATCAAACGAACAATTTTTAATTAGGTAAAACCCTAGTTATCAATATCATTCCTACATGTCTTCAGTGCATTATGTTATCCGAAGAATGATCGTGAAGATATTGGTAAACTTGAACCTAGAGGTGATATTGGCTTTTTCATTGGCTATTCTTCAACTGCTTGTGCTTACAGGATCTATGATCGGAGGACAAGAGAGGTAATGGAGACTATGAATGTTACCTTTGATGAACTCACGGGAATGGCATCTCAACATCGAAGTTCACATCCCGAGCTTCAAGGTCAGACTACTGGACACGTAAGTTCAGGACTCGCGCTTCAATTTGCACCGTCAGCAATCTCATCATTACAACCTTCTGAACGTGACTTGGAAGTTTTATTTGGTCCAATTTATGATGAATATATGGAGGGTCCTTCGTCATTTGGTGTTCCTCAAGATGCTCCGGCTGCACCTGCTACCGTAGTTCAAGAACCTCCAATTGCATCTACACCTACTGCATACGTTTTCGCACCATCTACGTCAACCTCAACCATATTGACTCCAAAGATTCCAACCACCTCTCAGACTGCTGACGCGACTCAATAACATTTTCAGCAAATCCCAAATCATGTTCATCTTCAGAATGAAATCGTTGCTGAAAATGCGAACAATGCGATGCTAAACGAACATGAATTTGTTAACCCATTTGCGGCTTCCACAAGTACCACTCAGCCTTCAACACCATATGTGGATCCGTCAAGCTCGCATCAAGTTTCTCATACACTTCCACATGAATGCAAATGGACTAAGGATCATCCTTTGGTTTAAGTGATTGGCGATCTCTCACGACCAGTCTCGACACGTAATCAGCTGCGTACCGATGGTTATATGTGTATCTATGCACTATCAGTCAGCACAATGGAACCAGCAAATGTTAAAGAAGTAATTATCGATGCATCATGGATTGAATTTATGCAATAAGAACTCAATCAATTCATCCGCCTTGATGTATGGGAGTTAGTACCACGACCGGACAATATTGATCCCCTTACACTGAAATGGTTATTCAAAAACAAGATAGATGAGGAGCAAACGGTCATTCGGAACAAGACTCGGTTAGTTGTGAGAGGTTATAAACAGCAGGAGGGAATTGATTTTGCCGAATCCTTCGCCCCGGTTGCTCGAATGGAAGCCATTAGGATTTTCTTGGCATACGCTGCACACAAATCGTTTACCGTGTACCAAATGGACGTCAAGACGGCTTTTCTGCATGGGCCGTTAAAAGAAGATGTGTACGTATGTCAACCTGAAGGTTTCATCAACACCGAACATTCAAGCCATGTCTACAAGTTGAAAAAGGCAATTTACGGTTTAAAACAAGCACCGAGGGCATGGTACGGCGAATTATCATCATTTCTTCTCCAAAATCACTTCAGCAAGGGAACCATTGATCCAACACTGTTTATCAAGCACTACGGCATCGACATCTTGGTGGCTCAGGTCTATGTAGATGATATAATATTTGGTTCTACTAACCAAAAATATTCTATCTTATTTTCCGACCTTATGAAAAGCCGCTTCGAAATGTCGATGATGGGAGAAATGACGTTTTTTCTTGGTCTCCAAGTTCACCAATTCCCCCTTGGTATATTCATAAATCAGTCCAAATATGTGCTCAAAATTCTAAAGAAATTTGGAATGGAACTGTGATCCTATTGGTACACCAATGGACACTAAACACAAGCTTGACTTGGATAAGAAAGGGACATTTGTAGATGCTACAAAATACCGAAGTATGATCGGCTCCCTTATGTACTTAACGTCAAGCAGACCGGATATTGTGCATGCTACTTGTTTATGTGCTAGATACCAGGCTAAGCCAACTGAGATGCACCTCAAGGAGGTTAAAAGAATCTTTCGTTATCTCCGGGAACCGTTCACATGGGTCTCTGGTATACGAAGGATTCTGGTTTTAATCTAACTGGGTTTTCAGATGTCGACCATGCAGGGTGTCATGATACATTCAAGAGCACTTCTGGTGGAGCACAATTCTTAGGCGAGAAGCTAGTGAGTTGGTCCTCAAGAAAGCAAGATTGTACGATGTTGTAAACCGCGGAAGTAGAATATGTGTCTCTATCCGTGTGTAGTGCTCAAGTCCTTTGGATGAGAACACAGATCACGGGTTATGGCTTTCACTTTAACAAAGTTCCTATTTACTGTGATTCACAATCCGCCATAGCCATATCCTGCAACCCGGTCCAACACTCCAAGACCAAGCACATAGCTGTCCGATTCCATTTCATAAAGGAGCACGTGGAAAGAGGAACGATCGAACTGTATTTTGTCAAGACATACTACCAACTCGCCGACATCTTCACCAAAGCTCTTTCTCAAGACAGATTTGAATTCTTGGTTCGTCGACTTGGTATGCGTAGTTTCACTCCCGATGAGCTTGAACGTCTTGCACATTTGTTGTAATCTTGTATATATTTTATCAGCAAATCAAAATACAAAAATATAAACCCTATAAAAAAATAAAAAAGGAGAAAATCTTTCAAAAATACCAAAAATATTCTTCTCTGACATGTCTCTCTGCATCGATAATATGGACGTACTTAGAAATATCGCTCAATAACGACACGGGTACGTACATAAAGTTCGAATGAGAGTTACAAATGTTTTAAAACTTGTCTTTTCTTTTTTCTCTTCTCATAATGGCTTATAGTCACATGTCAAACTATAACCCGGTCACCAAAGAAAGGAAAGTTTGTGACTTATCCTTAACAACGGGAAATTCAATTTTCTCGGTCACGGGCTTATATCAGACATTCAAAGTTTTAAGCTCATGAACCAAAGCAAAATGTTCATTTATGTACATTCTTCCTCAACAACGGGAAATTAAGTTTTCTCGGTTTTGAGCACAAACTTTTAAGATATTTTCAAGAGTTTTTTTTAAATTCTTTCAAAATTGTGTGCTCATATACTACCCTATTTTAAAATCTAATGTTTTTCCGAGGGGGAGTATAAAATATCTCATAACATATTGTTCCAAATTTTCATGAAACATTATTCTCTCCATGTTACATCACTAGTATATCAAAAATTTCACAATCACATGCAATTTTTGAGGGGGAGAATAGTGATAAAATGTGATCAAAATGTGTTATCTTGGATAAGATCTTTGGTATATGTGCTTTCTCGTCCTAATATGTGCAAATATCTTTCCTCTTTTGATGCACATATGTAGGGGGAGCGTTTTAGTGATATAGAAAACTTTCAAGGTGTAAACATTGATTTCATAAACACCTTGATTGCTTTTTCAATCGGTTTTTCTGGTTACGATATCTATACCCTTTAACACATTAATTCACGATGGTATTGGTGTCAAAATGTGGTTAGGTATTCGTCCTATGATCCAACCAGAACCGGAGGGATATTCCCAGGGACAAACCATTAGAACTTAGAAGTCCTTAGGAATGATGGAGTAGTTGAGTATACGGGAATAATGCCGACTAATGACTTAAGCTAGCACTAGAACAATCACAACAAGGTGATAGTAATGACGTCTTGGTAAGAATTGAAGGGGTTGAAGAATGAAAAAGAATTGTAAGGATAAAGGGTGTAAAGAAAGTAGCCCTCCATACAACTTAGGTAGAAACCGGGTTAACACATCTACTATCAGAATCACTTAGATGATTTCTGGTATTGAAGACAAAGCATCATGGACCCAGTGATGCTATGCACAACCCTTCCCAGCCTACTCAAGCTTCTCTCAAAAGGAGTTTGTTTTATTGTCACGGAGTTCAACTCATTTCTATAAACTTTCTCACTCCGAGAAGGTAGATATTGAAAAGGTGGCAGTCTGCTCCAGCCTCCGATCACCATATAAACGTGCACTTATAGAGTCTAGAGCCAAAGAGATTCGTCAGAAAATATCATTAGGACACTTATTCCATATATCAATTGTTGTTCATCTTCAGAACAAAAATGATAAGTTATAGAGTCCTACGCTCTATCCTTGTGATATTGCAAGAACATTTAGAGTGTTACTCTTTAGTATTCACAGTGATGAATGGAAAACCTTCCAGTGTTAACATCAAACAGCACCGCGGTAGGTCATATGTAAGATTCACTTGAATTGAACATATGTTAACTGGAAAGCAACAGTGGTTTGATTCTTCCTTGATTTAAACGCGTTCCAGGTCTCGACGCAATATCTTTATGATCTTGCCAGAACATTCAGAGTAATACTTATTATTATTTACAGTGACGAATGGAAATCCTTCCAGTGTCATCATCAAACATCACTGCGGTAGGTAACTTGTGAGATTCTATATGAATCAAACTTGTGTCAACTGGAAAGCAACAATGGTTTGATTCTTAATTGATTCAAACTTGTTCCATGAAATTGAATTGACGACTTAATCAGCAGAATGGAACTACATGATTCACTCCTTACTATGAATTATCTTTCGATATATTCAAGTATTGAGAACGGCTACCACAGCCGGAAACCCTGTCAAGGAAGTTCTTTGAACTTACCTAATCACAGGTACAGTATTCGTATTGTATAACGGGAAACCAGAGGAATGCAAACGGTGGCATGACCTCAAGAGTCGGAATTCAAGACCACATGCTCTTGTAAATGAAGAAAGCTCAAGAACATCTCAAACAAAGACTTCCGCTACTCTGATTATCAAGGGAGATTGTTAACAAGCTTTCAAGACTACGCAAACTACGAGTATGTGGGAAAAGACACAAGAACACAAGTTGGCAAAGCTTAAAGATCAAGTCAAGGCAAAGATCAAAGATCCAAGATCACAAGTCATGAAAGGAACAATGAAGGAACTCTCAAGACAACGAGCTTCAAAGTCAACAACACCAAAGAAGTGAAGTCACATATTACATGACCACCCCTTAGGGGGAGATTGTTAGAAGTACTTAAAGTGATGGTCATATAATATACCGTTGCGAAGCTCGTGGAAAATGCTACTTAACGGTGTTGAGAGTTCTAGCATAATGTTATGTATGTAACGGGAATTAGTCCCGAACACACAAGTGAGGAAGGCCTTCCATACATGAGACGTGTAGTATAAAAGGCCCAAGGCACCTCATTTGTGTGGTGTGGTTTTTCATTATATGGTTTTAGAGAGAGAATGAGTGTTTGTTTCTCTCACTAGGAAAATCACCATCTTTGTTTTTTCTTTCTTTCTTTCTTTAATCTAATCTTTCTTTTTTGGTTTTAATCTTCATCTTTATTTCTTGTTCTTCTACAAGTGTCGTGTGTATCATTCCTACACATCTTCATTTCATTACTAGACATAAGGTACGGATATTCCGTTCTTCAGTAAGGACATTATCTTTCTATGCATGATTAAGATTCCCCGTTTGCTGCCATCTATTTTGCCCAGTAATTTACATGTCATAAAACTTTTCAATAATTACTATGTTATCATTTTAAACTAACTGAGCTATATACATGCATGACCATGTCCACCTAGTTATGGAGGTACCATAATCATAACACTTGAGGCACCAGTGTTATGACTCTTCCGAGATGAGAGTGATTTCTCGCGGCGTCCCTTTCGGATTTAGCCATTATTATTTTTATCATCATGTGGGGCGTATGGGTGCATCCTAGTACATGTTTTGCAGGTTTACAAGGTGACTGTGGTGTGTGCTCTACATCCGTCACATCGGAGGTGATCTCTCCACCCAGACTAATATAATTAGAGGTCACTCCTCTAGTTTCATGAAGAGGTCACCCCTCTATGTATTCATGCACGTTGATACGTTCATGACCAATATGAGCTCTTGGCATTTAAACTACATTTTTATGAATAAACATAATACTTTTCAGAATCAGTTTATAAACATGTTCCAGGTTTTCCAGGACTTATACATATTCCGCTACATTTCATACTTTACTTATATTTCAGTATTCTTATCATGTCATATATCCGTTCACTGAGCGTATTGCTTAGCTGTATTTTCTTTCCATGTTCCCATACGGCAGGTACACAAGGACGAACTTGAGCAACTGAGAGTACGTGCATAGGATGGAGGCTCTCTTTGACTTCATTTCCTTTATGAATTTATATACTTATGTTTGCTTGGACATTGTTTATTCCTTTTTCTACATTCTTTACTTTATGCATGTGTGAGCTTATGTTTGGGGATCGATGTTTTATTCCAATTTTCCTTTAGGATCATTTATGTTTTTAAGACATTTACCTTTCATGCTTTGATGACACGCCATAATTTTCATGAACGGTCCCCTTGTCAAAGTGGGGTGTTACAGTTATGGTATGAGAGACCAAAGTTTCGACCTGTAGGCTCTAAAACTTAAATTGTGACTAGTGGGTAGTCACCAAGATCTTCCTAAACTGGCAGTTGATTTTATTTCATGTATCATTGTTTTTTTCTATTAAGTTTTTTACTAAGTAAGGGATGATACAGGATCAGCCGTACATAGTCACATGTGGTTTTCTTTGAATTTTGTTTTGTGGGTTGAACCATAGTCGTCCACACTTTCTTATGTCAGATTTCTTTTACTATGTCTTCATAATTCTTTCATGTATCTATTATGTTTATTCCATGTTTCTAACATCTTAATCATTTATTTTACTTTGAAACTGTCAAATGGTTAACAAACGCAATGACGCGGAACTCGCTGCAGTTGTCAATGCAGCTTTGCATGCTATGCTTCCCAAAATTCGAAATCAGGTTTGGGCAGAATATCAGGCTATCCCAAATCATGCAAATCCTCCTCCTCCTCCACCAGTCACACTCTACACGTAGCTGGAACGGTTCAACAAACAGAAGCCTCGATCATTCGAGAAGGCTGATGTTTCGTCAGATACTGAGAACTGGATCTCGCATATGGAGAAGATCTTTGACGCCATGGGTTGTGATGGAGTATACAAGGCGAGGTTGGCATGCTACAAATTTGAGGGTGATGCGCTAGCATGGTGGAGAGTTTACAAGCAATCCAATAGAGGTGGAGCATGGCTTACCGCATTGACATGTATGAAGTTTACGGAGTTGTTCTACAATCAGTTCTTTCTTAGAGCTGAGCAAGAACGAATTAAGAGAGATTATCATGGTATCCGACAGAGGGTAGGTGAGACTAGTATAGAATTCATGCAGCGATTCCTCAGGCTAGATGGTTTTCTGGGTGAAGCTACTGGCACGGCAGAAGAATAGGCGAAGCATTTCCGTTGGGCTCTTCACACTTCTATTACTGATCGTCTGTTGTGTGCTACATTCACCAATATGGCACAAGTTGCTGACGCAGCACGCAGTTTGGAGATCCTCAAGGAGAGGGATGCATATGAGGGGTTGGATCGACCAGAGAAGAGATATATTTCAGTCATCAAGCATTACCGTATCATTCATATCAGTACTTTCAATTATATATCATGATCTATTCAATTGTATCTTTCAGACAGAAGGGTGGAGACTGATCCCATCTAGCCACTCAGTAGAACAACTTCAAGGGACACGGTCAGACTAACGACCATTATGGATCATACAGGCGAAGCGGTAGTGATAACTACCATAACAATGCCAGCTACCCCAACAACAGCAGGTCCCTAAAAATTTAAACTCTTCAAAGTTAAGCTCATGTATGACATAAATTCTAAAATTTCAGCATTTTAAACAGGAACTCTAGTAACGGGCGTGACCAGGACCACAAGGATCAACAGCCCAACCATTCGGCTTCATCTGGTAATATAACCTAAACTTTCAGTGCAGTCATGTTTATGTCTCAGTAATCATGTCTCACGCATATCTTCTGAATCAGGCTCTCAGCAAGCGAGGGTACCAATTGGGGGGTATACCCATCCCATCTGCACCACCTGTGGACGAAGGCATCCTGGACCATGTCGTCGTGCTACCGGCGTCTGTTTCAAGTGTGGGAAAGTAGGGCATCTCATGAAAGTTTGCAAGAAGGTAGGAACCGTTGGTACATCGGGACATGCCCTGCAGAAACCAACAGCATCTGGCCGTGTGTTCACCACTACTAGGGATCAGGACAACAAGTTTTCAGGTACCATTACTAGCATTTTATTTATGTATGGACATGTTGCATGCGTTCTATTTGATACGGGTGCGACCCATTCAGTTATATCCACTACTTATGTTGCTCGTAAGAATAAGACACCTATGCCACTTGATAATGTGTTAAATATATCCACACCGATTAGAGACTCTGTTCGTATTACCCATGTGTACAGAGATCTTCCCTTAGAATTTGATGACAAGATTCGTCCTGTCGACGCACTTCCTTTGGAAATGTGCAAATTTGATATGATCTTAGGCATGGACTGGTTAGCAAAACACCACGTCATGATCGATTGCCATACATATCGAGTTATATTCGGCGATGTTCAAGCTCCAGAATACATTCATACTGGTTTTATACCAGGAAAGGCTGTACAAATTATTTCTTCCTTACAAGCCCGTGCTTTACTAGCTCATGGTTGCGAAGGTTTCTTAGCTACTATCCGTGACACTACTGTTGAAGCTCCATTGATTCATGATCAGCCGATTGTTTCAGAATTCCCGGATGTGTTTCCTGAAGAACTTCCGGGTATACCACCTATCCGCGAAGTGGAGTTTGGCATTGAGCTCATTCCAGGAGCTGAACCGATCTCCAAGGCTCCTTATCGCATGGCTCCCATGTGACATCTTCAATGATCACAAGAGCGCCAAATACATTTTCACTCAGCGAGAACTCAACATGAGACAGAGACGGTGGTTAGAACTACTAAAGGATTATGACACCAAAATTCAGTACCATCCTAGTAAAGCTAATGTGGTGGCCGATGTTCTAAGCAGGAAATCAGGCATGATTGTGGGCATCATGGTAGAAGAAGAAATTATTCGAAATCTAGAGCATTTAGACATTGAGCTTTTTGTACGTGGACAACATGGTTACTGGGCTAATTTGAGAGTTGAACCGGACTTAATCTCTCGGATCAAGGCAGCTCAGAAAGACGACGGTAAGATATGGGCAATCATTCAGAATATTGATCAGCAGACAAAGTTCCGTATAGATGACGATGCCATTGTATGACAGGGTACCAAATTATGTGTTCCAAAAGATTCTACACTCAGAGAAGCCTTATTGACTGAGGCATACAACTCTCCATTCTCCATTCATCCAGGTTCTACCAAAATGTATCATGACCTCAAGCAACATTTTTGGTGGAGTGGCATGAAGCAAGAGTTGCTACCTTCGTTTCTAAATGTTTGAACTGCCAGCAGGTTAAGATAGAACATCAGCGAGCTAGTGGTTTACTACAACCATTAGAAATTCCTAAATGGAAGTGGGACAAGATCTCCATGGATTTTGTTACCGGACTACATCAGACTCAGAAGAAGCATGATGCTATATGGGTCGTTGTCGATCGGTTGACCAAATCTGCACATTTTCTTACAATCCGCAAGGATTACCCAGTTAGCAGATTGGCGGAAATTTTCCAACAGGAGATCATGCGACTGCATGGTACTCCATCAGATATCATATCAGATAGAGATCCACGATTTAGATCTCGTTTCTGGAGAGGCTGTCAGAAAGCTTGGGGCACCAGACTCAAGCTTAGCACAACCTTCCATCCTCATACTGATGGTCAGTCAAAGCGTACTATTCAAACTTTAGAAGACATGTTGCGTGCTTGTGCGTTAGAATGGACAGGGAATTGGGATGATTACGTCTACTTGGTTGAGTTTGCTTACAACAACAGTTGGCACGCAAGTATCAAGTGTGCACCATTCGAGATGTTGTATGGCACGAAGTGTCGTGCTCCAACTTGCTGGGATCAGGTTGGTGAACGAATTATTGAGGGTCCAGAGATGATTGAGGTGACCAATGAAAAGGTCGCCATCGCCAAGGCAAAGCTTCAGGAAGCTCGTGCTCGTCTGAAGAGCTATGCTGACAAACATCACAAATCATTAGAATTTCAGCCTGGTGATCATGTTTTCTTAAATGTATCACCCGCACTTGGAGTGAAGCGTTTTGGTATGAAGGGCAAGCTCAGTCCTCGTTTCATCGGACCGTTTGAGATCCTCGAACGTGTCGGTGAGGGATCGTATCCTTTGGTGTTACCTCCTTACCTATCTCATGTTTACAATGTGTTCCATCTGTCCTTACTCAGAGGCTACAATTATCATCATCAGCACATTGTCACGTATCCACTTGACCAGATTCGTGAGGATCTATCCTATGTTGAGGAACCCGAAGCAGTTCTTGATCATCAGGATCGGGTCATGAGGAGAAAGACGATCCCATTTGTCAAGATCCTCCGGAGGGACCATCCCGAGCGGGAAGCCACTTGGGAAACAGAGGAGTCTATCCGGACTTCTTACCCTCATTTTTAGCGATGATTCGGGTATGTCCTTTTCAGCTTATAGTATTTCTAATTCGAGGACGAATTATTCTTTTTAGAGGGGAAGAGTTGTAAAACCCGCATAAAATACATAAAAACATTAATTACATGAAGACACGGATTAATTAAAACATAATGTTTAAGTAATACATGACAAGTATCATGAATATTTAAATTATCAAGACAAGTATTACGTATATTAATTATCTATTTACGACAATTATTACGTATGTAAATTATTACACGATAAGTATTTACGTATAATACTTAAAACACGACAAGAATTACACCGAGTTAAAACACGAACACACGTTACTAATAATAATACACGGGAAAAGAAACATGATGGGCCAAGCCCGGCCCGTTAAGCTAGATATTTAACAAAAAAAATCCAGGGAATATCATTATCATTTTTTTACAAAATTAAACAAAACCCTAGTGCTTGTTTTCCTTAGTGCCGCCGGTTACACAAAAGAAAAAGGGAAGGAAAAAGCTTGGTGATCTTTTAATTAATTGGGTTGTGTGTTCGTATTCGTTGTTCTTATTCTCAAGGTTTCGGTAATCATATTCTTTTCTTTTATTTTATGAATCAATTATTTCTATTAATTTATATTATGAACACATGAATGGGATGAATAAAACATGAATTAAAACATGGAATTAAACGGGTTTTGGTTTGGTTGTCACGGTTCTGAAACCACAAGGGTCTCAGTGGGTGTTTTATTTGGCCAGCCGAACCCCATAAGGGGTTTGTGGCTACTTTGTTTGGTCAGTCGCAACATCACAAACCCCAACAAGGGTGCGTTTGGTAAAACAGTGGCAACCGAGAGCAATATAGCTCTCAGTGGGTCTTTGTGGCGCAGCGGTAGGAACCGACTTCTGCCGGTGGGAACCACCACATGAACACTGGCAAAACCACAGCCGTGGTGGTTGTGGTGATGGGTGTGATTCTGTTGGGTCAAAAAGTTGATGTGGCAGAAACTCAAAAACGAAGAAAACATGAAGAAATTGTCCAAGCGTTGTCAAGAGTTAATCAAGCATTGACAAGAGTTAATTAGGCGTTGATAGCTCAAGAGTTGTCATGTACAATGTAAGCATTGTTACATGTAATTCAAGCATTGACAAAACGTAGACAAAAGAAGCTTATGGAAGCTTCTATTTAGATAAACATGCAAAAGATATTCTGCATAAGTTTATTTAAATAGAAGATTTACTTGTTTATTCATTCTTATCTCTTGTAAACCCTAATTCTTACACTATAAAAGGAACCAAGGGTCATAGGTTTTATTAATATAATTCATTCACAATGTAAACCTAAAGTGTGTGTCGACTAGACGTGGGATTCAATGTATACACGTCTAGTGATTGTTGATTATTAATATAATTAGCAATCCATGTGTTTTAATTCATGTTTCGTGCCTAAACACCTTGTTAATGGTTGTTGTTCTAATTCCGCTTTGATTATGTTAATCATATGAACAATGATCATTCCTAGTAGCTTAAAAGATCCGGAAACCAAGGTTTCCACAATTGGTATCAGAACCTCGTGGCTCGTGATGCTAGGACCAACAAGGTGTTCGTATATAGAGAAGAAAAGAAAAATCCGTCTAGGGTTTTTCTGGACGTTTTTGTGTGCGCAGCAGTATTCAGAAGGTCATAACTTTTGATTGAACCGTTGGATCGTCACGAAATTCTATATGTGTGTTCTACATACATAGATCTAAACATCCACCGGAGGGATTGTCAAGTTTTATCCCCAGGCAAAAGTTATTAAGCGTCAAAGTCAGCAGCAGGATATATGCAGTTTTCTGTGGACAGTCATGTTCAAAACACGATCTCTCCTTCGTTAACTGTTGGATCTTCGTGATTTTTGAACTGTAGATTCTTGGCACTTGTGTCTATAATCTCACCGAAGGGATTTTCGATCTGAGCTCTAATGAAGACGTTATTCAAGGTCGAAGTTCACTATTTTAAGGTATCAATGTTTTTGCTTTTCACATGAAATCATGAACTAGGGTTTCTTCAAACCCTAGATCACCATATAAAGGCAGAAAGATTGTAAACTTATGGCTGTTATGATGGAAGTATCAAGCTAGGATTATTTACAAACCCTAATTAGGGTTTCGATGCTCAAATTCTATAAACCCTATATTGAGTTTTAAAACAGAAGAGTTGCTGTTGTGATGTTCAAGTTTGGAAGAAGGTACGAGCAGCAAAGGACAAAGTGCTACGTATATCTTATTCATGGCCATACGTATATCTGCATGAAGTGATTCGATATTTGTGTTACTGATTTTGATCCTCTACATGCTGGTCTATGTTTATTCACGTGGGGTTAAGTCAAAGATAACAAATCGTTCGTTTCTCATTGGTATTCAGATTGTGTTCACACGGTACAACTTTTTTTATTGGTGGAAAGATTATGTTTCACACAAATATGATCGTAAATTCCAAAATTGTGTTCACATGGAATATGGCTTGTGATTGGCTATTGAAGTTATGTTCACACGGTTAAAGAATTCTTATTGGTTAAAGGATACTTAATTTATTATCTTTAACGTAATATATGGACATGGGAAATAATTTATTTGTTTCAATGTTCATAACGTTGCTGTTTGTTAGCTAGACGCTGACAAAGTCTTGGTGCAACGCTGATAAGAATGGACGCTGACAAGGGTTATGGTTGGCGCTGACGTTTTTAATTCAGACGCTGACAGGAAGAATTTTGACGCTGACAGAATAAGTCAACGCTGATAGAGTTGACAGTGTCGTCCGATATATGAACTTCAACGCTGATAGGTATTGTCCGATATTGGACAATACATCTGACCAAGATATTGGACAGAAGAGGATATTGGACAACACAAGGTTTGCTGCTGTTGAGAAAATTGGTACGTTTTTAGCACACAAAAGGGAGGAAAATACACACGAAGGTACATGGAATCTCCGTTTAATTTAGAATATCATGATGATATTTATGGCTCGGATCTTTTTAAACGGAATTAATGATTTTTAAGTAAGTTAGCAACCATTCATGAAGAATTTTATTGGATTATGTAATCGGAATAGCCTTGTGAAAGAGTTATTCGTTGACAGCTTTTACATATGAAGATATTGACTTGTCATGAAGAGGTGTTAGCTTAAGGGGAAGAATTCTTATGGTAAGTTTGATGATTGAAGAAGATTTTCGCGAGATTGTGTTCTATCATATCTTAAAGTGCCGTAGACTTTAAAGGTAACTTGTTCGTGCTTTACATGTTTGGTGACGAAGACTTGTCATAAACACTTGAAGGAGTTACATTATCGTGCTCAGTGTCTCACAAAGGATGAGAATATTGACAAGGGATCGAGGTCTACTTATATCCTCCTCTATAAGTTCTTAGTCACATGGATAGTACAAGACATGGAACACAAGATTGGGTTATTCTACTTCTACATCAAGAATATCTTATTTATTTTTCGTCAAGATCATTACATAGAGCCTACATATGGAGAATCTTCAACATTGCAACATTGTTTACTTTCCTTGTTGATGTGACAAAAAGGGGAAGATATACATGCTACACTTGAGGGGAAGCAACTTGAAGATCATGTACAACTTACAAGAGATACACATAGAGTTTTGCCACTATCAACTAGGAGAAGATTGTTGGGTCAAAAAGTTGATGTGGCAGAAACTCAAAAACGAAGAAAACATGAAGAAATTGTCCAAGCGTTGTCAAGAGTTAATCAAGCATTGACAAGAGTTAATTAGGCGTTGATAGCTCAAGAGTTGTCATGTACAATGTAAGCATTGTTACATGTAATTCAAGCATTGACAAAACGTAGACAAAAGAAGCTTATGGAAGCTTCTATTTAGATAAACATGCAAAAGATATTCTGCATAAGTTTATTTAAATAGAAGATTTACTTGTTTATTCATTCTTATCTCTTGTAAACCCTAATTCTTACACTATAAAAGGAACCAAGGGTCATAGGTTTTATTAATATAATTCATTCACAATGTAAACCTAAAGTGTGTGTCGACTAGACGTGGGATTCAATGTATACACGTCTAGTGATTGTTGATTATTAATATAATTAGCAATCCATGTGTTTTAATTCATGTTTCGTGCCTAAACACCTTGTTAATGGTTGTTGTTCTAATTCTGCTTTGATTATGTTAATCATATGAACAATGATCATTCCTAGTAGCTTAAAAGATCCGGAAACAATGTTGCAATGTTGAAGATTCTCCATATGTAGGCTCTATGTAATGATCTTGAAGAACAATTAATATAATATTTTTGATGTAGAAGTAGATTAACCCAACCTTGTATTCCATGTCTTGTACTATCCATGTGACTAATGGCTCAGCTCTGTCATCTGCAACAAGAATAGCTGCAGCTCCAGCGTTTTGTGCGTTCCATGCCTTCAAAGTAAAGTAACAATCACCACGATCAAGAAGTAGAAAAAGTGGAAGACCACCAAAAGCATGTTGTTGAGACTTGAAAGAAGAATCAAAAGTCTGACAAGCCTTTTGATTGGATTTAGGATACTCGACAAAACCAGTCAATGTTCCACCATACTGAGGAACACCAAAATTACCAATCGCACATTCATATGTATCTTTTAAATTATCAGGCGATGTTACTCTCAAACTATTCTTCTCAACCACAAATCTACCCATACATGACCAAGACGATCCATACATAATTATTAACAATACACATATCATAAACCCCCTCCTCATGGTTTTGGTTAAGTCAACCCAGATCAGATTCCAAAAACTCACCCAGATGAGGAGATCGAGGATATTAGATTTTATGAAAAGAGGGGTTTAACTTAAAGATTTAGAAATAAAAACAAGTGATGTTGTTGATCCTCTCTAGTTTATTTACTATTTCATACGTAACAAACAAAAAGTGTACGTGTTATATGTTTCTATAGGGATGTAATATGTGTTTCCGGATCTTTTAAGCTACTAGGAATGATCATTGTTCATATGATTTAACAATCAAAGCGGAATTAGAACAACAACCATTAACAAGGTGTTTAGGCACAATAACATGAATTAAAACAAAAGGATTGTTAATTATATTAATAATCAACAACCACTAGACGTGTATACATTGAATCCCACGTCTAGTCGACACACACTTTAGGTTTACATTGTGAATGAATTATATGAATAAAACCTATGACCCTTGGTTCCTTTTATAGTGTAAGGATTAGGGTTTACAAGAGATAATGATGAATAAACAAGTAAATCTTCTATTTAAATAAACTTATGCAGAATATCTTTTGCATGTTTATCTAAATAGAAGCTTCCATAAGCTTCTTTTGTCTACGTTTTGTCAATGCTTGAATTGCATGTGACAATGCTTACATTGTACATGACAACTCTTGAGCTATCAACGCCTAAATTGTACATGTCAACGCTTGATTAACTCTTGACAACGCTTGGACAATTTCTTCATGTTTTCTTCGTTTTTGAGTTTCTGCCACATCAACTTTTTGACCCAACAATCTTCCCCTAGTTGATGGTGGCAAAACTCTATGTGTATCTCTTGTAAGTTATACATGATCTTCAAATTGCTTCCCCTCAAGTATAGCATGTATTTCTTCCCCTTTTTGTCACATCAACAGGAAAGTAAACAACGTTGCAATGTTGAAGATTCTCCATATGTAGGCTCTATGTAATGATCTTGAAGAACAATTAATATAATATTTTTGATGTAGAAGTAGATTAACCCAACCTTGTATTCCATGTCTTGTACTATCCATGTGACTAATGGCTCAGCTCTGTCATCTGCAACAAGAATAGCTACAGCTCTAGCGTTTTGTGCGTTCCATGCCTTCAAAGTAAAGTAACAATCACCACGATCAAGAAGTAGAAAAAGTGGAAGACCACCAAAAGCATGTTGTTGAGACTTGAAAGAAGAATCAAAAGTCTGACAAGCCTTTTGATTGGATTTAGGATACTCGACAAAACCAGTCAATGTTCCACCATACTGAGGAACACCAAAATTACCAATCGCACATTCATATGTATCTTTTAAATTATCAGGCGATGTTACTCTCAAACTATTCTTCTCAACCACAAATCTACCCATACATGACCAAGACGATCCATACATAATTATTAACAATACACATATCATAAACCCCCTCCTCATGGTTTTGGTTAAGTCAACCCAGATCAGATTCCAAAAACTCACCCAGATGAGGAGATCGAGGATATTAGATTTTATGAAAAGAGGGGTTTAACTTAAAGATTTAGAAATAAAAACAAGTGATGTTGTTGATCCTCTCTAGTTTATTTACTATTTCATACGTAACAAACAAAAAGTGTACGTGTTATATGTTTCTATAGGGATGTAATATGTGTTTCCGGATCTTTTAAGCTACTAGGAATGATCATTGTTCATATGATTTAACAATCAAAGCGGAATTAGAACAACAACCATTAACAAGGTGTTTAGGCACAATAACATGAATTAAAACAAAAGGATTGTTAATTATATTAATAATCAACAACCACTAGACGTGTATACATTGAATCCCACGTCTAGTCGACACACACTTTAGGTTTACATTGTGAATGAATTATATGAATAAAACCTATGACCCTTGGTTCCTTTTATAGTGTAAGGATTAGGGTTTACAAGAGATAATGATGAATAAACAAGTAAATCTTCTATTTAAATAAACTTATGCAGAATATCTTTTGCATGTTTATCTAAATAGAAGCTTCCATAAGCTTCTTTTGTCTACGTTTTGTCAATGCTTGAATTGCATGTGACAATGCTTACATTGTACATGACAACTCTTGAGCTATCAACGCCTAAATTGTACATGTCAACGCTTGATTAACTCTTGACAACGCTTGGACAATTTCTTCATGTTTTCTTCGTTTTTGAGTTTCTGCCACATCAACTTTTTGACCCAACAGATTCGAGCAAGCCGAGACACATGGGTCTCGGTGGGGCTTGTTTCAGTCTTGGGTAAACCGAACACAAATGGGGTGTTTGGTTACACATTTTAATTAATTAATTTGGGACTTAGGTTAATTTGATTATTTGATTATTTGATTATTAAGGAATAGATCATGGTCCATTTAAGTAAATTAACTTTAGACTATAATATTTATGTTATAAAATTTACATGGTAAAATTAATTATATTAATGTTAGACTTATAATATTCATGATATAAAACATGGCACATTTAATTAATTACTTATGAACTTAGCTTAATTATTTTATTACATTTTAATCATGGTTTAATTAAATTAATACATTACTTTAACTTAATTATAAAATTATCAGTTATGGTAAAGTTTTATTAATATAAATTATGTTATATTATTAATTAATAATCATTTAAAAACCATGTATTATATTATTAATTAATAATTATTATGTTAGACTAAAATATTTAGTTATTAATAAACTTTATTATATTATGAAATTTAATTAATCATTGCTTATTAAATATATTAATTAAGCTTTAGCTTTTACCATATGTTTATTAAAACAAGCTTATTACTATTTATAGAAACATACTATTTATGGAAATTTTCTATTTTTGGAAACTTACTAATTATGGAAACTTTCTATTTTTGGAAACTTATTATTTTTGAAAAGTTTCTATATTTGGAAAACTGCTATTTTTAGAAGTTACTATATATAGAAACCTGCTATTTTTAGAAAGTTATTTTTTATGAAACACTAAGAAATACAAAATAAAACATGAAACAGTAAAACAAGTCAAGAACATGTAAAACAAGTCCAGAACAAGTAAAACAAGTCAAGAACAAGTAAAGTAAACTAATAATCAGTAATTTATACATTGAACATACAACTCATTCACGTCCTTTATTATGTAGCACTCGTGAAATCGGAGTAGTTACTTTCCGCTTTCGTCTTCATTTCATTACTGGACATAAGGTACGGATATTCCGTCCTTCAGCAAGGATATTCCCTTTATATGCATGAATAGGATTCCTGTTTGCTGCCATTTGTTTTCCCTAGTAGTTTACATGTCATAAAACTTTTCAGTAATTACTATGTTATCATTTTAAACTGCCTGAGCTATATACATGCATGACCATGTCCACCTAGTTATGGACGTACCATAACCATAACACTTGAGGCACCGGTGTTATGACTCTTCCATGACGAGGGTGATTTCTCGCGGTGTCCCTTTCAGTTTTGGCCATTATTAATATCATGTGGGGCGTATGGGTGCATCCTAGTACATGTTTTGCAGGTTTACAAGGTGACTGTGGTGTGTGCTCTACATCCGTCACATCGGAGCTGATCTCCACCCAGACTAATATAATTAGAGGTCGCCCCTCTAATTTCATGACGAGTTCACCCCTCTATGTATACATGCACGTTGATACTTTGATGACCTATATGATCTCTTGGCATTTATACTACATTTTTATGAATAAACATAAGACTTTTTAGATATAAATCAGTTTATAAACATGTTTCAGGTTTTCCAAGACTTATACATATTCCGATGCATTTCATACTTTACTTATGTTTCAGTATTCTTATCATGTCATATATCCATTCACTGAGCGTATTGCTCAACCGTATTTTCTTTCCATGTTCCCATACGGCAGGTACACATGGACGAACTTGAGCAACTGAGAGTACGTGCATAGGATGGAAGCTCTCTTTGACTTCATTTCCTTTATGCATTTATATACTTATGTTTGCTTGGACATTGTTGAGTTCTTTTTCTACATTCTTTACTTTATGCATGTGTGAGCTTACGTTTGGGGATCGATGTTTGATTCCGGTTTTCCTTTATGGTCATTTATGTTTTTAAGACATTTACCTTGCATGCTTTGATGACACGCCATAATTTTCATGTAACGGTCCACTTGTCAAAGTGGGGTGTTACAGAAGAAGTCCCCGCATGTTTTACGATCGCACCGTACTATGCTAAAAAGAAGTAATGGAGAAACCTCATTCTCCCTAACTTACGGAAGTATTCATACCGACAGAGATAGGCATGCCCACCATCAAAACAACGAAAGTCAGTGAAACCACAAACGACGAAAAACTCCAACTAGACCTCAACTTTCTAAAGGAAAAAAGAGAACAAGATGCACTAAAGGAAGCAAGAAACAAAGCCAAAATGGAGAAATACTACAACTCCAAAGTCCGCAACAAAACTTTCAAACTGACAGACTTTGTATACAGGAATAACGACCCAGTCATGCTAAGGACGGAAGCAAACTAAGACCAAAGTGGGATGAACTATACGAAGTCATGAAATCTTTAGGAAATGAAGCATACAAGCTAAGGGATCCAAGCAGAGGTATACTACTACGGACATGGAACATCCGAAACTTGAAGAAATGCTAAATCTAGTTTAAGTTTCATAAAAGTAAGTAAAAGACCTCATTTTTAAGCCACAAACTACCATCAGTCGCTAACAGAGGGACTCTACCCAAACTATATATGTATTTCCTATTCTGCATTTTGAATTCAAATAAAAGGGTAAGTCTAACTAATTTCACAACTCTTTTAAAAATATAAGTGTCAATTACGAATAGCAATGGTAAGACGCGTACACATAATGTTATCTCTGGATAAAATGATTGAGAAATCTTAGGAAAAACTAAATTAAGTACATAAGAGGTATTGCAAACCCAATACCGGGACCATAACCCGAAGAACAAACAATAAAACCATCACCAGAAACGTAAAATGACGTTAGTAAATGATAACATATAAACATAAAATGTATAACATACATAGGCCGAACCCAACCGGTGCCCGAAAGAAGGAAACAACGCCTTTTACAAAAAAAGTCGCATTGACCACACACGTCGCAAATGAATAAAAAACTTTGAGCAAATATTTTTTGAGATACATAAAACCGCACGACAAGGCAACACACGACCGCTGCAAAATGACACACCTTACTACAAAGATAGTAGAAATATCAAAGAAAATAAGCAGGTATGTCGTGCCGGAGTGGTTTCCAGTTCTTCTCGCTAAAAGACTATACCAAAAGTATCCCCAATGACG
This sequence comes from Glebionis coronaria, assembly GCA_025667525.1. NCBI lineage: Eukaryota > Viridiplantae > Streptophyta > Magnoliopsida > Asterales > Asteraceae > Glebionis > Glebionis coronaria. The sequence goes on along the minus strand of JANFOE010000383.1, from coordinate 32,624 downwards.
GGATGCTCAAAAGTATAATCGGACACGTCTAAAAGGTGGCTCGTAGAAGCAGTAGAAACAACAGTAGTAACCTGAACACCCGAACCACTAGCCTCTATAAAAAATTGTAGAACTAAACCGAGAGGCTAGAAGATCAACGACACTAACCATTGAAGAGTCATCAACTGACATAGCATCAACAAGAAAAACTTCCTCATCATCAGCCCGAGAGTTAGCTGAGTTACCCTCGCGGAGAGGAATGGTGAGCTGAGAAATGGATGGTTGAAGCGAACCCACTCTGCGAGCCTTACCCTCAATATGCAAATCCGCCATCAGCTGGCTGATCTCACCATCTTCCTGTGACTCAAGTAAGCTAATCAAATGGAAATTAACAACAGAAAGGCATTCACAGCACCATAAACTTAGATGCCGCCAATGGGTTTCAAGCCTCAACAACCGACAAATCCCTACGAGCCTTCCCTTTGTCAATTCCAGCCACCAAACCTTTCTACACACCATAGTCTATGGCCCGACCCATAGCCTACCAAAAGCAGCCATATAGCCAGGAGTCCTCTATCACTTAGTCATAATTATAAAAATCCCGTGTCCCACCAACCTACGATGCCCGACCACGACAACACCTCATCAAGAGTAGAAACCAAAGAGGATAAGTTAGAGTCCACGGACGCGAGACGGTCCGCCAACTCTTTCGCTTGTAAATCTTGCACAACCTCAAAGCACTCCTTAGGGAGACCTCACCCACAGCCTTGGACCTTAAATGAGCGCAACTAGACTCCAATGTAGACAATTGATCGCTAAGGCAATTCCTCACACTTTCTAACTCCCGGACTCCGGCACCTGAACTTTGAAGGAAGCGGTAAGCTCTGCAAGCTTACCCTCTAGAACATTGTTCCTCTCCTTCTCATTCAACAAACTTGCATATGATGAAGCCTCCGCGGCTTCCAAAGAAGAAATACGACCACGGAGCTTCAGAACTAACACAACCTCCTTTTCATACTCAACAACATTGGATTTTAAGGCCACAATTTCAGCATCTCTTTCAGCTAACAACTAAGGACCCTCAACATGTTCTGAACGTAGCTTACGAACCTCCCCCAAATACCATTCGAATCTCTTCGTTAACTCAACATTTAACCAAACCTGACTGGCGGATCCTACATTAAACTCCGCGAGCAACTGATCAAGTACCATACCGCAGAGCTGCCCAAAGAAAGCAGCAGGAGCAATATTATTAATTAAACTGCGACAATCCCTTGCATAATCTAAAACCTGCCTTAATCCCCCACTTGGGCACATAAAATTAATTAAGGATGGCAACATCCACGGATTGCGACAGAAAGAAACTTTCATAAACACTGTTTTCCCTGGAAGCCTTAGGAGGACCACCCACCATAAACTCGGTAGCCTCGGAATTAAAAATCGCTTACTCAAACCACGTGATGGAGAAGCAGTAGGAGCAGGGGGCGGGATAGTAGCTATAGGAGCAGTAGACATGCCAACAGTAGGTATGAAAACAACTATCGACATCGTAACAAGGGTAGCGAAAACAACCAACCTGGAAGAAGCAACATCAACATTTTAATCACAAACATTCTGTTTCCTAATATTTGGCTCATATGAATCAGATAAAACAACGAACCTCTCGGCGGGGTGCTGGGTGGGCAAACACACTATAGAAGCAGACACTAAGTCTCCGCCACTCGGAGTAGTCGGAGAATGAGTAATATAGTCGGCCATAAAGGGATTGTTAACAACAAAGAAAGAACCAGCCTCAATATTTTGGGCAAGGAGTGTATTAACGGAAGCACGAGACTTTCAACCAGTAGCAGACACCAAAGAAGACCCATGATCACCACTAAGAGTAACATGGGCATCTCTGCCAACCTTTCTCTTCCTTATCTTCCCATTTCCAGAACTATCTCCACCAGTATTAGATGGAGCAACTCGGACACCAACAATTTGAACATCACTAACCGGAGCAGAGCCACCAGTATCACCACTATCGAAAACATTATGTCCGCTCGGAACTACCCAGTACCGAAACCACCATTATGTGAGTCAACACCCTTAATAATAGGATCAACAAAACCTTCAAGATGAACAATGCGGCTAGATTTTGTCTCCAAAATAGGAATTTTATCAGCACCTAAATGGTGGCCCATAACCTTCACCTTGGTGGTATCCGCGCAACTAATATAAGCAAAAAAATCCATCTCTGGAAATAAGCAAGCAAAAGTCAGCAATCAACAGTCAAAAAATATATACATACAGAAATTATAAAAACAAGAAAGAACGAACACCCACCCTCTCTGGAAGAATTCATAAAGAAGGGATAGTAGTCCATTCCAAGCGTGTAATAATGGCTTATGCCAACAACACACAAAAAGCCTCCAAGTACTTCTGGAAAGGGGGATGATGAGAAATAAGAATATTCAATTGTTATTCATAAAATTCATCTACGACAAGAGGAAGATACCTCTTCAACTTCCTAGTAAACCACAAGATAGGAACATTAAAAGCGGATGGATAAACAAAAATGAATCAATCCATCCAATTCTTCACGACATCTAATTCCTTGGACAAAAATATGGGTCTATGAGAATAGCGCTTACTAAAGAACATCTATACCATACGAAAAGTATTCACATAGAAGGCACGAAACAAAGCCACAGTAGGGGAAAATTTTCCAACACGACAAAGAACCTCAAAATGCGTGATCTTTATGGTAGAAAAAGCATGGAATTGGAGATATGAATGCCAAAATAACTAAAAGCAGCAAGAAGAAACGTGGAAAAAGGAATATGATAACACGCATAGTCAACAAGAAGAGGTCTCGAGCTCGAGTCTCACTAAGGACCTTCACGGGCCTGAATTAAATAGAAGCAAGAGTGGGGTTTATCCCCTAAGGATAAGGTTCGAGGCTTGCATACTGCCCAATTGGATGTCACTCTAAGCTCGAATCACTAACTACTAACTCGTCGTTCAAAAAAATAAAAAATAAAAAGAGTATACACCCCAACCTTCTAACAAAGAGCATCACGGATACTAGCATCCAGACCAGCCAAAACTGGATGAACACAAGAAGGAATATGATACTTTGCACATAAAGAATCTAATTAGGTTTGGGTCATCATAGATCTATAAGTTGTTATTGTAGACATTATACAAAAAGCTTTAGCATAGTGATAAAAAAATAACCTGACGAGTATAAATATCCAAAATCACTGATACAAGAAGTTAGAAAGCTTAGAAAAACTGTCAATGAGGGTGAAAATGGTGAAACAAGTGAAAAGGTAATAGTAAAATATGGAATGAGTATTCATACCCTCGGTGTAGTAAAGACACTTCGCATAAAAGATGACACGTGTACACCACTAAAAAAAACAGACGGCCAATATAAGGAAAAGCAAAGGACGAGACAGAACAAGTGGCATAAGTTACCTGACAAACTGTCCTCTTAGTAAAAAAGTAATAGGCCCACAATCGGACACGTCAAGCATTCTACTTACCCTAGATGATAATCACAGACACAAAGGACGCTTGCAAAGGAAGATAACTACGAAGTCAAGCGATTCATCCGCACGACACAAAAAACACTGGACTGGGGGGACTTATTGGCGTATAGCATGAACACGACCCATTGGGCATAAAACTATACACTAAACCTTAGAACACAACCCAAGTAAACATAATCTCACCACGATGGCAAAGCACCAGCGGATCAACTCCCTAAGAGCGGGTCCACATAACACTATCGGATTCGTTTCCCCAGAACGGATCCAGGAATATCCTCTTGACAGTTCTCAAGAACATATTTGCAAGCCACAATTAGCAGATAAGGACAAGAGGCTTTTGGACCACAAAGGCCCATTTAGAGTACTATTCGAAATAATAGGAAAACATAGTACTCGACTTGCCTATAAAAGTTAAACCTGACACTCCAACAAGCTATGATTTTCTCACTCATCCCAATACTCACACATACTCCTGACAACATGAAATCTTACTCTCACGCTCGAGTCTAATCATGAGGTCCGCTCTCACAGTAAGACTAACATTTTACTCTTATTTGTGCAAGAAGTCATCATCTAAATCTATTTTTAGTACAAGATCAAGTCCAATCCAAGGACCTGAACCCATTCACTAGGAACTCATACCCATATAACACCCCGACCCGATTGGTACTGTACTAACAGTTTCAATTCGTTAGGTTAAGAAAGCTTTGAATAAGAATAGAAACTTTGGTATCTAGTTGGTTTGTTCACAGTTAAAAAAGTATGCATGATTGAAGCAGTTCTGCAATTTAAATGTGCATGGGATATGCTAACCGAATATCTGAAATTTGTTATAAAACCTTTTTCTTGATGCTCACTCATATACCCTAAGTTTTTACAGAAAGTATAAAATTTAAGCAAATTATCATTCACCATGAGGTACGTTACCCGAACTATCGTCCTCAGTGCTAACATGAATTTCTCAGCCAACGCGACCATTGGGCAACCGGGAACCATATATCAAAACGTAATAATATAAATTGATGCTAAATCCATAAATCAAAATCTTGCAAGAAAATCCAGTCACCTAAACAAAGGTTTTGTGGCGACAAGTGTATGTGTTGAAACGACGAAGATGAAAGGAAATGTCTTTGTAACAGGACCAATTCAATTCTATATTTGTGATGTTGCATGTGTTGGTTGATATGATATTATTCAAATAAATCCTAGCAATACATGTGAAACGAAATTGCTTCACGGGTCATATTAACATTTTTTGGATTTATCTCCAAAGATTTTTTCAATTTTTGAATTAAAACAAGTCCAGCAAAGCTCTATAAACCGATACTTTGAAACCTGGTCCAACTCGTCCGGTTTAACTAATTGAACCGTTTTAGTTGAAAAATCAGTTCAAATTAAACCGGGTTTCGCATTGTCGAAACTCGGTTAAACCACCACGATTCGAGTGAGCCGGGTTAACCAGTTCTCGAGACGGTTTTGAATTTTTCGTGTATTTCTAAAAATAATGCATGAGAATTGTACATATTTGCGACGCAATTTATTTATACATATTATTTCTATTGAACAACAAAGATTTTATTAACGACTAGTAAACAAGATTACAAAATGAAAACCCTAAGCAGGTTTTGAAGCCAATTAGTCCAGGATACATTATATGATTTATTCCTAAAGGAAAATCATCTAAAAGAGTGAACCAAAAACCAGATCATACGAAACCTCCACAGAGACCAAAAAACAACTTCGTATATGACTTCTGATACGCCTGTGGATAGCCATCACGGGGTTTCTTGATGGGTTAAGATGACCATCATGCTTATCTTTATGTCTTATGTTTATTAGGATATGTTTTGAGTCATGCTAGGATAAGTGTCATTTTAGGATAAGTCTTATGTTGTGAGAGTTATCTCATAACTAGTATTTAATGTTTCATCGTGTAATCATTTGCCAATCAATCAAATTTAAAGTTAAACAAATGTTTGGTCCTCTCATCTCTCGTTCTTAAGGAGCCAGCACACGCTATAGTGGTGCCTTATCCCGATACCACCCGAGAGGGTCGTATCAATTGGTGCTTTCATTGAGAGCCCTCAATTCGTTGGGGGTTTTTGATTTAGGATTCCAATCTCAAAAAAAAAAAAAAAAAAAATTTACTGTTCATCGAGCCGACTGTTCATCGGAAAGTTACTGTTCGGTGGAGTTACTGTTCACCGTAGTTACTGTTCATCAGTGAAAAACTTCGATTCATGGCATTAGGTGGCGACAACGAGCGAGACGCGAAAGATGCATTATCTAAGCTTTTGCAAATGGGTACGGTTATCGAATATCAGAGCGAGTTTAAGAATCTTATAATTCGAGTTACAGGTATCTCTGAAAGTTTGCTTGCCTCGTTTTATATTTCCGGACTTAAACTGAAGCTACAGCTAGAACTATTGCGGTCGTACTCGAAGCCTACAACTTTAGGCGAAGCCTTTTACCTAACACGTATCATTGAGGCCCGTTTGGAGGAAGCTACTGTTCGTGAGGCGCACAAGTTGGATCTTGAAATCGGGTCAAGAGATGATTCCATCGTGGAAAGAACAAGGAGTGATGTTGATCAAGAGGCAATTGCTCATCAATCTGCCGAGGTTGTGCATCTTCAAAGTGATGGCCTTTCGAGGTTGGTTTTAAGCTCAAAAACAAATTCTGTAATTGCTACTTCTTGGGATATCAAGGTTAGTTCTTCAGAGGTAACCAAAAATGGAACATCAGCTAGCTCGGTGACAAAGGCATCTGGTACTCATCATCAACCGGTTTTGAGCTTAGCATGGAAGGATAGTGTGTCAACTATTATTAATGACGGTTACAAAAGAGGAATGCGACGAAGACTTTGGGATCCTGGAATCACAAGTTTTTCAAGACATCACCTTGAGGGCAAGGTGAATTTGAAGGAGTGGGGAATGATACGCCTGTGGATAGCCATCACGGGGTTTCATGATGGGTTAAGATGACCATCATGCTTATCTTTATGTGTTATGTTTATTAGGATATGTTTTGAGTCATGTTAGGATAAGTGTCATTTTAGGATAAGTCTTATGTTGTGAGAGTTATCTCATAACTAGTATTTAAGGTTTCATCGTGTAATCATTTGTCAATCAATCAAATTTAAAGTTAAACAAATGTTTGGTCCTCTCATCTCTCGTTCTTAAGGAGCCAACACACGCTATAGTGATGTCTTATCCCGATACCACCCGAGAGGGTCGTATCAACTTCCACCACAGATTTCTGAAAGGACGAGTGCAATTCATCAATCCAAGAATAAACGTCTGTATACATATTATACTTGTTAGTAAATAGTTTATATGTTCGATATAAATTATTTTATGATATTTGTATATAAGTTTCTTCTAATCGTTACAAATATTATTTTTTTTTTAATAAAATCGGGTTAACCTGGATCAAACCAGTAACCCATTGACCCGATAATTCGATCAAATCGATTCAAAAACTGATTTTCAAAAACATTACTGTAAACCTCCAACAAGTTGAGAACTATTATTACCAAATTTTCCATTTGGTAAAGAAAAATCTAACTCATAAAAATAGATTTATAGGAAATGAATATATATATACACACTCAGACAAGCTAGTTTTTGAATATTTCGTACCACAAGAAATTGACAAGAAATGACAAAAATTGTTGTGGTTGAGATCCAGCCTCACCACTCTGCCATAAGCAAACAATTCCATAGCAATCCAATTATTTATCACAACTTGTCTCTTCTTCTGTTATCAGTCCACTCCAATTATTATCATTTCATCAATCGGAAACTAATAATTCTCTCACTTTCCATAACCGGAAATCCTACCAGAAAACCCTAAAATCATCACATAACCACGTACTAGACAAAGTTCTTTATACTTTGTTTGTGTACGTACGTGTGTTATATATAACGGGTGTACGTACGTTTTCGTAAATCGTAATGCTAGCTGTTGTATCGCCACTTGAGAACAACACTGGTATAGATGGAAGAGATACTCATCAGGGAGGAGGTGATATGGTCGGGTTCGATGATTTTCCCGACTTCTCGGATGATAATCTACTCGAAAGCATTGATTTCGACGATTTATTTGTGGGCATGGATGATGACGATGATCGAGAGATGTTGCCTGCTTTGGAAATGGACCCGGAGCTATTCTCTTTTAGCGGCGGAAGAGAAGAAGATTCATCCGATAACAACAACAACAATAACAATTGTGTCACGTCTCTATCTAGAGTTGAAGAGGATTTCAAATCTAGGAAAGACGACGTTATCGAGAAAGGCCCGAATCAAAAGAAATCTTCCTCGTCCGAGAAGAACAAGAATTCTTCTCAAGGGAAGAGGAAAGTAAAGGTAAGCATATAATTAGTTAGGGTTTCTATAAACATAGTAAAACTTAAAATCTAGGGTTTCTTTTTTATTATACTAAGTTAACTTGTCACCTTCATATTTTAATATCCTAAACAACCATTTAGTACCACTAGGGTTTCTTATTAATATGTCAATTAATTATTACTACTTGGAATCAAGTCAATTGTTGTTAAAAAGAACAAGTACTTCGTACCTTGATAGTGCATATAAATGTAAGATTGTACTTATGTTCTCATAACTATTCATCACGGGTGCTTTTTTCACGTGACTCATCTAAAAGAAGTTAGTTTGCACTTTGCAGCCTTTTGTTGTGGATAAAATTGGATGATTGCACAGATACCAATGCATACAAACTTAAGAACAATATCAACTTAACTAGGTGCAAACGAGCCGAGCTTTTATCAAACTATTCGAGCTCGAGCTCAAGCTCGACTCGATCGATTACACCCCTAAACTTAACTAATAGAACCTTGGACATGGCTCTTAAAAAACTTATGTTTGACTCATCTAGAATCGATACAAAAGTTTGATGTTAATACGGATGAATTATGTAGGTGGACTGGACACCGGATCTACATCGTCGATTCGTTCAAGCAGTCGAGCAGTTGGGAGTTGATAAGGCCGTCCCTTCGAGAATTCTTGAGATTATGGGAATCGGGTGTCTTACTCGACATAACATTGCTAGCCATCTTCAGGTACACAATTTCAAAAAATTTCGATCTTTAGCTTCTTCGTCTACTTGATAATCGACATCCATGTTTATTACTCCGCATCTTGCTATCTTTAGATCGAAACGTTTACATAATTATCAACATCAATGTTCCGACTTCCGACAGATGATGCATAGCGACATGTTTGTTTAATGTCAATTCACTAGAGCTAAATCAACTTCTATAATAAGTTTAGTGAACTCATATCATTAAACTTATCATGTTAAGTTTGGCCTAAAGAAACAAAATATGGCTAAAAGTCTTCACATGATGCATATGCATCATGCAAACTTAGACAAAAAAGATAGAACTTTGCAATCAAACGACAGAGATGTGCCATTCACTGTTTTGTTTGTTTTCCTTTGGCTTTTACATGAAACCAGGACGGAGTCACGATGTCTCGTGGGTACTCGGGACACGTATGTATATTTTTGGCGTAATATTAATTTTCAAAAAGAACCTAATTCTATTTCTAATTGCATCTTTAATATATCTAATCTATCGAAATATGTTTCTAATCTTAATTAATTAGTACACTTATAAAAAAAATTTAACTTTATATATGGTTTTGCCCCGCCATGAACCCATACCTTTCTAACTCCCTGATATCAATCTTCCATATATAATAGTTAGCTTGTTTTCCATCTTGCAGAAATATAGGTCACATCGAAAACATTTACTAGCAAGAGAAGCCGAGGCTGCTAGTTGGAGTCAAAGACGTCAAATATATGGCCGCTCCACGTCGTCAGCAGGAGCCAACAACGTCGGAACCTGCAAGAGGGACATGAGACCTTGGGTCGCGCCACCAACCATGGGCTTCCCTCCTGTAACACCCGTACCTCACTATAGACCCCTACATGTTTGGGGTCACCCGTCTATGGATCGACCTTTAATGCCTGTATGGCCAAAGCATATGGCACATTCACCACCATCAACGCACGCTTGGCCCCCATCGCCATCTCCTCCGCCAGCATGGTTATCTCATCACCAAAGAGTGAGCATTTTTCTATAGTTCTACCTTATTGATTTACGCAACCTGTATATGCGTGTGCTAAAATTGCTTCTTTTATGCAGGCACCGTGCTACCCACAAATGTTACCACAAGCTGTAAGTTTTTGTCGTTGAGGAATTAATTTTCTTGGGCATGGTTTACTTCGTAACCATGTAAGAGATTGTGTTTACGTTCTTTATTTCTTAATCTCTCTTTTTTTTTTCAGAAATATCCAGCTCCGCATGGACAAGTGCCAGGGATACCACCACCCCATGCCATGTACAAAATCGACCCTGCCATCGGTGTCACCACTCATATCGGACAATCATGTCCGCAACCGCCCTTAGACCTACATCCTGTAAGTACAATTTATAATGAGTTAATGACAACTTATATATTCACATAAAAGCCGGCTGATCCTGATCAATTGTTCCAACTTGTGTAACAGTCCAAGGAGAGCATTGATGCCGCAATTGGAGATATATTGTCGAAACCATGGCAGCCTCTTCCACTCGGACTAAAACCGCCAGCACTTGATAGTGTAATGGTGCAGTTAAAAAGACAAGGGATTCCAAAAATACCACCTGCTTGCATGTAACTTCATATGGTGGCTTTTTCACCAAATTTTCGGATCTAGAGCATTATAAGCTTATAATCCGAGCTTAATTCGACGACCTTTCGAGCACATGTGCGACTGCTAATGTGCGATATCGCGTTTTTAGTAACCCATTTCTCTCCATGTATCTTATTTTGACTCTTAACCTGAGATATGTTCTCATTTTTTTGAATGCCCAAGAGCTGTCAATGTATAAGTTTATCCGAAAACAATAAACACTTAATTTTCTTTTCCATATTGAATAGTGTTATTTAAAAGGGAGAGCATATTTATCATGGTTGTCAAGATCTAGATATTTATCTTAGTATCTTACGGTTTTACGATATTATCCAGCAAAAACGATCCAGATCTTACATAGGATCTTTGAATACTTAAGATTTTATAGGATCCTGATCTTGATCATAGGATTTTATAATTTAATAAGATCCGATCTTATTTTTTCTCGAACGCCAAACTATAAAACTATAAATTTGTAGGTTCTATTTTGTATAATCTAAAAAACAATGTGTAAATCTTCTTATACATTTTGTAATCATAATTTAAAATCACATTTTTTATAAAATGTTCTTATAATTTTGTTTTTACGATGTATATTAATTCGTAGATTTGTAAAATAATGTAAAGACTATTAAAAAATTACATTATAGTAGGATCTTATTATCTTGATCTTACTTTACGATCTCTATCTTATCAAGATAAAAACGATCCTAAGAATGATCCCGATCTTGAAAACCTTGATATTTATTACTACTGCTTATTTGTTGTGAATTAAAATTTCTCATTCATTTCTAATTTATTAGTTTATTTATTAAAAAAAAAAGTGAGATCGAATTATACCCGGATATTATGATTTTATGATAAAATCCAGATTTTGCTTAAAATCTTATGAAAAATCAACTCGTTTTTTCTTAATGGAATTACTAGCATTGACCCGCATAATACGGCGGCGAGTACTAATAATCATTTTTAGGCTAACAAATATTAATCTCTTATCCATTAAGTTTGTATTATTAAAGTTGTAAAAAAATCGGAAAAAACCTCTAAATATTAAAAGAATTAATAGTTAATAAAAATATAGCAAAATGGATATTGAGTTAAAGAGCATAAAATTTTAAAAAATATGGTGAAATTAGATTATAAAAATAACAAATAAATAAAAAGATTTTTCAATTTAAAAGAAAAAAAAATGTTATAGGTTGTTACAAATGTTTGTTACAAAAAGTTGTTAGAAAGGGTTATACTATATAATGTTGATGAAGATATCAACAATTTGCTTTATTTAGTAGGTAAAAAAGTCTGAATTTTCAACCTTACTATTTTAAAAAGGTCCCAAATGTTTTATATAGTAGTATAGATATAGATAAAATCGAAAAATCTAAAGAGGTGAATCGCAATGTTAACAGCCTTGTGCTATAAACATTTATACATTTCACAAAATTAAATAGGAGTTTAGACACATTGTGCTCCCACCTATGTTGCACCGAAACGGGAACGGCACGGGGATACGGGAACATACGGGAGCGTGAAACGGCAAAAATAAAAAAAAATAAGATACAGGATCGGCATGGATACGACAATAAAAATATATAAAAAATAAATATACTAAAGAAAATTCAAAATAAATATTTAATGATGTAAATTCTGAAATTCAAAATACTATCTTCCAAAAGAAAATTAACAATTAGATAATCAAATTATTTTTTAGTATATTTTATCCGTATATAATTTTATTAAACGTAATACATACATGTAGATTTATTTAAAGTTAAAGATAAGAAAAGTTAATCATTTATGTCAAGATTGCTCGAGCCTCCCGCCATCAAAGTTATGGCGACCATTTATATTCTCAATGACCATATTTTACTTTTAATTAACAATTAAAAATAACATAAAGACTTAAAAGTTAAGTAATAGACTTTTCAATTCTTATCTTCTCATTTCATTCATACTCACTCGGTCATCATCTTTCATTGACGACTAGGAGTCTAAGAGTAAAGATCATTTCATAGGTAATTTCTATATCATTCCATTTATTTATTTTGTTGATGCATTTTACAATATGAACATGACTACCAATTTATATCCATCATTAGGTGTTAACCATTCTTCCTCAAGATCCCAATTAAGAGAAGCGAAACGTATCAGATTCGGTCAACAAACGATCCCATAATTTAAAAAATCGGTCAAGATACGATCCCCTGTCGATTCACCGGCGCTCCCGCTCCCCAGCCGCTCCCAAACGGGTACACCACCCTTACAGGCGATTCCGTGCATCATAGGCTCCCGCTCTTTTCTGTATATAAAAACTTAACCTTTGAAAAATGTTATTATAACCATTACTTTTATTAAAAATTTATGAAAATTATAAAAATTAATAAAAAAATCGAGATAATATATAAACCTTCATTTCAAACAATTATATTAAAAAAACTTAAATTTTTTGAAAAAAAAGCCAAAACACTATTTAAAACCCACTAATTTAGCAAAACTACATGCATGTAGAGGTTTCTCATTTATTGTAGTTCAAATAGCAAACTATTTCAAAAAAAGGTGAAGATTGACGGAAATACATTAACCTTGGGTATCTTTTGACATTAATCATTGTCCACCCCACAATGAATAGCTCCCTCCGGCAACTCTTCTGGCCTAGAAAAGCAACACCTGGAGTGAGACGAGCCGAGACTCGACCCCTGATTTCTTATTCTACAAAGTATCTCCAGTGTGCACATAGGTTTTACGGAGGCGGGTACCTATTTGAAACAAATGTCAAGAATAGGAATTGAACTTGGGTCATTTGAATCAAGCACATGAGCTCCACTCATTGGTCTAATGCTCCAATGGTGTTCAAATAGCAAACTATGTTTAGTTCTCTAAATACATCTCGGGAATATTTTCTGTTATGAAACATAAATCTTGGTTTACTGAATATTAGTTAACTTGTAAAAATACGATATTCATTTTACTTAACTTGTAAAAACATGAAATTTATGTTACTTAACTTATTAAAAAATATACGTTCAGGTTACTCGAATTAACACTAAATTATAATAATGTATAATCTCTACTCCTTTATAAAGGAAAAACACAAATGGTTGAAAGTTGAAAAACTAGCATGGTTGAAATATTGTGGGTCCCACTAATCACCACCACCCAAAATGCAAAAGTATACAGCCACCCAATTTTATTCTTTTTATCTTTTCTCTAAACCAAAACCCTAAATCAATATTCACTGCCGCCGCTACTTTCACAAATCACCACCGCCACCCAAAATATTCGATTACTAATTGGTTATGGGTCGGCTGCTATTGATTCGATCCCAGGAATTATTATTTTGATCTCAATATTTGACCAATGGTATGTGTTTTATAAATATTAATCACTTTTGGCTGGTTTTAAGTGTTTTTTGGTGCAATAGTTATGAAAAGCAGGTATGAGAAAATATTCAAGATTTGTGTCTTTTTTTATATATCTCTCTCTAACCTACAATAATATCAAATATTTTCATCACCGCAGCCGGAATCTCTCCGCCACCACAGAACCTGACAACCACTTAAAGGGGGTATTCGCGTTTTAAGGTATTTGTTGTTTTTCATATATCTATAATTATCAATCAATTTTGAAGGTTTTCTTTTTTGAATTTGAAGGTATGGAATCTGAACATAAAGCTATCTTGCTTTGCTAAAAAAATCCATAAACACAAAAATTGATTGTTTAAATTAGGGTAATATCATAATTTGGGGGTTTAATTTAATTACAGTTTTTTAGGGGTTTCTATAAAGTTTAGGGTCTTTTTTTGTGGTTCGTATGATTTGATTTTGGATGTTGGGAGTGTTCATGAACTAATTGTGACTGAGAAATTATATTTATGTATGTATCTGCTAATGAGCTTATTGCCTTTTTAAAATATATACAGGTTTGTGAGGAATTACAGATTTTAAATAAGAGTGGGTGCTTATTTTAAGTGTCTTTGAGCTATAGAAAAAAATACATACTAACTTTTACGTTCTTTTCTTTGCAGTACATTGTTGGTGCGCAGGAATTGCTCATCGCAGCGTTGATGGTGAGTTTATTTGTTTGTTTGGTTATTTACTGTGTTTGGGATTGGTTTTTTTGTTTATCATGTTTTTCTCGTTATTCTGAGGTAAAATAAGAAACGTAGCAACTAGGAATTTTCTCATTTTTAAGTGCTTATTTTAAACGAAGTTTATCCCCTTTAACTTAATATTAAACCTAAGACTTGTTATAAATTCATATGATTGAAAATGTTCAACGAATTATTACTACTGTTTTCGAGTGTTAATGCATGTTCAACGAATTATTACTACATCTGCTGCCAATTATTCTTAAAGCTTAAGAAATGATAATCGGGTCTTAATCCACTTAACATTTGTATCTTTTGTTTTAGCCCCGGAGTTGGTGAATTGGCTCTAAATCCCCTCATGTTTGGAGCATCAAGCAGGCTACTAAAATGCTAACCACTACGATGTCTACTTTAAAGGCATGCCTTCCGGGAATGAGAAGGTAATCGAAATCGTGTCTTTGCATCTAAAGCTATATGGGGTGTAAGGGTCTTTGGATGTGCATTACTTGATTTTAAATAATCAGAGTAAGAATTATCAGTTCTTATATCAGATAATCAAATGGTTGTGAAAGAAAATTGAACTTTATAAAAACGGATTGATAGTTTAAACAAAGTGACTATTTTGTAAAGAAAGTAAGATGGTTTGTAATGACTAATGAGTATTAAACTCCTCGAAAGGTTTAGAAGTAATCAAAATTTAGCCTTAGATATTCAGCTTATACCACCGAAATGAGCATTGGTGGGGCTGTTTGGTTTAGCTTATATAACGTAAGCTCATTTCACTTTATATTTCATAAACTCCAATTTTGTGTCTTATTTTGAGACTTATCAACTTATGTAAGTTTATTATGATATGATAAGTTATATAAGCCCTTAAGTTTCCAAATAAGCTTAAAAAATTGAAGGTTATGAAATATAAGCCAAAACATGGCTTATTTTGATGCTTAGGGCTTATATAAGTTTTTCATGATATATTAAGCTTATTTAAGCCCATAAGTTTCCAAATAAGCCACAAAATTGGGGCTTACGGGTTATATAAACCGAAATGGGTTTAAGTTATATTAGCCAAACCAAACACCCCCTTAATAAAGTGATCCTGCCACACTACTTTTGTTCCTCTTCCTTTTCGCCACTAGCTACAGAGTATAAGCTAACGAGATGTTTAGGTGCACTACATGATAGTAGCATAATTAGCTTTATATGTTTAGTGAATGTGCATGGCGCATTTATATGTTTAGTAACTGTGCATGGCGCATTTATATGTTTAGTGCATGGTTGCACTGAGGTGGATTATCTATTGTTATAGTCATCAAATAAGTTTGCACTGTCAGTAGCTGTAGTAGAAAATAGCTCGCGACCCTAACATATATGATTCAAGTTAAGAGTAAGCGTAAGCACCAGAAGTCTACAACTTGTTGGCTGTTGCTTTGGAGAACTTCTTATAAATGGAAATATATGTTGACCATGACGTGAATGTCAATCATGCTCGAGAAACGAGCGTGGACAATTTTTTGCTTGACATGACCGCCTATTGCCCTGCCATAACATGCCCGTCAGCCTACTCATAGATTTGGACAGATTTTAGGATTGACTAAGCACCCATAAGAAAGTTCAAAAGGCGTGTATCCTTTATTCCCCTACTACTGACCTACAATCAATACAGCAAAAATGTTCCTAAACAATACACTTTTTTAAATGTTCACGGTCACTATGTACAATAACAAAGAGAACCCTTAGCATGTCCAATGTTAGCCACAAGATTTCTTGCTACGTAGTATTAGATAATAGTTTTTAATCGTCACCACAAAATTGATTATATCACGAATGAAGTAGCTTTAGGTTTGGCGAAAGGAATTTGGTTTTCTTCACTGAGTGAAAGATGTAAGAATATCATATATTACCTTATTTATTGAAGTGGGCTTTAAGTTCAGTGAAAATTCTCTTATGATCCTGCATTCATGTGATATAGAAAGGTCTACTTATGATTATGATAATAGTCTTTTTCATGACATTCACTGTTCCGTGTAAATGTTTGCTTATCGCTCTATGCTCCATGTCTAGCTTGTACGTCAGAAAAAGCATACATTTAGAAAGATATATAATAATGTAGGAGGTTTATGTGTTTCTGATTAAAAGTCGTTATCATTGTTAAGGTTAAGTCAAAGGTTTTAACTTCTGATATTTTATGACTATGACACGACAAAATTTTGTCTTATTTGTATATACAAGAGTTGTTCGACTAAAAAAAGTTGCAGGCAATGTAGCACTTGACTTACTGTGGTAGAACTTTTCTTCTAACTTTGGCAATTTGCAGATCTGTAAGAATTATTGATCATAGTCTTTAGTATTACTTTATTAAATACTCTTATAAACTGTATTTGTAATTGAAGTTAAAGATTTGTATTAAAAAATGCTCAAGAATCAGTAATCTGAATCTCCGTATTCTTTGTTTTGAACCGCCACAGATAGGATGTAACTCGGATCAACCCATTTATAATATATTAGTTACGGATATACTACATAATTGGACTTATCAAGCGAAGGGAATGCCTTTTTTCTTCATCTTGTTAGCATTGATTTGTGTCTGTATATTCATGTACTTAATCGACTTATTTATATGCTAATAGTGACCCTTGTGTGAGTTTATTGTAAGAGGCGTTTTTGGAAGCCCAGAATTGACTCCATCAGATCTATCACTTTTGTTTATGAATGAGCAGTTATCACATCTTTAAGAGTAAATCAAGTTCAGTTAGAGTGACAAAAAAGTAGCGTCTGGATGCTATTACTAAGTGACGTATAGGAAATGATAAGTCAAAGGTTACAAGATATAGCATCATGTGATCTCCAGTTTAAAATTAAGAAGAACAAAAACTGCATATCTAAACAAGTTCAGTCGCATTGTTCTAAATGGACTGTTACTTTTTTGTAGTGCGTTCGAGGAAGACGACAAGGACCCCCAGCATCTGGTTTCTTGATCACAACTATCACGAAGCTGTGTTCTCTATGTTCAAGAGAATTAACGGTAATGCTTCTTTTTTTAGATAACAGTAGAACAGCAGTGATTGCCGCTTCTTTGCTTTCTACTTCCTCATGAGTGTTCCGCTTTGCAAGTCCTAATAATTTGAAAGTTGTTGCAGCTAAGGAAGATGTGGTTGGATGGTATAGCATCGGTCCAAATCTAAGAGAGAATGATCTTGATGTTCACGGTTTATTTACCGAGTAAGCAACGCCATCATAAACTAAACTTTGTAGCTTTTATTTTTAATTTTGAGGCAAGATCATTGCACAAAGACTTGCTCTTTTATGCATTAAGCTGCATGTGTATATTTATAGGTGTCATTTTAGCATCATATCTAATTTTACATTTGGATAATTCATGCAGAATGCTACCCAGAAAAGCCAGAAGGTCTTTGTTCACGTGTCCTCTAAAATTGCTGCTCGCGAAGTTGAAGAAATTGGTAAGATTCAATTGCGATTTCTTTCGTTGGCGTGTGAGTTTGACACGACTTTTGTTTCACATATCTCTCATTTTGCATCATTTTGATATGGCAAGTCGATAGTTATGTTTTTCGCTAATTATGTTTATTGTGTTTTTTAGAGCCTTCACCATTGCATACCACCACAATTGCGAGTTTTTGAAGGATGGACGGCTTCCCACCAGGTCTTTCTCTTTTTGCAGTCACGTTGCTGCACACAAATCTTTGAAAACGTTACTAATGCCATTGGCGATTGAGATCTTTCCATATCTCTTGACGTGGACTACATGAAGGTACCTTATACTTTTCAGAATTTTGTGAAATAAAAAAAGAGTGCGGGCAGTTAGGTTAAAACAGGAGCCAAACACCCCTTCTACTTCCAAAACTGGTGTTTGGTTGTTGTTAAAACAGAAGCCAAACACCCTTATTACAGAAAAATGAGTATTGAAGTTCGATTTTTTGTTAACCCATCCATTTCAAGAATAAGATAGCAACATGTGTATATAGTAAAAGATGAAAATTACAGTCCAAACAAGAAATGGGTCAAATTACGGATATATAAAGCGTAGAAAAACAACCTATAATACCCGCCATTTATAACTAAACATTTCAATCTTACCGAGATGATTGTTATGAAGATTCGTTTTCTCATTTACCCAAGTTTGAATTTGAGTTAAGTTCACATAATTTGTATGTTTTTGTTGAATATATTGAGAGTTCTTTAGATCATGATGATTTAAAGTCAAAGGCCGATGAGGCATTGGAGGCAAGGAAAAATAATGCTAAAAATGCTCAAATTAGAGTGCGCATCTAAGCAAAAAGGACAGGTATGTTATAAGTAACTTTTTTCTATTTAATATGCATTCTACCATATTGTTGTAAATAGTATACCCAGTTATGATGATAAGGTATCTTGACAGTGTGTTTCAACGTAAACTCATTTTATATAGAAGTGTCATTTAAGAAATTATATGGTGGCAACCAACTTGATGTTCATATATACTCATAATATATCTGAACATAAAATGGTCTAAACACTCAATATCTATGATTCTTAGAATATCCATAGTCATTTTTAAGAGACATTTTCTCATAGCTTTGAAAATGTAGAATCTGTTTGAAAACATAATCCCAGAACTCCTTAAACGCATGTTGAATTTATAATAGATTGTTATATAACTATAATGTAACCGTAATCATGGTACATGACCCTTTACTTGTCATACCTTTTACTCACGCAAGTTCGAATCTGATGGGATCCTGGTCACATAAGGCAATGAGTTATCTTTGTTTGATACATGCATTCTTTTAAGTGGACCAGAAACAGATGTATAACACAAAGTTACCCACGTCAAAGATAATGTGGTGGTGGCTAAGGGCAGAAGTGGTATGTGCAACATAATTTACACAGATCCTGAGAAGAGAAAGAAGATTTTCGTGATTTATGTCAGAAGAAAATAATTCACTCTAGCATGCGACTTACATACCTCAACTATATTTGTAATATCGAAATCTTTTTTTATTACAAAGTCATGTCTGGACTATTTGTCACAATCCAGTGTTTCTCATGCCTTTTGACTTGCAACAAATTAACATAAAGGGTGGGGAGCGCGGGTTTAAAACTTTGTTAATGCAAAACATTGTGTAGCATTTGTAAATTGTTACTCACTAGGTTGATTACTACTATAATTAGATGGTGTATGGAAAAAGTTTTATTACATTGCTCGAATATTTGTTACGAAAAATGTTCATAAATTGATCTGTAATTCTCCTTTTATTTTTTGTTTATATACAACTTACCACGAAACACTTACTTACCATATCGTTAATTATCCGCCGTTAGGTATTTTCGTATATCGTTAATTATCAGACGCTAGGTATTTCCGCAGTTATGCGCGGGTACTCGTCTAGTTAAATAAAGTTTAATAACTTAAATGAACAAATTAAACATTTTCGACTTAAATTCAAATTTAGATATACAAATCAGATTTACTAGTGTCCCTAATTTCCCGTCCATAAAATTTCGATGCATCATGGGACTAGAGCCATCTGAATTATTGTTTTTCATTTTTATAAGTTACTGTACATTAGTATTTTCTAATAATTTTTTACAGCTTTTTAATGATCAAAACTGTTGATCAGTAAAGTTTCAAAATATCAAGTGTATTTATTATTCGCAAAGATATAAAAACATATGAATCAGACGAAGAAGCATCTTATATTACGTCTAGTTGCTAATAAATTATTCTAACGTTATAAAAGAACAAATAATATTATTTTATTCAAATCCAAATATTTTCGCTTCAAAATTAGATTTAGATATAACTTCTTAATAAATAGAAAACACCCGTTTATTCTATTTTTGTTACATGTGGTCAATAAAATATAACATTTATAATTTAATTAGTTGCTGCGATCGGGTTATCATATGCCATGTTGGTTCATTATTTTGACTTGCGAATTTCTTATACAAGTACCATATTCTTTTTTTATTGAATGTTGGTTCAAAAAGGGCTTGTGACGCTGCTTGTTGCTCGCTTGCCTTATACATCTGTTTAATTACAAACTGTTAATAAAATTAATATCTCATCCCATGGGAATTTTCTCCAAAAAAAAATTAAAAAAATATTGAATGTTACGAATTTTACAATGAGAAATTAACTAGAAAATATTACAATTAACAAATGGAAAGCAAGTGTATAGTGTTTGACGCATGAGTGTAAGGCTGAGCACGACAGACCTAAAATCGATCTTGATCGAAAAATTGAATTGGACCGAACTGAACTGAACTGAAGCGAATATCCGGTTCTCGGTCGGAGTTTTGGACGAATTCAGTTTTTGGTCCGGTTGATTCAGTTCGGTCTTACCAAAATCTTGTCGATTATGTTTAATAGGATCGGAACGGATCATTTTGGTCCGGTCTGTGACCGGGGTTTCGAATTATTTCGGTCATCGGTTCGATCCGATCTTGACCGATCCAATCCGGAAGAGAGTAGTTTTGGATTAATGCTAAGGTGTATTAAAAAAGTATTTAGAAGTGACTTGGAAAAAAAAATGACTATTTTCATCTTTAATAAGTTTCTCGAAAACACATGCTCTCTTTTAATATACTAGGCGAGTATTCGCGCATAGCGGCGGAAATTCCTTGCGACAAATAATAAACAATATTCGATTTTGTGGTAAGTGCTTTTGCAACGTTCAAAATAAAATCTAAAAAAATCAAAATAAAATTGCAAACGGTCGTAACATGTGATTAATATGTACTTATCAAATAACATATATAACATTAAGTTAACTCGAAAATGATAAAATAAGAACGCACGTTAGTTGTCGCATAAAACTCTTTGATACAAACAAGACAATTAGGAAAGGATGAAACTGTGTTAAAAATAATATAAGGACAAAGTAAAACATAAGACAAGCATGAAACTTAAACAATATATATATTTTAAAGGGCAACTGGCAACATATTCGAATGTATAAGAAAAGCGTGACTTTAGTTTAACTAAAAACTGATGGATGACGATGACTGATTTTACTCTTTCATGCATGATTCATATGTGTTGTACGAGGCATTAGTCTATAATCATATACATATAGACTTTAAAATTGGTACTAAAATTGAAATTTCCCGTTTTGGTACCGTACCGATTTTAGTTGTATCGAATTATTTTTTAGCCAATTTTATAGTACCGATAACGTACCGAATAATAAGAACCCGTACCGGTACGGGTCAGTACTGGTACGGTGACGGTACCGTACCATTTTTCCGGTACTCTTGCTCATCCCAACAGGAAAGCAAAGGCCTCGTCAAGCAAAACAAATGGTGTAAAAACTTTTGTACTTATAAGTGCTATCGGTATTTGTTCTTAGTACTCAATTCTAGGTGATCATATATAAGATCTAGTAGACATGGTTAGGAATAGTTGAAGGGCAACCAAGTTTAGCGAAATAAAAACAACGATAACCTAATTGTTCGCCAAATACGATGATGATATATGCATTTTTACGATGACTGTTAGCAAAAAGGAAAGCGCAAAATAAGCAACAGAGAATCAAGATCCACACGGTTTCAGAAAGAAGATATCATGATGTTTGGAAAAATTCTACTCCTAATAACTCAAAATTGTCACCTATATCACATGCAAACATACATGTGGTAAGATTTAAATCCTAATACTAATTACCAGAACTGGGGTTTTTCATCTTTTCTACACAACAAATATCCTTTTGACTTAAAATATTCAAACAAACAAGAAAGTCCTCTTACCATCTTTTGGATGCTTACTTATAATATGTTTTATGCCTCATCTCTATAATTTTGCTGTATGATTTAAAGTGCAGAGTTGGAACAAAAGTTGAACTTGCAGCCAGGTCTAGGTAAAGTCAGCTCGACCAGTATTGGACTCGTCTTAGGGCCGGTAAGTCCCTCCATCCATTGTGGGGTTAGAAATCGAGTTCTTTGCTTAATGCATGTGGAAAAGATATGATTTTCATATTGAATGGAGGAAAATTACTTTCCACATATAACCTAAAACATGTAATATGTGCATAACATCAATTTCCATGAATCAAATAGCAGCATACCATATTTAAAAACAAACCATCATCATTCTGACTCAAAGAAGAAGAGTCATTTGGACTCGTAGCAACTGTACGAACCTGCAAAAGGCTGAAAAAACCCAGCATATATGTATACAAGATCTGAAAAATACAAATTTCATCATTTAAATTTTGAGAAAAGGAAGTGTACCTTTTTTTAAGATTCATTGGTAGCCACAGTACCAACCTGCAAAACATGAATAATTTAGAATGAAGGTACATTAGTTTTAGTGTGAATGTGATGGAGGTGGATATTGGGAAAAAGATGTATTTAAGAGATAGAGGATCATTATAATTTTAACACCCCGTGTTTTTGATACAAATAATTCTTTCATGCATGTGGTGACCATCATTTATACGAGTACAATATATATCAATTTACCAAATCATTCCTAAATTTAGTTTACAAGTTTCAAATCGTGAATGATATGTTGTCATTCAACAAGTTTAAGTGCCATTTTTTATTCTTTTTTCATAAGTCAACTACCAATTACCCATTAATTGTTAAACATAACCGAATTTATTGCACAACCGTGTTTTCCAGTTCAAATTTTTCAACATTTCCATAACTAAATCATTTTTCAACTTTCAACATTTCACATATACCCTTTATAGGGTATATAGATATAGATATACTGTAAATGAAAACATCAATGACAATTCTACTAAAGCTATAATCAAGCCAAACTTTTATTAAGCAACTCGAGTTCGAGTTTGACTTAATCAAGCCAAACTTTTATCAAGCTCAGGCTCAAAACTAGCTTAAAACGTATATCAAGCTCAAACTTAAACCTTTGATAGCTCGACTCGAACTCTTATCAAACTTTTTCAAGCTTTATTAAGATGTGTTTTTATGATTAATTCATATAAACAACTTATGCTTTATTTGAGTATTCATTAAATTATAGGGTTTATTTCATAAATAAATAATATATTCTTTGATTAAATTTTAATTTAGCTTATCGTATTTTAAATAATTTATTTAATTTTATAAACTTATTACATATACTTGGTACTTAGTGAAATATGTTGGGTCCACAAGATGTGGATCTTGCAGCCTATCAGGAACGGCGAACGACTTCTGTAATCACAAGTCTATTCACAAAGAGACTCTATACACAATATAAGAGCGGAATACAAATACTATAAAGAAGAAAAGAATAACTATAATGACTTGATCCTTTTCTAAGGATTTCTAATATTAATGATAACTAGAATTATGTTTTATGAAGGTGTCTGTAACCCTTCTGCCTAAGGCTCCTTTTATACTACAAGGAAACCCTAATACATCATTAAACAAAACGTGTAAAACTGATATGCATATCCTTTCCTAACATATCTCATGCATATCCTAACAGAATAATAACTAAATAATAAAGTTTGACTTTAACTAAGACCGGGAGCACGACTTGCTCCTACTACTACTATGACCAGGAGGAACTACATACCTCCTAGTCTACCTATTAAAATTAACTAGTCCAATGGTCCTAAGAATCCTCCCCTAAACTTGAATTTGACCTGTTGAGTTCAATTTTCCTGGTAAAACGTTCAATAAAGCTTGAGGATTGAAACAGCAAAAGAAATAGTAGCATCAGCAAGATAAAAAAACATAAGAACCGCCGCAACATGGAACACTAGAAGCTTCTCCAAAGCTTGAAACAAATCAGCATCGTGTTGAATCTTTACAGCAACATGAGCAGATTTTATGAGCCTTTACCAAGTAGCTGCTCGCTCTTGGGCTAGCCAGTCTTTATGGTGGAATAAGCATCACCCTGGGAGACCAGAACCCAACCCAACTCTTAGAACGTGAATCAATGGTGAGTGGGGGTACCCTGATGATTTTAGGCAAACCATCACAACCGTCAACGGATTTGATATGTCTTTACCAGAAGCCATACCCTTCTGGACTCGCCAACTCTTAGCAATGAAGCATTGGTGAGTCGAAAACCCTATAGCTTTAAGCAAGCTATTACAGCTATCAACGGAGTTGATAAAATCTTTACCAAGAGCCGTACCCCCTTGGATTAGCCACTTTTCAGTCTAGGACCATGGCAAGTGAAAACCATCCAGTTTTGGGTAACCTGGCAACCATCAACGGATTTGAGAATCACACCAGGAGCCGTACCCTCAAGGTGAATCAACTCTTTCTTGTCGGTTAGACATGGTGAGTTGAGGACCATTTGTTGTGAGGACCAAGTCCAACACCAGATGAAACAATCAACCAGCACAAGTGTGAATCAGCAACAGGAACCCAAAGTTTAGAAACAGTATAAGCAGATGGTATCTTATTCACAACTGTAAAATCTAGGATTTGTTTAAAGTATAAGCAGATATTATATAAAAAGTACTTTTTTTTTTGCTTTTTTTTAAACTAGAATGAATGAAAGTCACCAATCACTATACATATTGGTGAAAAGAATTGCAGTATGAACAGATGAACCAAAAACAAACACAAAACATAAACTTACAAACCAACCATATCACAGACCAGAAGCAGCCACCTGATCAGCTTGCAATCGAGCTTGGATCCCTTCCACCAGTGTTGTTGCCACAGAGGACTCATTCCCGGAAGGGACATTAGAAATCGGCAAGTGACAAGCAAGCATGGCCTCCATCGAAGCAATCGTCAACGGATAATCCAAATCTGTGAGCATGAACACCATAGCACCATACTCCAAATCCAAGACATGCACACCACAGCCAGCATATAACTTCCATCTCGTGATAACCCATGTTGGCTGGTCCTTCCAGATACCAGAAAGGGGAGCATGTGGAGGGGAATCAAGCATCATTTTCAAATCAGCCTACATACGCAGACCAGGCCAGGAGGGCACTTCACTAGGATGAACAGGCATACCAGCATCCACAAACCCATACAATGCCATAAGATCTTTATGATCCGCCCAGGACAAAATACCTTGCAAACTCGAAGCATGCCGAACATAACCATCACTAATGGTAATCCTATGGGAGACAGTACCAGGTAGAGTCGTGGAAGGCTTAACCGTCCAACCTGTAAGAGATCCATTACCCAATGGCAACTCGGAGTCACTATCGGAAGCTATATCAATAAGATTTTCGGGAGCACGCTTCTCATAGGGAACAGACTTGCCACATCTAGCACGTCTAGCCAACTGCTTGCGGATGGAACGGCGAGGAGTGGGAGCACCAGGCGAGAGTTCAACCTTGACCTTTACCTTTGCAGCAGGAGTAGGATCAGCAAAAGTAGAATCAATACCTTGCCCGACCAAAGGATCAACAGGAGCTGCACCAGAAGAAGGAATAGTTTGAGGACCAGTCACGGGTGGTGATGGTGGTGCCATAGCCGGAGTAGCAGTGGTGGTGGTAGTGGTAGCATAGGTGGTGGTGGTGGTAGGACCGAGAGATGAAACAGGAGGAGCAATCGAAGGTGTAGGGGTGGTACCAACAGTAGAAACATCAACAACCGATGGAATAGCAGCAGAACCAAGAGGAGCATCAGATGTAGAACTAGGAGCAACAGCAGGTTGAGAAGTATGAACCACACGTGGAGGAGGACGATAGATGAAACGCTCCGGAACAGGTGTGCTCTGATGCTTGATCATTCGCTCATATAGCGCCTTAAGCTCATCAAACGACAATGCCCGAACGCGTTCCCATGTCCAACCAACAGTGAAATAAGCAGCCGACTGATACTTCACATACCGCTGCATCAACTTTTTCTCCTCGGTTTTCGTCAAAGGCCTGTTCTTACGTTTTTCACGAAGTTGAGCAGCAAGCGCTAACTGTTGCTTACGCATTAACACCATAGCTCAAGGAATACAATTATGCTCATTTACATCAGAACCCAAGAGATCAGTAAACTGGGAATAATCTGAGGAAAGAATAGTAAGCACCCGCATCCAATCGCTATCATCCCAATGCATACCATCATGCTGCAACTGTTCACGTCTCTGCTTCTGAAGAGCTTCCTCCTCAGCCCGAGCAGCTTGGTCAATCTCCGCTTGCATCCTCTGTGTAGCCTCCTCACCCAACCTATCCTCCTCAAGTTGTTTGCGTGTACGCTTGCGAGGGGGTGAGGGAGCATCAGTCATGGGGGATTTCCCCTTTAGATTATGAGATGGTCCAGCAGTGGAACCAGTAGTAGTACCAGCAACATCTTCCTTTGATGTAGGGACAGCAGCAGGAGAAGGAATGCTTGAGGAAGTAGGAGGAATTGGCAGATCATCATATAACTTATCAGCAAAGGCAGCCTTCGCCAACAAATTCAAACCATCCTCCACAAGATCTTCAACCTCCTCATTAGAATCAGATTGAACCACATGCTTCTTCCTTCGCCTCTGCTGTGTCTCCAAGGCTTTAATCCGGTCAGCCATGGGAAGAACAAATTCTCTGGTAAGCTTACGATGTTGATTCAAATCCGCCTCCAAAGAAAGAATCCGTTCATGGTACCTGTGCATGAGATCAAGCAAAGAAGTAAGTGTAATAGGCTCCTCCGCTTTCCCACCAAGAGGACATGGATCTGGGAAGGCGTCATTGGAACCAGAAGCAACAAAGGGGTCATCATCATGAGCACGAGAACCAGAAGGCTTATCAGAAGAAAGAGGGACAGGACTAGGAGGGGGGTATCCACAAATGGAGACGAATGTGGCATCGAAGAGGGAGCAGCCTTGGAAGTGGATGGCCTTTCAACCACCACCTCCTCAACCGGCTCTTCCACAACCACATTAGGTGCACCACCAGCAGGATGCTCCTCCTCCATTGGGTCATCACCTAATTGAGGTTCCTCCTCGGCTTGGTCAACCGGAGGAACAACATCAGGAGGACCTTGAGCAAGGCCCAACATTGCATCAGTAAGGGGCCTCCACTCCCCTCTAAACCCATGAGCCATGTTATAGTATACTTTTGCAGTAAGCTTAGAAGGCTCATACTCCTCCCTATCACGAGGTAAACAAACAAGTATCTGCTGTAAAAACCTATGATACATCAAAAATTTCTTCCTAGAACCAGTACTAGACAGATTACTAACCATCCCATCAAACAAACAGCGAGAGAAATTAAATACCCTACCCTGTGCTATGCAGATTAGACCAGTAGCCAAAGGAGTAGGAAAAGCATCCCAACTCCCAGACTTGGGGCTTAAACAATGAATCAAAAAGTGCACTAGAAGCTTCCATTGGGGGGATAACCGATTCTTTTGGAAGTTAAACTTCCCCCCATGATTATACCCAATAGCAGCCATCCCCTCCAAAACCTCAGCATTGGGGATGGAAACAACACCACCTTCATCTTGAAGATGAAGGGAACTCCTAATAGAAGCTTCAGTAACCACATAAGAACGGCCATCAATGGTAGCATGGAGTTCAGGTGGACGACCAACCAAAGCCACAAGAGTAGCAGAATCCCAAAACTGACGGATTACACTATCATAAACAATAGGGCACACAGTAAAAGCATACCTGAGGTTAGAAGCCTCAATAAACTCCAGAATGTCTGTGAAGTCATCACGTTGAGGACCATCTCCTAGATAAGCGACCGTATTGTGAGCGGGTTGGTAGACCAAAGCAGCCATTGATGTTGATCAGAAGGAATGGAAGATGATTTGTTAGGGTTTGAGAGAGTAGGAGCGGATGTGTGTGTGTTATGATTGTGATGAAGGAGTCAAGAGGGTTAATTGACCATAAATAATGGTCTTAGTAACTGTTCATTGACCACTAATAATGAGGGTTTCCCTTTCAAATGAGGCAGTTAATGCAAAGTAACCACTTGCCCCTTATAACATCATTTGCAAATCCCAATTTACCAAAGTTAAACAAGAGAATATATACCAGAATTTGCATGCGTTGACTAAAAGTCAAAGCGCACAATGGTCAACACTAGAAGCATAATGTGGTCAACAGAAGTCAACAAAGTGAACAGTGTCCCAAACCAAGACTAGAAGCCAACCATCACTTGACAAAGAAGGATTTTTATCCACTAGAAGCCAACCAAGAACGACTAGAAGCTAACCATTAAGGACTAGAAGCCAGTCATTAATGAAGACACCCATTAGAAGTGAGCAAAAACCGCCACTAGGAGTAACACACACCACAAGAACCCATTCAATCTGTTGTTAAAATCTACGAATATGTTAGTCTGTGCAAATAAATATGTACACTAAGCCTCCCCTTAGGCTTAGCCTCCCCTCAATCCTAGGTCTCAAGGATTGACCATCCCAATGTGAACCACTTTGAACCGAGGACCATCAAAGGCTTTAGTCAACAGATCAGCAACATTATCATCCGTATGAACCTTAAGAACCTGTATCAACTTCTTCTCATTGGCATCCCGTATAAAATGGTGCCGAATTTCAATATGCTTTGTACGTTGATGAAAAACAGGATTCTTCACAATGCAGATAGTGCTTTAGTTGTCAATGAAAATTTTGGTGTTCATAAAATTGAACCCATAATCTAGCATCTGATTTTGGATCCACAAAACTTGTCCACAACAGCTAGCAGCAGCAACGTATTCAGCTTTTGTTGAAGAAGTAGCTACGATCGTCTGTTTCTTGCATTGCCAAGAAATAAGTCTTCGACCCAAAAATTGATAACCACCAGTAGTAGATTTTCTGTCATTATTAGCACCTGCATAGTCACTATCACTATATGCTTCAAGAACAAAAGGTGATTCTTTAGGATACCACAAGCCGAGCTTGGGTTGAGCCTTATTGTACTTGAAAATCTTCTTGACTGCATTCAAGTTAGAAACCGTTGGAGACACCTGATGTCTAGAACAAGCACTTACTGCAAACATGATATTCGGACGTGATGTAGTCAAATACATGAGTGAGCCAATCATAGACCTGTACATGTGAACATTTACCGGAGGATCTGGCTCATTCTTGAGTTTGACTTTAGCAACTTCATAAGGTGTTGTTGCTGGTCTAAGACGATCCATATCAAACTTCTGAAGGATCTCATGAACATACTTATCTTGACTTATGAAGATCCCATCCAACTGTTGCTTGACTTGAAGACCAAAGAAAAATGTAAGCTCTCCTATGGCACTCATCTGAAATTCACCCTTCATCAGTTGTTCAAACTCATCACACCATTCCTTTTTAGTAGAACCAAAAATAATATCGTCTACATACACCTGAACAAGGATAATGTCCTTGGTGTTCCTCTTAAGAAATAGTGTTTTGTCAATTGTACCTCTTCTATAGCCATGTTTTAACAAGAAAGTTGAGAGACGCTCATACCAAGCTCTAGGAGCCTGATGAAGTCCATAAAGAGCCTTGACCACCTTGTAAACTTTCTTGGGATGAAGTGGATCGACAAAGCCCTTAGGTTGAGTGACATAAACTTCCTCATCAATCTTGCCATAGAGAAATGCACTCTTGACATCCATCTGAAAAATTGTAAAGCCCATATAGGAAGCAAAAGCCAAAAATAGACGAATGGCCTCAATCCTAGTGACAGGAGCAAAAACTTCAGTGTAGTCAATGCCTTCAAGTTGTGTATGACCCTGTGCAACCAACCTCGCCTTATTTCTCACCACAATACCCCGTGCATCTTTCTTGTTTTGGAGAATCCATTTGGTACCAATGGCTGTCTTTCCATCCGGCAAGTCAACTAGGATCTAAACATTCTGAAACAAGAATTGCTACATTTCCTCCTGCATAGCTTCCACCAAACTTTGATCCTCAAGAGCATGAGAGACGGATCTAGGTTCCACCTGTGAAAGAAAACAAGCAAACAAACAGTGTTGAAAGTCCGTATGATTATTACGCTTTTGATCTTCAATATAGCTCACAAGAGCATGATGATCAGACGTGGCCTTCTTATGCATTCTGCGTGTCTTGACAGTAGAACCAGGATCTCCAATGATTTGAGTAGTAGGATGATCTTTGTGTGATTGCAACACTGGATTGGAAGCTACCTCTACTTCTGGTGCCAAGTTATTAAGATCCTCAACAAAGTCATCATCATATGAAGCAGTGTTGAAAATGCCATCTATTGGTTGTTTATGAATATCATCCAGCTTGGTAGAAGACTTCTTTTGATGGTTCCCCAGGTCAGAAGGACTTGAGAATCTAGTATGGGAAGTAGAATCACTAGCTGGACTACCAATAGGTGTTAAACTAGCACTAGGAGTAACAGTTGGAGTACTAGGAGCAGTTTTGTCAGCAGGCGTATTCAAGGGAAACTCAAAGCCACCTTGAGCAGTTGTTGTAGTAGCTTCTTGTTGTTGTTTGAGTAATGTTTCAAGAGCTACTTGTGAATCCAATACATCCAATGGAGTTGCATCACTTGGAGGAGGAGGAGAGACCGTGGTGGAATAGGATGGAACAACAAAAATATCATCCTCATCATCTGAGTCGGAAAGACTAGAATGAGCACCTGTACTAGAAGTTGCAAACACTTGTGGACCTGCATCATGGTTAGTTTTGAAACGAAAATATCCTAATGAGTCACTAAGATAATCAAGATCAAAATACCATTCAGGACCCTTGCCTTAGATGTTTGACTTCTCCTCAAAATACCTGAGATTTATAGTTTCAATTACTCGCTTGGCTTGGAGATTGTAGACATGATAAGCCCGAGGGTGAGCTGAATATCCCATAATGTATCCTTCATCTGCCTTGCCATCAAATTTCCCCAAATAGTCACTAGTATTTAGAATGGTGACAGGACACCTAAATGGCTTAAATGAGCAATATTTGGAACTTTGGCTGTTAGGAGCTCATAAGGAGTCTTCTTGTGAGGATTTGTAATAGAAACTCTATTCAAAACATAACTTGCAGTATTAACAGCTTATGTCCAGAACATGGTTGGAAGCTTGGAATCGGCAAGCATTGTTCTTGCTGCTTCTATTAGAGTCCTGTTCTTTCTTTCTGCCACGCCATTCTGTTGAGGAGTTCTTGCTGCATTATAATCTCTTTTGATGCCTTTAGAATTACAAAGTGCTATGAGGTCTGCATTTTTGAATTCGGTTCCATTATCACATTGAATACCTTTAACCTTCTTGGACAACTGATTCTCTATAAGTGTAATAAAATCTTTTAGAATTGAGTAGGTCTCACTCTTGGCAGCCATGAATAAGACCCACGTAAACCTGCTATATCCATCAGTTACCACCAGACAGAATTGTTTGTGGTCAATGCTCCTAATAGAGGTAGGACCAAATAAATCCATGTGTAGTAGCTGCAATGGTTCAGTTATAAGGCTGAGAGCAGTAATGGCCTTGAAGGATGCTTTATGTTGTTTGCCTTTGCTGCAAGAAAGACAATTAATATCATTTCTAAATGACTTGGGAGGTAAACCAGAGACCAGGTTCATATTTGCTAGTTTGTGAATGGTCTTGAAGTTCACATGTCCCATCCTTCTGTGCCATTGAGTGGCTTCATCTTCTAAGGCTTTAGCAACCAAACATGCTAGTTGACCAGTAGGTTTGACTTCATTCAGCTTGATACTATAGAGATTGTGTCTTCTAGGGATTCTGAGTAGAACCTGTGAGTCATCCGGAAGTTTAAAGTCTTTGGATAGCACAAGTGCATCAGTATCCGTAAAGAGGACAAACTGCTTCTTGTCACAAATCTGAGAGACAGATATCAAGTTGAAGTGTTGAAGTGCTTCCACATAGTAGACCTGCTCAAAATTAAGATTGGGCGTCTGAATCGTTCCTTTGCCAGTGATCCTGCCTTCACCTCCACCAAAATAGACCTTTCCGCCTTGTACAAAGTTAGATAGAAGACTTTTATTTCCTGTCATGCTCCTAGAGCATCCACTATCAACAAAACCTAGAGTAGGATCTTGGTATGGAGTAACCTACAACAACAAGATAATAAAGAAGCAAATGTTAGTGTCTTAAGGGACCCAAACCTTTTCAGGTTTGAGCCTGCCTTGTGGATCTTTAGTAGATAGCCAAGAAGATTGATAAGATCTACCGTTGTTCTTTGGTTGCCTATTCATCATATTGGTATTATTGTTTGACCAAGAACAACCTGCTGAGGGCTTAACAACAGTTCCCAAATTTCCCAATCCAAAATACATGTGGTCAGAATTATGTGCATAATTTGGATTAAAATTCTGAAAATAGTTACTGGTTGGTCTATTTGATGTTAATCCAATGTTTCTCCAATGATCAGAAGCTAATGAAGAGGTCCTTCTAGAAGAAGAAAACGATTGAGCACTTGGATTTAGTCTTCTAGAAGAATATAGAACAACTCCTGGTGGACCAGGAGCAGGAAATGCTTGATGAACAAAAGAATGTTTGTCATAAAAA